>SOPF01028377.1:0-223020 GCA_012979155.1 Hypericum perforatum | reverse complement strand
AATTTATCCGGCGAAAATGGACCTGAGATGACAAAAATACCTTTTTCCTTTAAAAAGTAAAAAAATAAATTGAAACACAATTGTAATTTGTATTGAGCTGAAATTTTTCACGAAGCATCCTAAAAATATACATGATTTACGTAAAATATTTCAGAAATTTTGGAGGCACATAAGTATTGTTTTTATTTTCCAATGTGCCAAAATTTTGTAAAATCATATAAAATAGAAAATTTGTCTAATTGGGCTGAAACTTGTCCCATGTGTCTTTAAGCATCTTTAATGAATTTAGGAATCAAAAATTCTAGATTCTCATTAGCCAATTTTGAAAAAGTCTGGGGATACCAAAAATATAGAGTTTTAATTTATTTTTTTTACTAAAGATAGAGTCTTTAGTAAAGATGTTTAAGGACACATAGAACAAGTTTTAGGTCCTAAATTCATTAAATATGCTTAAGAACACATGGGACAAGTTTCAGCTCAATTAGACAAATTTTCTATTTTATATGATTTTATAAAATTTTGGCACATTGAAAAATACAAAAAATACTTATGTGCCTCCAAAATTTCTGAAATATTTTACGTAAATCATGTATATTTTTAGGATGCTTCATGAAAAATTTCAGCTCAATACAAAATATGATTGTATTTCAATTTATTTGTTTACTTTTTAAAAGAAAAGGGTATTTTAGTAATCTTAGGTCCATTTTTGCCGGAGAAAAGAGCTGATTCCGGAAACATGGGTTAAATAATACCCTTTTCACAAACTAGAGGGGCTAAATAATAAAAAAAATAGAGGAGCTGAATCACTAATTTCCGCAAACCCCAGGGGGGCGAGGGCAATTATCTCTCAGAATAAAGTTAAAGCTTCTTCTTATTTGGCCAAGTGTTCCAATTTATGGCATAGAAGATTAGGACACATAAATTTAAACTTTCTAAGAAAATTAGCAAGTTCAAATTTATTACCGAACCTATAGTTTAACCTTTTCGATAAATGTGAGGTATGTGTGGAGGCTAAAATGGCTAAAGTACATTTTCATTCGGTGGAAAGAAGTACTACACGTTTAGAGTTAATTCATATGGACACTTGCGATATGAAACACGTGCAAACTAAAGGCAAGAAAAAATACTTCATCACATTTATCAATGATTTCACGATATACTATTATGTATATCATTTAAAAGGTAAAGATGAAGCTTTTGAGGCCTTTACGAGGTATAATAACGAGGTTCAAAATCAACTCAGTGTAAAAATCAAAATAATCTGAAGTGATCAAGGAGGAGAATATGTAGCTCCATTTAAGGAACTCTGCCGAGAGCACATCATTATACATCAGACGACTGCTCTATACTCACTTCAATCGAATGGCATAGCTGAATGCAAAAATCAAACTCTTAAGGAGATCATGAACGTTGATTAACTAGAGCTTACCCTAAAATATGTGGGGGGAAGCTGTGCTCTCAGCTAACCATATTCTAAACAAGTTGCCATACAAAAAAGGGACAAAACCCCATACGAGTTATGGAAAGGAAAGAAACCTTTCTATGGTTACCTTAAAGTGTGGGAGTACCTAACAAAGGTCAAAGTACCTAAACTTAAGCAGGTGAGAATAGGACCCAAGACTATTGATTGTATCTTTATCAGACATGCACAAAATAGTAAAACTTATCAATTTTGGTTGCACATATCTGAGAACCCAGAAATAAATATGGGAATAGTCATAGAATCAAAAAATACACTATTATTTGAGGATATCTTTTCTAATATGCAAAGAAAGGAAGTCCCAAGAAAAGAGTACACGAGACTATGCAAGGGTCAAATGACAAAGATGATAAAGCTAAACGTAGCAAACACATGAAGGTAGCTAAATCCTTTGGTCCTGATTATCTCACCTATACATTAGAAGATGAACCCAGGACAATCCAAGATGCTCCTCTCTGGAAGGAAGCTATCAGTAGTGAGATAGAATCCATTATATAAAATCACACATGAGAAATCGTAGATCTGCCACTGGACTGCAAACCTCTAAGATGTAGGTGGATCCTAAAAAGGAAATACAAAGCTGATAGATCAATCAATAAGTACAAAGATCCATTGGTAGCTAAGGGATTAAAATAGAAGGAGGGATATGATTTCTTTGACATATACTCAACGGTCATAAGAATCACATCAATTAGAGTGCTCATAGCTATTGTAGTTCTCTATAGCCTCAAGATCCACCAGATGAATATAAAAATAGCTTTCTTAAATGAAGAACTAAAAGAGAAGATATATGTAGAGCAATCGAAGAGTTTGTGACTCCTGGATAAGAGCATAAAGTATGTCGGCTAGTCAAGTCACTATAAGGGCTAAAATAGACACTAAAATAGTGGCATGAGAAATTTGATATGCCAATGCTATTGATTGGCTTTAAGATTAATGAGTACGATAAATGTGTTGACATAAGTACACACCTGAAACTTACATAATTATATATCTTTATGTGGATGACTTACTAATTATGGGAAACAATAAAGAGGTTATTGTGAAAACTAAGAACATGTTAAAGGATCACTTTGACATGAAAGATATGAGTCTGGCAGACATCATACTATGGATAAAAATTTCTAGGAAGGCTAACAAAATTATCTTGATGCAATCCCACTACGTGGAAAGCGTGCTCAAGAAAGTTGAAGCTTATAACAAACCTCTGATTAAGACTCTGATAGATTTGAATCTACACTTAGCCAAAAATCAAGAGAACTTAGTATGAGGTATGCGCAAATTATCAGGAGCTTGATGTATTTAACAAACTACACTCATCCCGATATTGCATACTCAGTTAGTAAGCTTAGTAGCTACACTAGTAATCTAGGAAAGGATCACTAGCTAGCTCTAGAAACGATTTTATGATATTTAAAGCATACCATAAAACATGGTATACACTATGCTAAATATCTAATTGTATTAGAAGGATGCAGTGATGCAAACTGGATTCAGATACTAAGGACTCCAAATTCACGAGTGGATACGTATTCACCATAGGAAGAGGAGATGTGTCCTGAAAGTCCTCTAAACAAATGTGCATAGCTCGATCTACAATGAAGTCAGAGTTTATAGCACTAGACAAAGCTGAGAAAGAAGCTGAATGGTTCAGAAACTTAATAGAAGATATTTTATGCTAGGGAAAAATTGGTGCCTCCCCTATTGACACATTGTGATAGCATGTCTACAATCGGGAGAGCAAAAAGTACAATGTACAACAGTAAGTCTCGACATATCCATCAGAGATATAATATTGTTAGATAATTTATCTCTAGTGAGGTGATCACCATTAATTACATAAAGTCCAAGAACAATATAGCTCATCCTTCTACGAAAGGAATCAAGCAAGATCAAATGTATAATACAGTATGGGGAATGGGATTAAAGTCTACACATTAAAGGATGTCCATAGTAGTAACTCAACCATGATGAGTGGAGATCCCACAAACTTGGTTCAATGAGACAACTAAGTTATGAAGGGTTCAACTAATCACCTGGAACCTATCTCATTCTCAGAAGCTGGCCAGGTGTTGATCTTCAGAGGTGTGGTAAGGTTAAGAATTACAATTTTAATGATTCATATACCTTGATAGAGGTGGAGTATGATAAGATACTTCTTATAAGAGATCACCTATGTAAGTTTGAAATGAGGCCGCTTCAAATGAGAAAACACTTATGAATTCAAGATACGGTCCATGGCCAAAACGGAAGCAATATAAGAACCTAAATATACTAGGGTTATTATTGTGTACATGTTATTGTCTTGGTTTAAGCCAAAAGCTGACGGTTCAAGAAATCATGTTCACCGAGCAGCGAGTAAATCCGATAACATATTACTAGAGAAGGTTCAAAGCTGCAAGCTACCTGTCTTGATGCAATAATAACATGTCGGAACTTCGATTAGAGTCTGCATGCATTGGTCATCATTCATATAAGGGATAAGAGATTTGGGTTGAAAGATCTTGTGGACTAAATTATTAACCATGTGGGGGATTGTTGGTGTCCTTTGAATTTATTGATGTCATTCGGTTTAAAGTCAAAGGACACAAATTAGTTAAATAATTAAAAGAGTATGAACAAATTAATAAAAATTTAGACATGACTCTTCATAAGTCCTCGTGGCCTTTTGAATCTCTATCCTCCATTGCCTATAAATAGACCTCTCCCCCTCATTTGCAAATCATTCGAGCAACTTGCATCATCCTAGCATAGTTATCTTCTCTCTCTCCCTTCTATAGAAAAAGTCCAAAAGTTTCGGGTATATAAGGATTCGCCCGAAAGTTTTGAGAGTCGTGTGCAACGATCTTGGAAATGTCTGAATAGTTGTTGTATCTTAGGGACGATTATCGTAGCCCATAGTGCATTGAAATATATAGGCCAATCTCGTCTTACGGAGAAAGTGTCCAACACTTGCCTCGACTATAGTCCGATCCTAATCAAGTACACATCCTCAGACGACCAACATATAGTAAATAAATTTTCCTATGTACATGATTAAATCGCTTTAATATTATGATAAAATATTCATATTCATCCCAAACTATTTAGACAATGATAAATAAAATTTCCGAAATTATAAACAAGCTAATCACTCAAACATGACTTTTAAGCTAACCAATCTCACTCTAAGCCATGTGAAATTTTTTGAGACATTAAGCCACCCTTACACTCCAGTCGATTCTAAAACATAAAGTTATTCAGCAACAGCTTGGCTAAACCCCTACAAGAAAAGGGAACACTTGGTTTATCGTCTGTTCTTTTATGCGTCAGGAGCAGCTTTACATTTTTTTAATCGAAACAGATTCTTTAGTTTGTATTTTGTACCAAAGAAATCACCGCCCACTTCGGGCATATCCTTCCTTTCGATCGTTGGCTATGCGACAGCCCATTTTAACACTACAGCATAACCAGCAACCACTTTTTTTTTTTAAAGCGCACACGTAATTTGTAAGACTAAAAACACCAATAGTCATTAAAGTTTAATGTTTTTTTTTGTCTATAGTCACAAATTATTTTTAATCTATGATCATTCAACTATATTAGGTTACTCACTTGTACTCATTCCGACAAGTTTGCCCGGAAATTTTTCAGGAACGAAAGAAAAAGGTTTTGGCAGGGGATGTGCACCGGCCGGTGACCAGAACCTATGGATCTCTTCCTCTTGTCTTTACTCCCATAAAATTGTTGTGATTAAAATCTGAATCCGTGACCACCACCTTCCCACTCTGCTTCGACCTCTTCCTTCTCTCTGTTCCCTGAAGTGGTCAACTGCTTAGAACTGAAACCCTACCCGCAACACTAATGGCAGAAACTGTTAGCACATCGGCGGCGACAAGACTGTGACCGCCAAGAACGACCCATCTAGTATATATAATCTCTCTGTCACAACCTTTAGAAAATGAAAACAAAAAATGTTCTTTCCGTGACGGACGGGATTTTTGACCATTCCCGTAGCTAGTTATAAAAACAGACAATGTAGAAGAGAAGCGACAAGTAGTATCCACTTCGGACAAACTCAACAAGAATGAACTATGGCATGAGATCATTTGGTGGGCCCATCCCACCCACCATTACCAAGTTACCAACGTCCCTTCCTCTACGTCTATCCCTCTTTCCGGCAATGGAAAAGGCTCAAAAGATCCACCGGGGAAAATGTCGTGATCACCGTGGACCAACAATACCAATTAAAAAGCACAAACAAACAATTATACCTAACTCGAATCGGATTAATTGACACATCATTTAAATATTGGTTCAACGGCGAAAAAAATTATTGCTGTCCTAAAACTGCTTCATAATCCATCTCCAGGCCAATTACATGTGTGAAGATTAAAATAAATAGACAACTATTAGTTAAATATTTTTAAGATCTGGTGTCGCTAAAGACTAATATTGTAATTTTGAAAACAATTGGGAGGCGGCCCACAAATATGAAAGAATCCAATCCATCACCATGAGTTAATAACTAATATTTAAATAACGAAGCGGCGGTTAAAAAATATATTACCTGAGAACCGAGAATAAGAGCGCCTTCCTCGAGGAACAACGTGAAATTGCTGGTGAGGTTGAAGCTGCCTGTGAGCCACCGACCAGCTGGGCCCCACCGTCCCGTGAGTACCGCTTCATGTACTCCACGGCCTTCCTAAACGCCGGCGTGTTGGATGCCCTCCCGTCCCCCACACCCCCGAAATCCTCCACCGACATCACGATCCGCCTCCTCGACCCCCTCGCGTCGTCGAAGAGCCCCGCGTAGCTCTTGGCGTCGTTGGAGGGGGCGGCCGGTCAACCTCCGGGAGGAGTGGGTACACGGCCCAGGTGGTGATCTGGTAGGATTGGATCGCAAAGGCGATTATGAAGAGGAGGATGAGCGGCCACGAGGTCAGCCTGCGGGGGCAGAAGGAGTTCCTCTTCTCCCAGTGTATATCTTAGAAATGACAAGTACTAAACTGATATTTTTATATACGAGTGGTTTTCTAGACAGGGCCTGATGAGTGTGTAAAACACTCAATATTTGTGTTTATTTCGATTGTGTTTCCTAGTGTTCTTAGTTGTGTTAGTTGAATTTGATTTGATATTGTGTTAGTTCATACATTATGTGTTTTAGTCGAGTTTATCATTTTTCATTGTGTTTTCTTGTTTTTTGGAGCTAATTTGAGGAGAAGTGGAGGACGATCGAGTGAGCGCACGATGGCATGGGCGAGAGGAAGGTTATGAAGGCAAGGAGTGCAAAGCAAGGGTAGCTGACGCACGCCAATGAACCAGACGTATGCCAAAGACCAGGCATGCGAACGACCATGAACGCAAACGACCAGGCGCACACAGAGAATGAGGAAACTCGAAGGCTGGCGTACGCCAATGGCACCTGGCATATGCCAGGGACAAGACTGATAGAATGCAAGTGGCAGAGTTGATGTTCAAAACAGATGGGAGATAAAGCTTTGGCCATTTAATGCTTGTGATGATTAATTAGGCAGACTTTTAAGATATTTTGTTAAGATAGGTATGTAAAAAATTAGACTAGATATTTTATTTTGGGTTAATTACCCTCAGGTCCCTGAACTATTGACGATTTTGTAATAGAGTCCCTGTGTAATTTGAATAAGATTTAAGGTTCCTGTGTTATAACGAAATATTACTCTCAGGTCCCTGGCTTAACCTTCGCTGACATCATCAATTTTTTTTTATTTTTTTAACACTGAATTGACCAAAATACCCTTAAGCCAAAAATAAAAAAATCCAAAAAACAAAATAAAAATTAGGGAAAAGTACAAAAAAAAGTCCTGTGGTTTCACTTTTAGTCCTCCGAACCTAAATTCGTCCCGAATCTATGAAAAATTTCTTTTTCATCCCGTTTTTTTTACATTTTAGTCCCAAATCTCAAATTTTTTTCAATTATTTTTATTATATCATAAATTCGTCCCGAACCTATGGAATTCCGGAAATACCCTTCACCCGCTTCCGAATTTCACCAAACGCTCAACATCAAAGTCGTAGATCTAGATCTTACGGATCCTCTCGTTTTGGAATCGCTCGATTCGGAGTATGTATGCGAAAGTTATGATGTTTCTACCGAAAGTTGACGAACTAAGCCTATCAATGCTAATACCAACCGAAATCACATGAAACTCAAAAACGCAAGGCTCAAATCACAAAACTCACAACACAAAAGTCGTAGACGAATGTGTTGTAAATCTACCCGACTTGAAATCATCTAAATCGGAGTTCGCACGAAAAAGTTACACATATTTCCCCAAAAGGTGACGTGTTATGATTGATAGGCTTAGTTCGTCAACTTTCGGTAGAAACATCATAACTTTCGCATACATACTCTGAATCGAGCGATTCCAAAACAAGAGGATCCGTAAGATCTAGATCTACGACTTTGATGTTGAGCGTTTGGTGAAATTCGGAAGCGGGTGAGGGGTATTTCCGGAATTCCATAGGTTCGGGACGAATTTATGATAAAATAAAAATAATTGAAAAAAATTTGAGATTTGGGACTAAAATGTAAAAAAAATGGGATGAAAAAGAAATTTTTCATAGATTCGGGACGAATTTAGGTTCGGAGGACTAAAAGTGAAACCAGGACTTTTTTTGTACTTTTCCCTAATTTTTATTTTGTTTTTTGGATTTTTTTATTTTTGGCTTAAGGGTATTTTGGTCAATTCAGTGTTAAAAAAATAAAAAAAATTGATGATGTCAGCGAAGGTTAAGCCAGGGACCTGAGAGTAATATTTCGTTATAACACAGGGACCTTAAATCTTATTCAAATTACACAGGGACCCTATTACAAAATCGTCAATAGTTCAGGGACCTGAGGGTAATTAACCCTTTTATTTTCTATATGGACGTGAGTGAGGAGGCAGGGAAGCTTGAAGAACTTTGCTAAGCTGTCTTAACTCTCTATCTTTCCTTTTATTTATGCTTATGTTGTTCATATTAAGTATGCATGAATAGTTAATTATGAGTTTGGTGCCTTGGAACCTTATAAGTAGCCACGGTTTTGAGGGGTGAAAATGCTTAGGAATATGTTCTTATTAACGTGCTTAATGCCATGCTTTGACTTGCTTGATCACCAAGCTTTTATACTTAGTTAAATCTTAAGACCAAAAGGAGATAGGTTTAATGGAGAGGTTAGTTTGATGATGGGTTGCTTTGTTAGAAGAGAAATCTTCCTTGGTGGCCTATTTTCCACTAAGTTATGCATATAGTTGGTGCTTAGCTAGATTAGATGGTTGGTAGGGGTGAAAACACATATCTAGTCAGTCTAAGCCTAGTTAAGGATCGATTTAGACCATTCTATTACGAAAGCATGGATTGATTGCCTTAGAAACACTTGGACCATATCACGTACACAATATACCCCCTGAATCTTTTGGTTATGTTGCTAGTTAAGGTACCTTACTCATTTTAGTGTTCTAAGTTGTTTAAATCAGGTTGTTAGTAAACTAGATAAACCATTAGCTTGATTAGAGTTTGATTTAGACTTTAGATCACATGTGTAATCAACCAAACTTCATAATCTGATCCTAGACTAGTAAGTAAACCAAAGAGCCGGCCTAGAAACTTAGTTCTTGTGGGACGATATTTTCCCGACTTACTCTATATTACTTATGCTAAACAATTGGCACATACCAACCATACCTGGCGTACGCAAGAGCTGCCCAATCGAGACACTTGGCATACGCCATCCATACCCGACGTATGCCATCCTGACCAGACTACAGCATAACACAAATTGGCCCTTGATCAATTGGTGTCATTATCAGGGATTGAGTTATATATGCTCAATTTGGTGAACGAACTTGGATTAGGAAATTTTATTTTTTGTTTACTTGTGACAAAAGTTCAAAGGTAACTTAACTTGCAAGATAAGTTACTTGCATGCCTGTAACCCGTTCTACAAATAATTCTTCTTTGGAAATTGAAGTAGACATTGCACAGTTAGAAAGGTCATTGCGAAGAGAGAGATAAGAGAAAGAAAGAATGGACGAGCAGCAAGAAGGTCAAGGAGCACCTGCTCCTAGGATGTCTTTAATGGATCATGGAAGACCAAGATTAGGGGGAGCACTGACTGGAATACAAAGGTCGGCTGTCGAAGCTAATCACTTTGAAATTAAGCCAGCTATAATTCATATGCTTCAAGCTTCATCCCAATTCTATGGTCTACCTAATGAAGACGTGAACAACCATATTTTAAACTTCATGGAAATAGCCAAGAACTTCAAGTACCCCAGAGCATCTGATGATGCTGTTAGGATTAGAATGTTTCCATTTACTTTAAAGGATAAGGCTAAGCTTTGGTTCAAACAATTAAAGGGAACTCTAATCAACACCTGGAAGAATTGGCAGATGCTTTTCTGGATAAGTATTTCCCATACTCAAAGACTAACAAACTCGTTAAGGGTATTAACAACTTTGAACAATTTAAAGGTGAGTCTTTGAGTGAAATATGGAAGAGATTTAAGGATTTGCAATGAAATTGCCTGCACCACGGATTATCAGAGGAGTCTTTGCTAAAAGACTTTCTGTTTCAGCCTTGGACCATCAACAATAGGAACTGTTGATGCTGCCTCTAAGGGAAATTTCCTAAGAAAGGAAAGGGACCAAGCTTATCATATCTTGGAGGAGTTGACAGTAACAAACAGGTTGATAACAAATGTTAGAAGGCAACCTATAAGGAAGGTAAGGGAGCTTAGGGAGCGTAGTGAAAAAAGAGGAATTATTGAACTTGATGCTTCCTCATCGTTCCAAGCTCAGTTGGATCTAATGGAAAAATAGTTACATGATTTGAACTTAAGCAAAGTTGATGTTGTGACTATACAACAAACTTGTAAAGCTTGTGACAATGTTGGCCACGGATTTAGTCAATGTGCCATGATGATCCAACCTAAAGAGCCAGTGAATTATGTTACTAGTCAAGGACAAGGGCAAACCGCATAGGAAATAACCCGTATTCTTCAACATATAACCCTGAGTAGAGGAATCACTATAACTTTTCATGGAAGGGAGGAAATAATGATGATAGTATGGCCATAGTCCTTGATAAAGGACTGCCTTTACATGTTCTACAACAAGGACAACCACCTGGTTTTCAACCACGTGGATTTATGGGGTAAGAATGGGATCACTTGAAAAAGTATATCCAAGAAAGTGGAGGATCATCTACCCACCAAAGCGAAATATTGAAAGCCCTAGCTAATCAAGAAGCAAGGCAACTGCTATGTGCAATATGGAGGAATAACTTGGAGAAATTGCAAAGGCGAATGCCCAAAGAGCATTAGGCTCTCTCCTAAGTTCTACCGAAGCAAACCCCAAAGGCCATGTAAATGTAATCTTTTTAAGAAGTGGAAAGAAATTAGCTTCTCAAGCAGTAAAAGAGAAGGCAAAGGAAAGTGACATGGTGATTCTCAACAAAGACAAGGAGGAAGAAGTTCAGAGAGAGAAGGTTCCACTTGATGAAGTTGCAGAGGAGGAAGAAGTGTACATACCAACACCACCGATGATCCCCATTTTACCTTATCCTCAAAGGGTAAAGAGAAAGATGGGGATGGATGAGAAATTTCTCTGTTTCATGGAGAAAATAAAGAATGTTCAAATTAGTGTCTCTTTTCTTGAGATGCTAGACATAGTGCCACACTATGCTAAGTTTCTAAAGGAACCCGTCACCAAGAAGAAGAAATGGGAAGATGGAGAGATGGTCGCCCTGATAGCAGATCATAGCTCTCTTATCTCTAAGAATTTTCCAGCAAAATTACTAGATCCTAGGAGTTTTACAATTCCCTGTTTTATAGGTGATATTGAGTTTCCAAAGTGCTTATGTGATTTAGGTGTAAGTATTAACTTAATGTCTTTATCAACATGTAGGAAACTTGGTTTGTGTGAAGTTAAGCCAACTTTAGTGCTTCTACAGTTTGTAGACCAAATGATAAGGAAACCATTCAGTGGAGTTGAGGATGTTCTAGTGAAGATTGACAAGTTCATCTTTCCTGTTGACTTTGTGGTTCTAGATTTTTCTGAGGATAAGAATTGTCCACTGATTTTTGGCAGATCCTTCCTCAACACAGCACATGCATTGGTTGATGTGCATAACAGAAAATTGGTTCTAATAATTAGAGAGGAGCAGGTTGAGTTTAAAATGACTCATGACATGCGACATTCTCTTGATGAAGTGATGTGCATGAAAATTGATGTTGTTTATGAGGGTGTCCTTGAGTTCTGCAAGGAAAATATATCTAAGATTGAGGATAAAGAAGAAGAAGAAGAAGAGGAGGAGATTGTGGAAGAAGTCAAGGAGGAAATTGACAAGAAAGGTCTACTTGAGGAATTGGAAATTAATTTGAAATATAGAACTCCACCTTCAATTGTTAAGGCTCCTTCCTTATAATTGAAAGAGCTACCCTTGCATCTGAAATATGCATTCTTGATAGATGGAGGGAGATTGCTGATAATTATATCAAACAAGCTCACTAAAGAGGAGAACAGAAGGTGATTTCAATCATAAATAGATGAATTAAGGCCATTGATTGGCAAATATCCAATATCAAGGGGATAAGCCCAGAAATAGTGATGCACTATATTCACACGGAGGATGGAGCAAGGTCGAGAGTAGACTAACAAAGGAGACTAAATCCTAATATGAAGGAGGTTGTGAAGAAAGAGGTGATCAAACTCCTCGAAGTCGAAATTATCTATCCAATTACAAATAGTGAGTGGGTTAGCCCGATCCATTATGTTCTCAAGAAAGGGGAAATGATAGTGCTAAACAATGAGGAAGGCAAACTTATTCCAACAAGAACTATAACCAGATGGAGGGTGCGTATCGACTACAGGAAATTAAATGACACACACAAAAGAATCATTTCCCTCTTCCATTCATTGATCAAATATTAGAGAGAATTGCAGGGTATTCCTATTATTGCTTTTTGGATGGGTACTCAGGGTACAACCAAATAGCAATATATCCTAAAGATCAAGAGAAGACATCTTTCACATGTCCTTTTAGTATTTTTGCATATCGCAGAGTGCCTTTTGGATTAAGTTGTGCCCCAACGTTGTATGGAGGCTATCTTTTGGGAGATGAATGAGAAGATTATGGAAATCTTCATGGATGACTTCTTTGTTTTTGGAAACTCATTTGATCATTGTCTTGAAAACCTTGACAAAGTGTTGGAGAGGTGTGAGGAAAAGAATCTTGTGTTTAATTGGAAAAAGTGCCATTTTATGGTAGATGAGGGGATAGTTCTTGGCCATAAAATTTTGAGAGTGGGAATGGAAGTAGACAAAGCAAAGATAGGTATGATAGAGAAGATGAATGCACCAACCACAGTTAAAGAAGTTAGAGTCTTTCTGGGTCATGCAGGTTTTTATAGAAGATTCATCAAAAATTTCTCTCTAATTACAAAGCCTTTAACAAACTTACTAATGAATGACATGTCCTTCAACTTTGATGCTCTAAAGAAGGCTCTTGTCATAGCTCTAGTTATTTCATCAGCAAACTGGAAGCTTCCATTCAAATTGATGTGTGATGCAAGTGATCTGGCTTTAGGTTATGTGTTGGGACAGAAGAAAGAGGGAAAGCTCCACGTCATCTACTGCATAAGTAGAATGCTAGTAGGAGCTTAACTCAATTATACAACCACAGAGAAGAAGATGCTTGCAATTGTTTATGCGTGTGACAAATTTAGGTCATACTTCCTTGGTTTGAAAGTGATAATCTATACTAACCATACAGCTTTGAGGTATTTATTCTCAAAGCAAGATGCCAAGCCTCGCTTGATGCGCTGGATTTTGTTACTCCAAGAATTTGACTTGTCCATCAAGGATAAGAAGGGAGTAGAAAATATTGTCGCAAATCATCTCTCTTAGTTAGAGATAAGCGACAGGATGGAGATTGATGGGAAGATTCAAGAAGAGTTTCCGAATGAAATCCTGATGACAATTAGCTAAGTGGAAGTCCCCTGGTATGCAGATTTTGCCAACTTTTTAGTTGGAGGAATCATTCCTACAGACCTAAGTTATCCCTAAAGGAAGAAGTTTCTAAGGGATATTCAGATGTATGTGTGGGATGATCCATACCTCTTCAAAAGGTGTAGAAATGGGATGCTTTGATGGTGCATTGCCAGTTGGGAAGTTACAAACATTCTAGAGCAATGCCACAACACTCCATTCTAGAGCAATGCCACAACACTCCATACTCAGGTCATTATGGAAGATAAGAACTTCATCATGAGTCTTTGAATGTAGATTTTATTAGCTTTTCATCTTCAAGTATGCACGTACTTATGTTGCTCAGTGTGATCGCTGCCAAAGAATGGGAAACATCTCAAAATGGAATGAGATGCCAATGAGTATATTGCATGTACTTATGGAGCTCTTTGACATTTAGGGATTAGAATTTATGGGACCTTTCCCTACATCATATGGCAACAAGTATATCTTGGTAGGAGTAGACTATGTTTCTAAGTGGGTAGAAGCTTTGGCATCACCAACAAATGATGCTACTAAGATTTGGAGTGCCAAGAACTATAATCAGTGATGGTGGGTCACACTGATATAGGGTAACGCACAAGGTGACAACACCGTATCATCCCTAAACGATTGGACAAGTTGAGCTTTCAAATCGAGAGCTCAAGAAAATTTTACAAAAGACGGTTAGTTCAGCGAGAAAAGGTTAGTCTAACAAGCTTGATAACGCCTTATGGACTTATCGGACGGCATTCAAAATACCTATAGGAATGTCACCTTACAGGTTTGTTTATGGCAAATCATGCCATCTTCTAGTGGAGCTTGAGCATCTTGCATTTTGGACCATCAAGACCCTTAATTACAATTACAAAAAAGCCGGTGAATGAAGAATTCTCCAACTTGAAGAGTTGGATGAAATGCAAGACATGGCATTTGAAAGCTCAAGACTCTACAAGGATAGAACCAAGAGGAGACATGATGCCCACATTATCTAGAAAGATTTCAAGGAGGGTCAACATGTTCTTCTCTACAACTTGCGGCGGAGACTCTTCCCTAGGAAGCTCAAATCAAAATGGAGCAGCCCATACTGTATTGTTAAGGTATTCCCTTTCAAGGCACTAGATTTGCAAGATAGCAAGGGAGGAATCTTTAAAGTAAATAGCCAAAGATGCAAAATCTACATTGGAGGGGGTGACATTAATCGAGATACAGAGGTGCAATCGATTAATGTGCCATCTAGTGCGTGAACAGTTGGAACAGAGTCAAGCTAACGACTTTAAAAATTAGCACATCTTTTATTTTTGTGTCCTCTTTTACCTGTAAAGAATAAAGAATAAGATGTTTTGTGCTAAGTATATTCTTTGAGTTAGAGTCTTAGTCTCTAAATAGATCCCCGTGGATATTTGTCTCATCATTCTTTGCCAAGCGAAAGAGATACTAAGAATTGAGAGATGAGACAAAAACTTCTTGAGACACTCAATATCAAAGAGTGCCTACAAGAGAACAATGAAGTGATTTGAGTATTGTCCTAGATGTGGGAAGTTTAAACATGAAGGTGACTGTAGCAAAAATAGCACTAACTCACAAGATGAGCGTACTGTGTTACTACGGGAGACTCTATTAAACTTAAAGCTGAAAAGGCTGCAAGGAAAGGTAATTTAACATGGTACGCTATTCGTGAATTGTGTGAATTACAAAAGTCAAAGTTGCACCTGTGACTCATGAGAATGGTGCGTCTAGTTTTCAAGCTTTCTAAGAACGCAGCGTACATAAAAGCCAAAAAATTAGATTATCAAGTTTTGTTTCTTATGTGTGATATTTTAGTTTGTGTGTTTGTATCATAAGAATGAAGTTTTTATGATTTGTACATATTTGGCGCACGCCAATTAACCTAACATATGCCAAGTCAAGTGATAACAGAAGGATGGCATACACCAAGGTGACTACATTATGTTGGGTATGCAAAAATGGAGAAGCTGGCGCATGCCAATAGACCTAGTGTATGCCAAGACAGAGCTCTCACTAGAGTTCTATTGCACATTGTAGGTTGAGCACAATAGATCTTCATTCACTGTGCGTTTATTTGACACTAATTTTATCATGAATAAGGAAACATTCAACTGGCTCTTTTAGCTTAAGTCTGGAGGAGGTGCACTTGATTTCACACCTGCTGATCTAGCCTATAGGGAGTGGCAAGAAATTACAGGCTTTGATCGATAAGAGTCGGGAAAGGCACCTAGTGCCCTTATTAGGGAACCACATCTAGGCATCTTCCATCACCTATGACTCTGACCTTCAGTAGTCAATTTGAGGAGTCTAAGGTGTTTCGCTCGCAGCTTTATGCCATTCATTGCTTGCACTATGAGGAGCCTTTTAGTACATTTGCTATGGTCATAGATTGTTTTATACGTATGATTGAGGATAGACCAAAGATTTTTGTACATTTGCTATCTCCCACATTGCACGTCACTTTTTCCCTAAAAAGTTTGCAGCTTTCAAAGGGACTACCATTAAGACAGTATCGCTCAACATCTAGAAGCTTCATTACAACAAGCTAATCAAGAAGATGATGAGAGATAGAGAGGAGATAGTCTAGTACAAGCCCTGAGAGGAGAGGAGAGTAGTCCAAGATTGCCTTAAGGTGACTATGCCGATGCCTAAGCAGAGATAGTAGGGTCTCGGGCATCTAGACATAATAGGTCCCAGCCATCAGGACGAGGGACCTAGCCATCAAGCCTCAGGCAATAGGTAGACCTGTACCACCTTTATGATTAGTTTTCCGAGATGTAGGAACACTCATATGGAGGTGCAATAGAGAGCCCAGAGGGAGGAGCAACAGGTGTAGTATGTGTAACAGGCACAGTATGGATGCGCACTTCAGCAGAGAATTTTGGCGACAGATTCACATTCCCACCTCCTCCTACAGATGATTGATAGGGAGCTCCTTTTTCCTTTCTTTGTTTACTTTCTTAGTTTGTTTTCTTAGTTTGTTGAATTTTGTTCTTTTGTTTATGTTTTGAATTTGCGTGATTGTAAATTATGTGTGTTTGTTTGTTTGCGTGTTTTAGACACCTTGAGGACAAAGTGTCATTCAAGTGTGGGGGATGGTTCCTTCTAGGAATCTTCTTTTAGTCTAAGTTGTTTAGTGTGTCTAGATTATTTTGGATTTTAGGTTGTTTAGGGTGTCTAGATTGTTTAGGATTTTAGGTTGTCTTATGTAGGTTTAGATTTGGCATGAAAATTTTCAAAAATTTGGCCCCCTAAAAAAAATTTTAGCTTGTGTTATAATTTTATCATACTCTTTGTTAGGGATTTAATTCAAGCATAAAGTCTAGGAATTGGTAAAAACCTCACACTCTGTTATTTAGACTAGTGGTCTCACTACTTAGACTAGACTAGAGAGTTGATGAGTGAACCTTGTGAGTATTTGAGCCAAAGGAGGAGACATTTGTCTCCATATTTTTCATAAGGTGCATACTAGAGTTAGTTGATTGAGGTATCCTACTAGTACTTATCGTAGTCCAGGTTGTATGGAAGTTAGTGAAATGACAGGGGCATTCTTTGATATTGAGCCTAGAGTATTTAGAGCCAAAATCCCTTATGTATCTATTGTTTTAACCCGTTGAGCTTAGCCATTCTTTTAAAATATTATAAGCCAATTATAAGTCTTATATCAACCATCTTCCCACCTTTGGTCATCCAATTTGAGGACACATAGGTTTGCACATATTGGGGATGATCTGTATTGGGTATAATTGGTAACTTAGACTTGATTTAGGTTATGTTGTTGGGATTTTTGAGTTATATGGCCATTTTAGAAGCCAATTTTTTGCCTAGAATATTTAGTTTGTATAGTTTGTTTGAAGTTTGTGAATAAGTGAAGTAACAAACAAGGAGAAAGAAAAGAAAAAAAGTGAAAAAGAAAGTGAAGTTGAATAAGAAATAATTTCTAGGCAAAACTTGTGCTTTTCGGTCTTAGTTGTATTTGTGACATGTCCTCAGATTGGGTGGTTTAGCTACCATCCAAATACTTTACCTCACCTTTACCTTAAGCCCCATTACAACCCGATGTAAAGTCCCCTAATCATTAGCAACCATTTTGACTTTTAGATTACACTGAGTAGACGTAGGATGCCTTGAGAAACATTAACCTGTATGCGAGTGATAGGAAGTTGACCGCACTTATCATATGAATGAAATACTTTTCTATCCTCGAGAGTTTAACTATCTAGAATCTTTTACATAGAGTTAACACATGTTTAAACAATTGAGTGTTGAGTTGTCCACTAGTTCATTGTGCTTTGCATTTTAAATTAATGAACTAACTTAGTTTATGATGATATTTTAATGTAAGTTGATGTTTTTGAGGGAAGTTAAGTTTTGAGCTAGTCATGCCTAGTCTTTACCTCGTTATGTGTTTATTTGTTCTTATTTGATTTTTGTCTAAGTTTGTTTTCTGCATTTTGAGTTTTGCTTGGGGACAAGCAATGATCTAAGTGTGGGAGTGTGATGAGTGTGTAAAATGCTCAATATTTATGTTTATTTCAGTTGTGTTTCCTAGTGTTCTTAATTGTTTTAATTGAATTTAATTTGTCATTGTGTTAGTTTTGTTCATTTTGTGTTTTAGTCGAGTTTATCATTTTTCATTGTGTTTCATTGTTTTTAGGAGCTAATTTGAGGAGAAGTGGAGGACGATCGAGCGAGCGCATAAAGGCATAAGCAAGAGGAAGGTTACAACGACAAGGAATGCAAAGTAAGGATAGCTGGCATAAGCCAATGGACTAGGCATACGCCAAAGACTAGGCACACAAACGACCATGCACGCAAATAACCAGGCGCACACAGAGAATGAGGAAACTCGAAGGCTGGCATACGCCAATGGCACCTGGCGTACGCCAGGGACAAGACTGATAGAATGCAAGTGCTGAGTTGATGTTCAAAATAAATGGGAAATAAAGCTTCGGCCATTTAATACTTGTGATGATGAATTAGGCAGACTCAAGATACGGTTCTTGAAGCTCCATAATGACCTGAGTAAGGTGCGTTATGGCATTGCTCTAAAATATTTGCTACTTTCCAACTAGTAATGCAATGTCAAAGAATCCCATCACTACACCTCTTGAAGAGGTAAGGATCATCCCAAACATACATCCGAACATGTTGTAAAAATTTCTTCCTTTGTGGATAACTCAGATCTGTCGAAATAATTCTTCTAACTAAAAAGTTGGTGAAATCTGCATACCAGGGATCTTTTACTCTACTCATTGTCATCAGAGTTCCATCCGGAAACTCTTCTTGAATATTTCCTTTAATTCTATCTAGTCGCTTTTCTCTAATCTAGAGAGATGATCTGCGACAAAATTTTCTGCTCCTTTCTTGTCCTTAATGGATAAGTCAAATTCTTGTAGTAACAAAATCCAGTGCATAAAGCGAGGTTTGGCATCTTGCTTTGAGAAACGATATCTCAAAGCTGCATGATTAGTGTAAATTATAACTTTCGAACCAAGCAAGTACGGTTTGAATTTGTCACATGCATAAACAACTACAAGTATCTCTTTCTCTGTGGTTGTATAATTTAGTTGAGCTCTTACCAGTACTTGAAGCGTCCAAACTTGGATCAAAATACCTGGAAGAATACACGATCGCATAAGTAATATAATGATAAGTTGATTCGTCTCCACAGGGAATAAAAGGGGGAATTTGTGCAACAAGTACCAGATGATGTGTTCCTAAATCTTAAGCTGAGTGAATCGGTTAATCTTGATTGAGTGATGATCCTAAACTACTAAGTTTCAATATCATTAATTAACATAAGTTTGTCAATCCTAGATCAAATCAATGATACCAAATCACAACAATTGGACAAGATCTAAGAACTGAATCAAGGTTGTCACTCTTGATGTATGAACTCACAAACCATAAATAACAAGAAGATGAATATAGAAACATAAAGTCAACTTAACTATCAAAAGATGAAAACACAATGAGAAAGTATCTTCAATAGTTCAAGGTTGCTTACAACTCAACATAGGGTTGTTAATCCTTATGTATTCAATGTTGCTTACAACTCCAAAATACCAAAATAAAGAACAAGTCTAAAATCTAGAAAAAAAATGAAGATTAAGTTGAAGTTCTAAGAGGAGAGCTTTTCATAGATGGATGGATCTATATGGATGTCTACTCCCCCCCTTTTGTCTCTTCCTTTTCATCATGGCCAATATTTCTCTTGTCTCCCATCTTTTCTCACTTTAACATATATTCCTCTTGTCTCCTCCCTTTTGCCTTTTGCTTTTTGCCAACTCCTCCTTGTTGCAAATTTAAGGCTAACTTCGGCAGAGATCAAGAGAGCACTTGGGCATCGAGTGGCCGATAGGTGGCTTGGACGAGTTCTTCTTGCTGTTCCTCCCAAGAGGGCACTTGGGCATCGAGTGGACACTCAGCCTGGATGAGAAAATTTGTTGTATCTACCAAGAGAGCACTAGGGCAACGAGTGGCCACTCAGCCGAATGAGAAAACTACTTCCCGAATTTTGATAATTCTTCTTGCAATGGTCTTGATTCTTGTCCCGCTTATCTTATCCTTCCGAACACCTATAATACACATAAAACTGATAAGTTTTCCACTCCCAAATCAACATGATCAAACAACATAAAAGTTGTACAAAACATGACTCAAATTACTCTAAACTATAACTAAAATATATCAAATCTATCGTGAATGTGACATGTGTTTTCACACACATCATACCCCCACACTTAAGTCTTTGCTTGTCCTCAAGCAAAGTGCATCAGAAAACCCAAATTAATGGTGTCTTCAAAATTCAATCTCTTGACACAAAATCATACAATTCATATACTTGAGTATTTTGAATACGAAATCCATAGACAGCCTACCCTCAATCATTTAATCATGTTTTCGCACCAAGTATTCTAAACTAGAAAGTTAACAACTCGTAGGATTGGATCAATTTAAACTCACATCTTTATAGTAGTCAACTATCCTACTCTCGTGTGCACCTCCGAGGTCTAAAAATGCTAAACATCATACCAAAACACACTTGAAACGAAGTAAATCATGTCATTGGAGGGTTTTTCCTTGGGCTTTAATGGTGGCGAAAAGGTGAAGGTGAGGAAAAATATATGAGTAGTGGCTAAACTACCCAATCCGAGCTATATACAGAATATTCTAACTCTTGTCTATTCTACACATCTCACCCTACTTCTATTGATCACTCATCCCATTATAACCATCTCCTAAAGACCATTTTCCTGACTTGCTCACTTGGTTCCTTGTGCTTTTCTTGACTTTCTAAATTTTCCCTTGATTTTCACTTTTATGCTTTTCCATCTTTCCACTTTCACTTTTCTTTTCATTTTTCTTTTTCCCACTCTTTCTCTAAGCACAAGTATACTTTTTTTTCTTTTGCGAGTCAAGTCTTTGCATTTTTCGGTCTTAACTATCCGCAACCCTTATATGATAAAGCACCCCCCAAGTTATACTACCGTATGAACCCTTACACAAATTCCCAAAAATGTAATCCTAAAGCTTCCTCGGACGAATAGTCAAAGGTAGGAAGATGATTGAATAAAGGTTATATAGTGGCTTACTTATAGTATTTCAACAAATAGGCTCAAGCTCAATGGGGTATACAATGGATAAGATTGGGTTTATAGCTCTAAGGCTCTAGGCTTATGACAAAGATGGCCCTCGACACTCTTTACCTTATTGAGTTATGCTAGGTAATTATTTAACACTTTCATAGCTCAAATTATGCACACACCCTCATGAATAAAATGAGAACGGGTAGTCCTCGCCATCGGCTCAAAGTCTCACAAGGTTACTCGTTAATTTTCTAGTCTAGCCTACCAGGTGTAATGACTAGCCTAAATGATCAAGGATATGATTGCTATGTATTCAGAACTCATCCTACTCAAGTTTGTTACATGCATGATAAGTGGTTGTTCTTATGACAGAGCTTCAAAATTTAAAGACTTTTTCATCCTTTGCAAAAGACTCAACATACTTCAATCAAAATCATATGTCACACGCCAACAGACTCGATCACATGCGTATATCAACATAAATATCAATAACAAGTAAATGGCACAGCAAGATCAACACACATTAAGCAAAAGACATAACAAAATCAACACACAATAAGTAAAATACACAGCAAAATCAATACACAAACAAAAACAATAACTGAAATAAATTACATAAAACACCCCCACACTTAAAAGACACATTGTCCTCAATGTGTAAGGGTGACACACAAACAAACAAAGAAGAAAAGGAAAAAAAGATAGAGGAATCCTGGGATCACTGCTGAGGTGGTTGTGGCGGAGGGAATTGAGTGTGGAGCCACTCTATTGTGCGCAGTTGTATGCTTGGTCCGTGCGATATTGGTCCTAGTTGGTCTGATATTGAGCCTGATCGGCTTGATATTGGTGCCAATAAGAATCCTACTCGGTGATATGGGTGTTCTGAAAGTGGAGTTTCAGCTTCGGCTTGGAGACGCTCTTTTACTCCCTTGCATTCTTCCCATTTGAGGAGATGATAGGCTATGCGATTGTCGGACCATTTTTCTGAGAAAGCAAGTGCCATGTGTGAGGCAGGGCAAGTCAATGGTGAATGGCTTAACGATGGTCTCGGGGATCACTGAAGCCTGCCCTGGACAAAAACGGGAAACCAACATAGAAACAATATGGCCTAGCCCTAGATTTTGCGGCCGAGGTATTTTCAGAGTACGTTTAATCACATCATAAAGTAATGCAAAAGTGTTAAACAGTTTACTCTATCGAATATAGGTCATAGCATACAATTGAGTTCTAGTGACATGGTTATCCTCATACTGACCACAAAAACAGTCACACATAAAATAGTGAAGGATGCAATAGTATGGGTCCTGAATGAGAACCGACGAGCACTGAGTCCTAAAGTGGCTAAGACTAGTGAAAGCCTGCCATATAGTATGCGCAGCTGTGTCAGGACGAAAGTTGAGGGAATTACCCTCAGTTCCAATACCAATTAACTCTTCCAATAGTGACTCGTCAACCCTAATGGGTTTCCTATGAATACGTGCCTTAAATGATTTATTATCAGTAGCAACTTCAACCGTGAAATAAAATTCAAGTACGACCTTAGGATCGACATTGATCAAATTATCGGCAAAGTACTCCCAACCAGCTTTACGTACAAATCACGCAATTTCACATCAAATTTCATTATGCGCATGTCTTTCCAATCTATCACAGCAGGCCTAACCATTTCACAATTAACGAATCTCATATACCTATCACCATCCCAAGTGTCGAAAATAGGAAAATGAGCACCATACCTCACCCAAATATCTTCGGGTAGTGGTGGCCGAGAGCTAGAACTTGGGGATGGCGAAGAATCTTCATATGGGCGCTTGGATGGAGCTCAGGTATGAAGCTTAGGTGCCATTTCATGACAGGTGGTGGTCAATGGCGGCCGGTAAACAATGGTCAAAGGTCAACTCCAATAGTCAACTCCGGTGGTCGAAAGCGGGTAGTGGGCTTTGATGGCCTTGTCGATGTGAGCAAAACCCCCTTTACGGCTCATGAATCTGTGCATTGTAGAGCCGGGAATCTATAAAAGAAGAAGTGTTAGGATAAAATCTTCATTGGTAGTGCATGGCCTTGGATGGTGACTATGGGTGGTGATACGGATGGAATACGGTGATGTTGTTGGGTGGTAAGTGTATGGCAGTGATGGACGAAGTTTGTGGTGGTCGGATTTGGGTTGGAATGGAGGGGGAGTTGAAGGAAAAATGGAGAGGAAATAATGGGTTTTGGTGAAGGTGAAGAGTGGAGAAGAAGGGGGGAGGGAGTTAGTTTTTTGTGTTTTGCTCGATCCTCCCCAGCGAGCACTCCATGGGCTAGCAAACGCTGGCCCTTTTTTCTGGTTCGGCCCAGTGAGCACTGGGCCTTTGAGCGGCCGCTGGCCACTTATCGGTCGGCTTTGCCGATCACTCGTTGGCCGACTCATTTGTTGCTGATTTTTGTCAAGCCTCCGTGTGACTTTTATCCTACAAAAAAACAATCAAAGAAGCAATATTTTTGTCGAGGGTGATGCTATAAACATTTTCCTAGAAACCCATAAACTCGGGAAAACTTGGTCGAGTGACACTAAATTTCGAAAATCAAAAACTAAGTGAGAGGTAGTTCTAAGTTAACATCGTTAGCTTGATGATGGTAGAGTCTTACTGAGCTGGGTCTGCAAGGTCTGTATAAGACTCGTGTGCCTCAAAATGGTCACCAAGGTATGCCTTAATGCATTGTCCGTTTACCTTAAATTCTTCATTCGTATTCGGATTTCGAATTTGAATGTCTCCGTGAGGTGATATGGCAACCACCGTATATGGACCGGTCCATCGGGACTTGAGTTTACCTGGAAAGAGTTTTAGACGTGAGTTATATAATAACACTTGTTGGCCTATCGAAAACTCACGACAAAGGATCTTCTTATCATGCAATTTCTTGATACACTCCTTGTAAAGTTAAGCATTTTCAAAAGCTCCTAACCAAAACTCATCCATTGCTTCAAATTGTAGCATCCTTTTTTCTCCAGCCTTCTCGAGATTGAGATTGATCCATCGTAAGGCCCAATATGCCTTGTGCTCTAACTCGACCGGAAGATGACATGCTTTCCTGTAGATGAGCTAGTATAGCGATATTCCAATCGGAGTTTTATAGGCGGTCCGGTATGCCCATAATGCATCATCCAACTTACCAGACCAGTGCTTCCGTGAGGGATTCACGGTGACTTCCAGAACTCGTTTGATCTCGCGATTGGATACTTTAATTTGTCCACTTGTCTAAGGATGGTATGTTGTTCCAACTTTGTATGTGACCCCATACTTGTGCAAAGCATTCTAGGAACACTCTAGGAACACCAAAACGACTAAAGATGTTCTTTTGCAAGAACTTAATCACCACTTTTGCATCATTGGTTGGTAATGCCACGGCTTCAACCCACTTGGATACATAGTCAACTGCAAGAAGAATATAGAGATTACAATCAGATGGAACAAAAGGACCCATAAAGTTGATACTCCACACGTCAAATATTTCAACTTGCATGATGCCTGCCTGTGGCATCTCATGACGACGAGAAATGTTCCTTATTCATTGACATCGATCACACTTGCTTACGAACTCAGCAGCATCTTTAAACAACGTTGGCCAATAAAATCCGCTTTGTAGCACTTTGGCGGCGGTGCATTCCCTAGCAAAATGACCACCATAAGGTAAGTCATGACAATGGTGCAAAATGAGTTCTTGCTCTTCTTGTGGTATGCATCTTCTCAATAGTTGATCTTTGCCAATCTTGAACAAATACGGTTCATCCCATACGTAGTACTTGACATCACACAAAAATTTTTTCTTCTTATCGGAAGACATGTTAGGAGGCATAATATTGCTCACAAGATAGTTTACATAATTAGCATACCATGGGATAGAAATGACATCTAATGCATATAATTGTTCATCGGGAAAAGAAGATGTTACCACCGGGTTGTCAAGATATGAGAGATGATCTCCTACTAGATTATCGGCACCCTTTCGATCACAGATTTCGATGTCAAACTCTTGAGGGAGGAGAATTCATCGAATGATCCTTGGTTTTGCATCCTTCTTGGCAGAGAGGTAGCGTATAGCTGCATGATCTATGTAGACAATTACCTTGCTTCCAAGTAGGTAAGCTCGGAACTTGTCAAGTGCAAAGACCACAGCTAGAAACTCCTTCTCTGTAGTTGCATAGTTGATCTGGGCATCATCCAAAGTGCGACTAGCATAGTAAATGGCATAAAATCCAGTGGCCTTTTTTTGGCCAAGCACAGCTCCAACAACATAGTCACTTGCATCGCACATGATCTTGAAAGGCAACTCTCAGTCAGGTGATATAATAATTGGTGCTGATACAAGTGCTTTCTTTAGCGTTTGGAATGCCAGCTTGCATGCCTCATCAAAGATAAATGGGGTATCCTTCTCTAGTAGTTTGCAAAGAGGCTTAGAGATCTTTGAGAAATCTTTGATGAACTGCCTATAAAATCCTGCATGACCAATAAAACTACGAATGCCTTTAACTGTTATAGGATATGGAAGTTTATCAATTAACTCTAGTTTAGCCTTGTCCACCTTCAATCCCTCACTAGAAGTCTTATGTCCTAGCACCACTCCTTCAGTCACCAT
This sequence comes from Hypericum perforatum, assembly GCA_012979155.1. NCBI lineage: Eukaryota > Viridiplantae > Streptophyta > Magnoliopsida > Malpighiales > Hypericaceae > Hypericum > Hypericum perforatum. Next base: position 197,313 of record SOPF01028377.1, on the reverse strand, counting down.
GAAGTGACACTTCTCCCAATTAAGGACCAAGTTGGTCTCCTTGCAGCATTCTAGTACCTTGCCCAGGTGCAGAAGACATTCTTCATACGAGTCTCCAAATACCGAGAAGTCATCCATAAAGATCTTGATTTAGCGCTCAACCATGTCAGAGAAGATAGACATCATGTATCGCTGAAATGTGGCAGGTGCATTACACAGTCCAAATGGCATTCTGCGGAAAGCAAAAGTTCCATAAGGATAGGTAAATGTTGTCTTCTCTTGGTCTTCAGGTGCAATTGCAATTTGGAGATAGCCGGAGTATCCATCCAAAAAACAATAGTAGGCATGACCCGCTAGTCTATCCAATATTTGATCGATGAATGGTAATGGGAAGTGATCCTTCTGAGTAGCTTTGTTCAGCTTTCAGAAATCAATACAAACTCTCTGACCAATTACCATTCTTGTAGGGATGAGCTCATTGTTTGCATTGGTGATGACTGTAATTCCTCCTTTCTTTGGCACACATTGAGTAGGGCTTACCCACTTTGAATCGGAGATTGGATAGATGATGCCGACATCTAACCACTTGATCACCTCTTTCTTCACTACTTCTTTTAGCTTCAGATTTAGTCGTCGTTGGGCTTCTACTGATGGTAAAAAATCATCCTCCAAAATGATCTTGTGATGACAAAGAGAAGGACTGATTCCCTTGACATCCCCAAGCGTCCAACCAATAGCCTCCTTATGTTCCCCAATGATCTTGAGGAGTTTTTCTTCTTGATCCTGGCTCAAAGAGGCAGAGATAATAACTGGCAACTTATTACCTTCACTCAAGTAAGCGTACTTGAGATGATCTGGTAGTGGCTTGAGCTCCAGGTCTGGTGGTGTAATGATAGATGCTTGCAACTGCGGCCTTAGTATATCATAAAGCTCTAGTGATTCTGCTGCGCGTACCCATTTTGCTTGCTCTATTATGTTTTTCTCATCTTGTTTCAGACCTTGTTCTTGGATTTCTTGCAAATCATCCTCAATAACAATATCCAGATTATGCACAATCTCATCGATAATGTCGATCCGATAGCAATCATCGTTGGTGGAAGAGTACTTTGCAGCTTCAAAGACATTGAACACAACTTCATCATTGCAAACTTTGAACCTTAACTCTCCTTTTTCCACATCTATGCTGGTCTTTTCGGTAGTAAGGAATGGGCAGCCGAGGAGAAGCGGAACATCACGATCTTCCTCCATCTCCATGATGATGAAATTAAATGGAAAGATCAAGGTGTCTACCTTTACGAGCACATTTTCAACTATCCCCTTCGGTCTAGTCACTGATCGACCTACGAGCTAGAGTACTATTGATGTAGACTTCATGTCACCTAATCCAAGCTTCTGGAATATGGATAAGGGCATGAGATTAATGCTGGAGCCCAAATCAATAAGTGCTTTTTTGAATATTTGGTCACCAATTGTGCATGGAATTGTGAAGCTCTCTGGATCCTTCATCTTTTGGGGTAAATCTTGACTTAGAACTGCACTACAGCCCCTAGTAAGTGGAATGACTTCAAAATCATCAATGCTCCGCTTCTTCAATATAAATTCCTTGATCCACTTCCGGTATGTTGGCATTTGCTCAAAAGCATCAAGGAGTGGTATGTTGATATGAAGGTTCTTGAAAAGCTCTAAGAACTTGTGGTAGCTCGGGTGCATAACTTGCTTGTTCACCCTTTGAGGGAATGGTAGAGGAGGGTACTTCCTTTCCGATGTTAGCTTGATAGCTTCCTTAGGTGACTTGTCTTCTTCTCCAATGATAGTAGTTACTCGTAGCTCATCTTCCTCTTCCGTAACTATCTTCCTTGATGGAGGGTTTATTGGAGTCTTCACTACATTCTTCTCCAAGTCCATGCCACTTCTAGTTGTGATGGCCTTGCAATGCTCCTGTTTGGTGGGAGGAGCTTCAGTATTGCTTGGTAGAGTACCGGGTGGTCTTGTGTTGAGTTGTGTCACTAGCTGGCTGATCTGTACTTCAAGATTTCGAATGGTCGCTTTATGGCTCAACACTTGCTTGCGCAACTCATCCTCTCCTCGACAATCTTACAGTGGTGGTCCTTGCTGCTACCACGTTTGTTGATATGGCTAGAATTGCTGAGGTGGAGGACCTTGTACATTTTCACCTCTATAAGATGGTCTCGGATATTAAGGTGCCTGTTGTCCTGCATTATTCTTCCATGAAAAATTTGGGTGATTTCTCCAACCCGGATTATACGTACTAGAATATGGATCATTATTCCTATTGGCATTTCCCATAAAATTGACAGCTCAGCAATAAATAAACAATTATCCGTGCTATGTGGTCCAATGCAAATTTCGCATACCTGAGAGGATGATGTTGCTTGTAGTGACATTGATCCTTGAACTAGTTGTGTAAGTGTTACTACTTGCGCTTTTAGAGCATTTACTTCATCATTATCTTGTACACTAGCAACTCTCTTTCTCTCGGTTCGTTCCCCCCAATCATGGTTGTTAGTAGCCATGGTTTCAATGATTTGAAAACCATCAGTTTCTGACTTATTTGTCAAATCACATCCAGCTGCTGCATCTAGGTTGACTTGTATTTATGACTCATATCCATTGTAAAATGTTTGGATAAGCATTCATTCAGGTATCTGATGGTGTGGGCACTCGCGAAGTAATCTATTGAAGCGATGCCAAGCCTCGTGCAGCGATTCACCACCTAACTATTTAAATTGAGAAATCTTATTACGAAATTGAGTGGTTTTACCTGGAGGATAGTGCTTTTCCAAGAACCTGTCAGCAAGCTCGTCCCATGTTATGAAGGTTCCAGCTGGAAATGAATCTACCTACTCCCTAGCATCATCTTTTAAGCTACACTTGAACAGTCGAAGCTTAATGGCATCGGGTGTGACACCATTATACTTTACTATCGAGCAATAATCCTTAAACTTCTGGATGTGCTTTGCTGGGTTTTCTGAAGGATAACCTCCAAACTGATCTTTTTCAACCATTTGAATGAGATTGCTCTTTATCTCAAAGTTATTTACCTCCATGGTTGGATACTCTATACTTGACCGAAGATCAGCAAGTCTTGGGTGTGACTTGTGTCTCATGGCGGCAGGAACATTGACTACTAGTCGATCGGCCATCTCTTCCGTATGTAAGTTTCTCCTCCTGATTTGTCGAATAGTTCGTTCAATCTCTGAATCTTGCTCAAGAAGAGGTTGGTTCTCACTACGTGTATTTGGCATTCACCTCATGTACTTGTATGGTACTATAACACTCAATAGAGAGGATCAAATGCAATAATGAATAATGACATAGTAACAAAGCTTAGTCTCAAAATCAAGAACACTAGTTCCAATATTAACGAAAACAAATTCAAACTTCTACTCCCTGGCAACGGTGCCAAAAACTTGATGCGTCCAACTTGGATCAAAATACGTGTAAGAATACACGATCGTACAAGTAATATAATGATAAGTTGATTCGTCTCCACAGGGAATAAAAGGGGGAATTTGTACGATAAGTACCAGATGATGTATTTCTAAATCTTAAGCTAAGCGAATCGGTTAATCTTGATTGGGTGATGATCCTAAACTACTAAGTTTCAATATCATTAATTAACATAGGTTTGTCAATCCTAGATCAAATCAATGATACCAAATCACAACAATTGGACAAGATCTAAGAACTGAATCAAGGTTGTCACTCTTGATGTATGAACTCACAAACTCATCCTAAGATCAAACCATAAATAACAAGAAGATGAACATAGAAACACAAAGTCAACTTAACTATCAAAAGATGAAAACACAATGAGAAAGTACCTTCAATTGTTCAAGGTTGCTTACAACTCAACATAGGGTTGTCAATCCTTATGTATTCAATGTTGCATACAACTCCAAAATACCAAAATGAAGAACAAGTCTAGAATCTAGAAAAAATGAAGATTAAGTTGGAGTTTTAAGAGGAGAGCTTTTCATAGATGGATGGATGGATCTATATGGATGTCTACTCCTGCCCTTTTGTCTCTTCCTTTTCATCATGGCCAATATTCCTCTTGTCTCCCATCTTTTCTCACTTTAGCCTATATTCCTCTTGTCTCCTCCCTTTTGCCTTTTGCCTTTTGCCTTTTGCCAAATCCTCCTTGTTGCAAATTTGGGGCTAACTTCGGCAGAGATCAAGAGAGCACTTGGGCATCGAGTGGCCGCTGGGTGGCTTGGACGAGTTCTTCTTGCTGTTCCTCCTAAGGCATTTGGGCATCGAGTGACCACTCAGTCTGGATGAGAAAATTTGTTGTATCCACCAAGAGAGCACTTGGGCAATGAGTGGCCACTCGGCCGAATGAGAAAACTCCTTCTCGAATTTTGATAATTCTTCTTGCAATGGTCTTGATTCTTGTCCCGCTTGTCTTATCCTTTCGAACACCTACAATACACATAAAACCGATAAGTTTTCCACTCCCAAATCAACATGATCAAACAACATAAAAGTTGTACAAAACATGACTCAAATTACTCTAAACTATAACTAAAATATATCAAATCTATCGCGAATGTGACATGTGTTTTCACAAACATCAGTACTCTACTAGCATAGTAGATGACATGGAGTTTTCCCTCTTTCTTCTGTCCAAGCACACAATCCAAAGCGAGATCACTTGCGTCACACATTAATTCGAATGGAAGTTTCCAGTCTGGTGATGAAATCATGGCAGCTGTGATAAGATCTTTCTTGAGAGCATCAAATGCCTTAAGGTAGTGCTCGTCAAAGTTGAAGGATACATCCTTAACTAGCAAATTTGTTAGAGGCTTAGCAATTAGAGAGAAGTTCTTGATGAATCTTCTGTAAAATCTGGCATGACCCAGAAATGCTCTAACTCCTTTAACTATGGTTGGTGCATCCATTTTCTCTATCGCCTCTGTCTTAGCTCTATCTACTTCCATACCAGCTCAAGAAATCTTATGCCCAAGGACTATCCCTTCGTCTACCATAAAATGGCACTTTTTTCTAATTGAGCACAAGATTTTTTTCCTCACATTTTTTCAATATTTTGTCTAGGTTGTCAAGACAATGATCAAATGAGTCTTCGAAAATAGAGAAGTCATCCATGAAGATTTCCATAATCTTCTCGTTCATCTCCCAGAAGATCGACTCCATGCAACATTGAAACGTTGCTGGGGCACAACTTAATCCAAAAGGCATTCTGCAATATGCAATAATACCAAAGGGACATGTGAAAGATGTCTTCTTTTGATCTCTGGGGTATATTGTAATTTGGTTGTACCCAGAGTACCCATCTAAAAAGAAATAATAAGAATACCCCGCAATCCTTTCCAATATTTGATCAATGAAAGGGAGTGGAAAATGATCTTTCCATGTGGCATCATTTAATTTACGATAATCGATACACACTCTCCATCCGGTCACAGTTCTTGTCGAAATGAGCTCCCCTTCTTCGTTGATCATAACTGTCATTTCCCCTTTCTTGGGAACACAATGGATCGGGCTAACCCATTCACTATCCGAGATTGGATAGATAATTCTGGCTTCGAGGAGTTTTATCACATCCTTCTTAACAACCTCCTTTATGTTAGGATTAAGTCTCCTTTGTCAGTCTACTCTTGGCCTCACTCCATCCTCTATGTGAATGTGGTGCATCATAATTTCCGGGCTTATCCCCTTAATATAAGATATTTGTTAAGCAATGGCTTTAATCCGTTTGTTCACAACTGTGAGCACTTTCTTTTCTTCTTCCTTAGTGAGCTTGTTTGATATAATAATTAGTAATCTCCCTCCATCTATTAAGAATACATATCTCAGATGCAAGGGTAGCTCTTTCAGTTCTAACGAAGGAGCTTTTATAATCGAGGGTGGAGTTTGATATTTCAAATGAATTTCAAGCTCCTCAAGTAAACCCTTCTTATCAATTTCCTCCTTTACTTTTTCCACAATATCCTCATCTTCTTCTTTCTCTAGTTCTTTATCCTCATTACTATAGATCTTTTCCTTGCAAAACTCGAGGATACATGACGTAGAGCTTCATGAGGAGCAGATTAGAGGTTATTTATTCGGTTACCTTTACACAACCAGTTCCTTTTAATCTCATTACACTTATTTTAGCCATCCTTCAATTCGCCCCAATTGCCAAATCTTGACCAGAATTCATCTGTTTCGTGTTCGCACCAAATCTGATCATACAAGCTTCCGCGCGCTACGTCAATACACTCATCCACCATATCAATTTTCATGCACATCCCTTCATCAAGAGGATGTTGCATAACACTTGTCATGTTAAACTCAACCTTTTTATCTCCAATTCGTAGCACCAATTTACCGTTATGCACATCCACCAATGCATGTGATGTGTTAAGGAAGGGTCTACCATAAATCAGTAGACAGTTCTTATCCTCAGAGAAATCTAGTACCACAAAGTCAACTGGGAAGATGAACTTGTCAATCTTCAACAGGACATCCTCAACCACACCGAATGGTTTCTTAATAGTTTGGTCTGTCAATTGGAGAAGCATAGAAGTTGGCTTAACTTTACACAAACCTAGTTTTTGAAATATAGACAAAGGCATCAAGTTGATACTTGCACCTAAATCATACAAACATTTTGGAAACTCGGTTCCACTAATAAAACAGAGAATTGTAAAACTCCCTGGATCTTTTAGCTTTTTCAGAAGATTTTTTGAGATTAGAGAGCTACAATTTACCGTAAGGGTATTGTCTCTCCATCTTCCCATTTTCTCTTCTTAGTGACGAGTTCCTTTAGAAACTTGGTGTAGTATGGAACTTGATCTAGCATCTCTAAGAAAGAGACACTTATTTGTACATTCTTCATTTTCTCCATGAAGCGGAGAAATTTTTCATCCATCCCCAACTTTCTCTTTACCCTCTGAGGATAAGGAAGAATGGGGACTATTGGTGGTGGTGGTATGTAAACTTCTTCCTCCTCCGCAACTTCTTCTTACGGGATCTTATATTTCAGTACTTCTTCCTCCTTATCTTTTCCTTGACTCACCACATCACTTTCCTTAGCCTTCTTTTTGACTTTTTGAGAAGTTAATTCCTTGCCACTTCTTAAAGAGATTACATTAACTTGCCCGCAAGGATTTGTCTCAGTAGAACTTGGAAGAGAGCCAGATGCTCTATGTGCATTTGTCTTTGCAATTTCTCCAAGTTGTACTTCCATATTACGCATGGCAGTTGCTTGCCCTTTTAGAAATTGTTCTAAATTGTTCTGCCTTGCTTCCTAGGTCGCTAATGCCTTCAAGGTTTGACTTTGGTTGTTGGATGAGTCTCTCGTTTGTTGGATGAACTTCTCAACCTTATCAAATCTGTCCTCAAGTACTACCATCCTTTCTCCCAAGAACTCACGTGGTTGAAAACCAGGTGGTGGCCTTGTTATGAGATGCGTAAAGGCAATCCTTTATTAGGAATGATCGCCATATTGTTTCTATCTTTCCATGATAAGTTAGGGTGGTTTCTCCAACCAAGATTGTAAGTAGAGGAATATGGATTGTTTACCATTCGGTTTCCTCCTTGTCCTTGACCACACACAAAGTTGACATGCTCTGTAGATTGGCTCATTGTTCTCGCGTCTCTCAGACGAAAGGGTCTGCTCTTATCCTTATAAGTTTTCTGCTGTTTTTCTAGACGACAGGTCATCTGCCTAGACAACCTGGCGTGCGCCAATTATTCCTGGCATGCGCCAGGTTTTACGTTTTCAAAGAGTTGGAGTACGCTAACTCTTCTGGCGAGTGAATTTAAGCCTCGAATGGCCAAAAGTTGGCATACGCCACCAATTTCTGGCGTGCGCCAATACAACAGTTTTTTAAGCAGAGTTGCACAAATGAGTAAGTAAGGGAATATCATCCTACAAGGACTGTGTTTGAAGCTTCAACTTGGTTTAGTAACTTGTCTAAGATCAATTTATGAAGTGGTTTGATGAAAACACTCGTTCTAAGTCAGTTTACTAATCTTCAAATTATAAACTTAGTTACTTAAAGGTTTGGTTTTATAACAGCTTTTTAACAACTTAATATGCACAAATGAGCAAGGTGAACTTAAAACCACAATAATCATCGAATTCAGAAGGTTTACTAAGTACATAACATGGTCCTAGTATTTCGAAATCAACCAAACTACACTCTCGTACTAGAATGGCCTAAACTGCTTCTTTAACATGCTTAGAATGGTAAGATGTTCTCTCGAACCCAAAAACCAACTAAGCACAGCAAAGAACCAACTATATGTATCACTTTAAGGACAACAAATCATTGAGTAAGAGTATTAGCAACTCGAACCAACAACTTATCTAACTAACCTTTCCATTTAAACTATCTCCTCTCGGTTTCAAGTTTTAAACTAACTTTTAACCTTGGTGATCAAGCAAGTTTAGCATGGCATTAAGTTCGTTAGTTTGACATGTTCATCATATTTTTAGCCCCTAAACCGTGACTAAGTAGTGGCTTTAAGCCACCCAACTCACAGATTAACTACTCACACATGCTTGTAAAGAACAATATACACATAAACATGAACATACTTAGCATTAATTAACTAAAATGAAGAGTTTAAGTGAAGAAAGCTTTACAAAGGTGAAGCCAGCTTTCTTCCTCACATTCTTCACTGAAAGATGGTCCAAGTTCGTGCTGTACACCTCTCTCTCACACACACACTTGTCTATTCTACACTAATGCACATAATTAGCATAAAACAAAAGTCAAAAGTAAAAACTAATATAAACTAACAGAATATCCTAACTACTATCCACCCCCTCATCCATAATGGTCTGCCATGGTCACAAGAAGGCCAAAAATCCTGAGTGCATAGCCCTCTCTAGTGTTTTCCACTCAAAGAGGCAAGTGGCAGCTCTGTCACTGTCTGGTCTGGCATACGCCAACTGTGCCTGGCGTGTGCCAGATCCTCAGGTGCTCGGGCGTTCATGTCTGGTCATTCTTGCTCGTGGTCGTTTGCTCCTGGTGCATCATTGGCATACGCCACCTTTCTCTAGCGTACACCAGGTCCTCAGCTTTGCTCTTCTCGCCATTGCATCTTTCCTCTCATCCATGGATCTACTCGTCTAGCTCAGTCGTCATTTATTTCCTCGAATTAGCTCCTAAAACTATAAAACATAATGAGAAACAAAATACACAACTAAAAACATGAAATAAACAAAACTACGCCAAAGATGACTAAAACTCAAATAAAACAACCTAAAATACTAAAAATGGACTAGAAAATGGACACAAATAATGAGTGTTTTAAGCACTCATCATACCCCCACACTTGAATCATTGCTTGTCCCCAAGCAAGACTCAAATGCGGACAACAACAAAACAAAAATCACAAAAAAAGACATAAACACAAAACGAGGTAAAGACTTGGCAAGACTCTATCAAAACTTAACTTCCCTCAAAAACATCAACTTATATTAAAATCTCATCATAAACCTAGTTAGTTCATTAATTCAAAGCACAAAACACTACAAACTAGTAGTCACCTCGACACTCTATTGTTTAAACAGGTCAATATCTCAAAGCATCCTACGTCCTACTCAGCGCTACCTAAAAATCGCAATGGTTGTCAATGATGGGGGGGGGCTTTTTCATTGGGTTGTAATGGGGGCTGAAGGTCAGGGTGAGGTAAAAATATATCGGAACTGGCTAAACCACCCAATCCGAGGACTCAATACATGAACTAAGCAGTTACTCGTCTAATCTAAAACATCCTCACCAAGTATAATAAACGTACACTCCCCAATATCCCAATATACTATGACCTAGAAGCCCAAGTTTTGCCTAAACTTATGCTTATTTAACTTCACATTTTCTTTCTTTTTCTTTTTTCTTTTCTTTTCTTTTCTTTTCTTTTCACTTTCTTTTTCTTTTCTTTTTCTTTTCACTTTCTTTTTCTTTTCAACATGCTATAACTCATGCACGTGTCTAGGAAAAAACTCGGCTTCTCAACATGGTCATAAACTATAAAATCCCAAGATATACCCCAAGTCAGTTTCAGATACTGACTACTCATAATACAAACATTTCCAACAAGCGTAACCTAAAAGTCCTCGAATCAGATGATCAAAGGTAGGGAAGATGGTGGATAATAGGCTCAAAGTTGGCTTCCTCATCTAAGATCAAGAAAAGGTTTAGGCTCAAGGGGTTTAATACAATTGGTAATAAGAGATTTTGGCTCTAAGGCTCTAGGCTCAAATATCAAAGAATGCCCCGTCATCTCACAACTCCCATGCAACCAAGACCACGATAAGTACTAGTAGGATGCCTCAATTAATTAACACAAGTATGCACCTCATAAAAAATAGAGACTGGTGTCTCTTCCATCGGCTCAAACCTCACAAGGTACACTCAAAAACCCTCTAGTCTAGTCTACATAGTGAAACTACTCACCTAAACAACAGAGTGTGAGGTTTCTACCAATTCCTAGGCATTATGCTCGAATTAAATTCCTAACTAAGAGTTTGATAAAATTCTAACACAAGTTGAAAATTTTTGAGGGGGAGTCAAATTTTTGAAAAATTCATGCCAAGTCTAAACCTATACAACCTAGACACTCTAAACAACCTAAAAAGAAAGATTCCTGGAAGGAACCCTCCCCCACACTTGAGTGACACATTGTCCTCAAGGTGTCCAAATCACGCAAACAAAAACACAAATAACACACGAAAACTAAATCAAAAACATGCAAGAAAGTAAAAAAAAGAAAAGTAAACAAACTAACTCAACAAAAATCTAACACATAAAAGGGCAAATCAATAAAGTAAAATAAAAATAAAAAGAATAAAGAAGTAGGAACTCCCTGTTAATCCCGTGCTAGAGGCTGCAGTAGAAACTGTGATGAAAACGTGAATCCAGCACCGAAGTTCTCAGCCCATTGTCACATCCATGCTGCTTGTGCCCTCTGCTCTGCTCTGAATGCCCGCTGCTCCTCTCACTCAGCTCTCTGCTGCTCCTCAATGCGAGCAGTCACCGATGTCAAATGCTGAAGCTGGACACCATATCCCTGAAGCTGGTCTCCATAGCCCTGCAGCTGCAACTGCATCGCAGAAAACTGATCATGAAGATCTACCTACGGGCGTGGAGACTGATGGCTGGGTCCAGCCTCGTCATGATGCTCCTCCTCCTCTTGATCCTGCTCTTGAGGGTCAGGTACTTACACCGGCAGTGGAAGGCCCAACCTGGTAAGGGTGGCTAGGACCGCTTGGCGCTCCTCCCACGGCTTGTATTGCACTATCTCTATGCCATCTCGAGTCATCGTCCTCTTGATGAGCTTGTTGTAGTTGAGCTTGTCGATGTCGAGATCCACCGGCTCCACGTATATCCCTATGTATTGTGAAAATCTCGCAGAAAAATGGTGACGTGCAATGCAAGAAATGATATGACATAGGTATAGATGCCTAGGTTCCCTATCGCTAATCGAACGTGCAAAGCAGTTAACCACCATAGCATAAGTGCTAAACCTAATGTCATAGCAGAGGCAATCGATGGCGCTGAGATCTGAAAACCTTAGACTCTTCCCATTGACCAGAGAAGGTCAGGGTCATATATCGGTGGAGGATTCCTAAGTATGGTTCTCTAATCAGCGCATTAGGCGCTCTCCCTGACTCATATCTAGCAAAACCACTAATTACATGCCAAGCTTGGTGAGCTAATCTAGTTGGTTCGAAATCTAAAGCTCTATCTCCACTCTTAAGCTCGAAAAGGTCAATGAATTCAGCTTCATTTATGCTAAACTCAGTATCAAATACTCGTGCACTGAATGAACTCCTATTCGGCTCAACCTGCAGAGTGCAGTAGAACTCCAATGCTAACTCTTGTCCAGCCAATATTGTCCTATCCTTGAAGTATCCCCATCCCATCTTATCAAATGCCTCATCCAACTCATCAGCTACCCCTAAAATTCTCATCTCATTCCAATTAATCTTAAAATGTCCTACAGTTGTGAGTCGAGAATATCTTTGGTACCTCTCTCTATCCCAATCGTCGAAGATTGCAAAGGGAGCATTATAGCGGTGGCGAATGTCTCTGGATCGATCTGATGAAGAGTCTGACCCTAACAGTGTAGGAGTCTGCGCACGCTTCCCTGTGTTCCTCCTAATGATCTAGCTTGATCCTTCAGCTCCTGACATCGTGGATTGTTTTTCTGGACTTGGGTAATATGGGCAAAGTATCCGGGATGCTTGGGCAAGTGTAGATCTGAGTTTTGGATTTGAGAATTCTGGTGGATTGTGAATTGTGACCAAAAATCGGCTACAGAAGAATATATAGTCTCCCATTCTAACCTACCTAGCATACGCCAAACAAACCTGACGTACGCCAGGTTTCTGTTTTCCATTGTCTGTCGCACGCCACCTTATGCTGGCGTGCGCCAGGTAGAGCATTTTTGGTGATAATAGCTTTTGCCATTTACAATCTACTAATGCCAACTAACTAACAAACACTTAAACTAACAAATTGTGAAAACAACACACAAATGTACATCTAAACTAATTTTTTTTTGTTTTTCTATTTTTTTTAATTTTTTTGGCTTTTATGTACGTAAGTCATGGAAAGCTTGAAAACCAGACGCCCCATTTTGATGGGTCATACTTTGACGGATTGTTAATTATTGTGACCTTTTCGGCACGAAGCTTATGGAGGTCACAACATATTAGCACAGTCGCTCGATTAACGTATAGTACTATCTCTGATGCAATCACCATCAAAGGTGCAACTTTGCTATCCACCGCTCACACAACTCCGCAATCGTGTACCAAGACAAACTTCCTGGTCTCGCAACCCTTTCAGCATGAAGCTTAACGGGGTCATGACGCAACAGGATAGTTCTCTCGGTTTGCGAAATCATAGTATGTTTGCTGCAAACACCATCGTGCTCCAACTTCCCACACTTGTGACAAAACCCAAATCTCACCATCCTTCTTCTGTAGGCACATTTTGATGTTCCTCTCGAATGTCTTTCTAAATTCACTACGCATCTCTCTAGTCTCAATGTCTCTTTTGCTTGTTTCAGAATGACGAGACATATGTCCATGGGGATTTTCTTTGAAATTAACAATCTAAGCAACAATATATACTTGACACAAAACATCATGTTCTTTATCCTCTGACAGGTAAAAGAGAACAACTTATATTTACTGATCTAACTCTGACCTTTGCAATATGCACAACTCACAATTTGTGTACCATGATATACTAGTTCCTCTCCTTGCAACCCTTTTGGCTTTAAACCTATTCGAGTCACCTTTTGGTCTCACGGTATTCATGAATTGTGTAGAGTGTATCTTATAAAAAAGGTCACGGTGCTCAATCCTCAATGTTTCTTTCACCGTACTAAGAATGATGATGCAAATGTCTCTTGGAAGTTTGTTCTTGACTAAGAAATATACTAAACTTATGTACTTTGAGCACAACATTCTTCCTCTCTCTTTTCTGCACGAAAAAGATGACATAAACCCTATTAGTAAAATAATAAAGGTGAAAAATAACTAAAATAAAAATAACTCTAAACATGCTAATTTAAAGTCGTCAGCTTGACTACTTCATTGTCTATGCCTTATAAAATATATTAACCAATTGCACTTCTGCAATTTGGTTAATGATGCCTCCCCCAAGGTAGATTTTGCATCGTTAGCCGTTAACTCTAAAAACCTCTCCTTTGGTACTTTGTAAATCAAGTGCTCCAAAAGGGAACGCCTTAATTATCGTGTAAGGTTCGCTCCATTTAGATTTGAGCTTTCGAGGGAAGAGTTTAAATCTAGAGTTAAAAAGAAGAACATGTTGACGCTCTTTAAAATCTGTTCTGATAATATGGGCATCATGTCTTTTTTTTTGTCTTTTTCTTGTAGATCCTTGAGCTTTCGAATGCAAGATCTCGAATTTCTTCTAACTCATAGAGTTGGAGAATTCTTTGTTCTCCCGCCTTTTTGTAATCATAGTTAAGGGTCTTGATAGCCCAAAATGCACGATGCTCAAGTTCCATAGGAAGATGGCATGCTTTGCCATAAACTATCCTGTAAGGCGACATTCCTATTGGAGTTTTGAATGCCGTTCGATATGCCCATAAGGCATCATTGAGTTTATTCGACCAATCTTTCCTAGCCGATCCAACCTTTTTTCCAAAATCATTTTGAGCTCCCGATTGGAAAGCTCCACTTGTCCACTTGTTTGGGGATGATAAGGTGTTGCCACCTTATGAGTTACCTTATATCTTTTAAGTAGGACTTCAAATGGTTTATTGCAGAAATGTGATCCACCATCACTGATTATTGCTCGTGGCACTCCAAATCTCGAGAAGAGTTTTTTAAGAAAAAGGATAACAACTCTAGCATCATTTGTAGGCGACGCCAAAGCTTCTACCCACTTTGAAACATAGTCAACTCCAACCAAGATGTATTTGTTGCCATACGATGTGGGAAAAGGTCCCATAAAGTCCAATCCCCACACGTCAAAGAGCTCAACCTCTAAAATACCAGATAATGGCATCTCATTTCTTTTTGAGATATTACCCATTCTCTAGCAGTGATCACATTGTTCCACATAGGTACGTGCGTCTCTAAATATGTAAGGCCAATAAAATCCGCACTCAAATACCCTTGCTGCAGTCCTTGTTGCTCCATAATGATCTGAGTAAGTAGTGTTATGACATTGCTCTAAAAGATTAACTATTTCCCAATCAGCAATGCACTGTCAAAGCACCCCATCATTACATCTCTTAAAGAGATATGGATCATCCCGAACAAACAATTTAGCATCCCTTAGGAATTTCTTCCTTTAAGGATAATTAAAGCCTGTAGGAATAATTTCTCTAACTAAAAAGTTGGCAAAATCTGCATACCAGGGGGCTTCCACTCTACTCATCGTCATCAGAGTTTCATCAGGAAACTCTTCCTGTATCTTACCATTTTTCTCCATCCTGTCGCTTTTCTCTAGACGAGAGAGATGATCTATGACAACATTTTCAGCTCCTTTCTTATCTTTAATTGACAAATCAAATTCTTGAAGTAACAGAATCCAACGCATTAAGCGAGGTTTGACATCTTGTTTTGAGAATAAATACTTCAAAGTAGCATGGTCAGTATAGACTATAACTTTTGAACCAAACAAGTATGCTCTGAATTTGTCACAAGCGTAAACAACTGCAAGTAACTCTTTCTCTGTGGTTGTATAATTGAGTTGAGCCCCTGCCAATACTCTACTAGTATAGTAAATGACATGTAGCTTCCCCTCTTTCTTTTGTCCAAGCACACAACCCAAAGCTAGGTCACTTGCATCACACATCAACTCAAATGGAAGTTTCCAATCCAGCAATGAAATTACCAGAGCTGTTACTAAAGCTTTCTTTAAGGCATCAAATGCCTTCTGACATTGCTCGTCAAAATTAAAGGACACGTCCTTCACTAACAAATTTGTAAGAGGCTTGGCGATTAGAGAGAAGTTCTTGATGAATCTTCTATAAAAGCCCGCATGACCTAGAAAGCCTCTAATTCTTTTAACTGTAGTTGGTGTAATCATCTTCTCTATCGTGTCCATCTTAGCTTTGTCCACTTCCATTCCAACTTTAGAAATCTTGTGCCCAAGAACTATTCCTTCGTCTACCATAAAATAGCATTTTTCCCAGATCAGCACAAGATTCTTTTCCTCACATCTTTCCAGTACCTTATCAAGATTTTCTAGACAATGATCAAATGAGTTCCCGAATACAGAGAAGTCATCCATGAAGATTTCCATAATCTTCTCATTCATCTCCCAAAATATAGACTCCATACAACATTGGAATATTGCTGTGGCACAACTTAATCCAAAAGGCATTCTGCGATAAGCAAAAGTATCAAAGGGATAGGTGAAAGATGTCTTCTTCTGATCTCTGGGTTATATCGCTATTTGGTTATACCCTGAGTACCCATCTAAAAAGCAATAGTAAGAATACCCCGCTATCCTTTCCAACATTTGATCAATGAATGGCAAAGGGAAATGATCCTTTCGTGTGGCATCATTCAATTTTCTGTAGTTAACACACACTCTCCAACCGGTCATAATACGTGTTGGAATGAGTTCCCACTCATCATTGATTATCACTGTTATTCTCCCTTTCTTGGGAACACAATGGATTGGACTAACCCACTCACTATCCGAAATTGGATAAATAATGCCAGCTTCTAGAAGCTTGATCACCTCCTTCTTTACAACCTCCTTCATGTTTAGATTGAGTCTCCTTTGTCGGTTTATCCTTGGTCTTGCTCCATCCTCCATATGAATATGGTGTATCACAATTTCTGGGCTTATCCCCTTGATGTCTGAGATTTGCCAAGCAATTGCCTTAATCCGTTTGTTCACTATTGTGAGCACTTTATTCTCTTTATCCTTGGAGAGCTTGTTCGAGATTATAATTGGTAACCTTCTTCCATCTATTAAGAATGCATATCTTAGATGCGAGGGTAGTTCTTTTAACTCCAAGGATGGAGATTTCACAATTGAGGGTGGAGTTCAATATCTCAAATGAATTTCCAATTCCTCATGTAGACTTTTCTTATCGACTTCTTCGTTCACTTCTTCCACAACTTCCTCCTCTTCTTCGTGTTGTCCTTTATTCTCTATTCTCAAAATATTTTCCTTACAACAC
Source organism: Hypericum perforatum (assembly GCA_012979155.1). NCBI lineage: Eukaryota > Viridiplantae > Streptophyta > Magnoliopsida > Malpighiales > Hypericaceae > Hypericum > Hypericum perforatum. Next base: position 180,669 of record SOPF01028377.1, on the reverse strand, counting down.
TCGAGAATACATTCATCAACAACATCAATTTTCATGCACATCCCTTCATCAAGAGGATGACGCATCACACTTGTCATGTTAAACTCAACCTTCTCATCTCCAATTCGTAGAATCAATTTACCATTATGCACATCTACCAATGCATGTGCTGTGTTGAGGAAGGGTCTACCAAAAATTAGTGGACAATTTTTGTCCTCCGAAAAATCCAGAACCACAAAGTCAACTGAAAAGATGAACCTGTCGATCTTTACTAGGACATCTTCAACCACACCAAATGGTTTCTTTATAGTTTGGTCTGCCAACCGGAGTAGCATAGAAGTCGGCTTAACATCACACAATCCTAGTTTGCGAAATATCGATAAAGGCATCAAGTTAATACTTGCGCCTAAATCACATAAACACTTTGGAAACTCAATGTCACCAATAAAACTAGGAATAGTGAAACTCTCAGGATCTTGAAGCTTAGTGGGAATATTTTTCAAGATTAGAGAGCTACAATCTACCGTGAGGGCGACTGTCTCTTTATCTTCCCACTTCCTCTTCTTCGTGACGAGTTCCTTTAGAAATTTGGCATAGTGTGGAACTTGATCTAGCATCTCAAGAAAAGAGACACTAATTTGTACATCCTTCATTTTCTCCATAAAATGGAGAAATTTCTCATCCATTCCCGACTTTCTCTTTACCCTCTGCGGATAAGGTAGAATGGGAATCATTGGGGGTGGCGGTACATAAACTTCTTCTTCTACCGTAACTTTATCTTGTGAAGTTTTCTCTTGTGACACTTTTTCAACTTTCTCTTCCACAACATCGTCAACCTTATCTTGGTCAGAGTCTACCACTTCACTTTCCTTAGCCTTCTCGTTGACTGTTTGAGAGGCTAATTCTTTACCGCTCCTTAAAGTGATAGCGTTAACGTAACCTCGAGGATTTTCTTCAGTAGAACTGGGGAGTGAACCTAAAGCTCTTTGGGCATTTGCCTTTGCAATTTTCCCAAGTTATATTTCCATGTTGCGCATGGCAGTTGATTGCCCCCTAAGGAATTGTTCCAAATTGTTTTGCCTTGCCTCTTGGCTTGTCAAGGCCTTCAAGATTTAGCTTTGATTAGTTGATGATTCTCCAGTTTGTTGGATGAATTTCTCTACCTTGTCAAATCTTTCCTCTAGGGCCCTCATTCTTTCTTCCAAAAATCCACGTGGTTGAAAACTAGGTGGTGGTCCTTGTTGTGGTACATGTAATGGTAGTCCTTTATCAGGAACAATTGCCATGTTATCATTATTGCTCCTATCTTTCCACGAGAAGTTAGGATGATTCCTCCATCCAGGATTGTATGTTGAAGAATATGGATTGTTCCCCATTCGGTTTCTTCCTTATCCTTGACCACTAACAAAATTGACTGGCCTAGTTTGTTGGTTCATCATGGCACATTGCCTCATGTCGTGGCCAATGTTGCCGCATGCTTCACCATTTTGTTGAATAGCGACAGCATCAACTGTTTTGCCATTAAATCTACCTGAGCTTGTAATGATGAGGAAGCATCAAGTTCAATCATTCCTCTCTTCTCGCTTCGTTCAGTTAGTTCTCTCAACTCTCTGATAGGTTGTTTCTTTCTCTCATTTACGATTATCCTATTTGTTGCTGCCAACTCTTCCAGAACATGGTAGGCTTCATCTCTTTCCTTCCTCAGAAAATTTCTATTGGAGGCAGCATCAACAGTTCCCATTATTGTCGGTGAAAGGTTAAAATAAAATGTTTTGAGCAAAGATTCCTTCGATAAACCATGGTGTGGATAACTCCTTTGTAATTCCTTAAATCTCTCCCAAGTTTCACTCAAAGAGTCTCCTTCAAATTGTTCAAAATTTGTGATCTCCTTATCTAGCTTGCTTGTCTTTGAATATGGGAAATATTTATCCAGAAAAGTATTTGCAAGTTCCGCCCAAGTAGTTATTTGAGTATCCTTAAGTTGCTTATACCACATTTTAGCCTTGTCCCTAAGCGTGTATGGAAATATTCTTATTTTAACGACATCATCAGATACTCCCTGATACTTAAAGTTATCAGCTAATTCCATAAAGTTTCCAAGATGGTCATTTGCGTCTTCATTAGGTAATCCATAGAACTGACTCGATGCTTAAAGCATATGAATCACTGCCGGCTTGATTTCGAAGTAATTAGCTTCAATAGCTGGATGCTGGATTCCTGTTTTTGCTCCTTCATATGTCGGTCTTCCATGGTCCAGTAAAGATTGTCGAGGTGCTTGAGCTTCAGCTCCTTGTCCTTCTTGTCTTTGATCCATCCTTGATTTTTCTCTTTTCTTCTTGCGCAATGACCTTTCTAATCGAGTAATGTCTTCTTCAAATTCTAACAGAAAATTTTTGGTTGACCTGGTTAAGGGCATGCACGTAACTTGTGTAGCAAGTAACGCTAAAAATTAACACTAAAATTTTTTTTGTTTTTTTTATATTATTATATTATATTATTATTATAATATATAAAAGTTTTCCTAACCCAAGTTCGTTCACCAAATCAAGTATTTAAAACTCAATCCCCGACAACGGCACCAATTTATTCTCGCGCCTCCCAAACGAGAGGGTTTGCTCTTATCCTTATAAGTTTTCTGCTATTTTTCTACACGACAGGTCATCTACCTGGACAACCTGGCGTGCGCCAATTATTTTTGGCGTGCGCCAGGTTTTACATTTTCGAAGAGTTGGAGTACGCCAACTCTTCTAGCGAGTAAATTTAAGCCTCGGATGGCTAAAAGTTGGCGTACGCCATCAATTTCTGTCGTGCGCCAACACAGCAGTTTTTTAAGCAGAGTTGCACAAATGAGTAAGTAAGGGAATATCGTCCCACAAGGACTGAGTTTAAAGCTTCAACTTGGTTTAGTAACTTGTTTAAGATCAATTTATGAAGTGGTTTGATGGAAATACTCGTTCTAAGTCGGTTTACTAATCTACAAATTATGAACTTAGTTACTTGAAGGTTTGGTTTTATAACAGATTTTTAACAACTTAATATGCACAAATAAGCAAGGTGAACTTAAAACCACAATAATCATCGAATTTAGAAGGTTTACTAAGTATATAACATGGTCCTAGTGTTTCAAAATCAACCAAACTACACTCTCGTGCTAGAATGGCCTAAATTGCTTCTTTACCATGCTTAGAATGGTAAGATGTTCTCTCGACCCCAAAAACCAACTAAGCATAGCAAAGAACCAACTATATGTATCACTTTAAGGACAATAAATCACTGAGTAAGAGTATTAGCAATTCAAACTAACAACTTATCTAACTAACCTTTCCATTTAAACTATCTTCTCTCGGTTTCAAGTTTAAACTAACTTCTAACCTTGGTGATCAAGCAAGTTTAGCATGGCATTAAGTTCGTTAGTTTGAAATGTTCATCATGTTTTTAACCCTCTAAACCGTGACTAAGTAGTGGCTTTAAGCCACCCAACTCACATATTAACTACTCACACATGCTTGCAAAGAACAATATACACATAAACATGAACATACTTAGCATTAATTAACTAAAATGAAGAGTTTAAGTGAAGAAAGCTTTATAAGGGTAAAGCCAGCTTTCTTCCTCACGTTCTTCACTGAAAGATGGTCCAAATTCGTGCTGCACACCTCTCTCTCACACACACAATTATCTATTCTACACTAATGCACATAATTATCATAAAACAAAAGTCAAAAGTAAAAACTAAATAAACTAACATAATATCCTAACTACTATCCACCCCTTCATCCACAATGGTCTGCCATGGTCACAAGAAAGCTAAAAATCCCGAGTGCATGGCCTCCTCCAGTGTTTTTCACTCAAAGAGGCAAGTGGCAGCTCTATCACTGTCTGGTCTGGCGTACGCCAACTGTTCCTGGCGTGTGCAAGATCCTCAGGTGCTCGGTCGTTCGCGTCTGGTCATTCTTGCTCGTGGTTGTTTGCTCCTAGTGCATCATTAGTTTACGCCACCTTTCTCTAGCGTGCGCCAAGTCCTTAGCTTTGCTCTTCTCGCCTTCGCATCTTTCCTCTTGTCCATGCATCCGCTCGTCTAGCTCGATCGTCATCCATTTCCTCGAATTAGCTCCTAAAACCATAAAACATAATGAGAAATAAAATACATACCTAAAAATATGAAATAAACAAAACTACGCCAAAGATAACTAAAACTCAAATAAAACAACCTAAAATACTAAAAATGGACTAGAAAATGGACACAAATAATGAGTGTTTTAAGCACTCATCACTCATCATCGCACATTGACTAATCTCGTGGCCAGTGTTGCCACAGGCTTCACAATGTTGTTGTAAAGCAATAGTATCAACTTTGTTTAGAGTTAAATAGCGCAATTGCTTTGCCATCAAGTCTAGTTGTGCTTGAAAAGACGAGGAAGTATCAAGTTCAATTATTCCTCTTCTTTCACTCCGCTTAGTTACCTCCTTTAACTCTCTAATTGATTTTTTTTATCTCATTTGTGATTATCCTGTTTGTTGCTGCCATCTCTTCCAGAATATGGTGTGCTTCATCCCTTTCCTTTCTCAGGAAATTTCCATTGGACGCTGAATCAATATTTCCTATAGTTGTTGGCGACAGGCTAAAATAAAAAGTCTTAATAAGAGACTCCTCAGACAAACCATGGTGCGGGCATTTTTGTTGTAATTCCTTAAATCTCTCCCAAGTTTCACTCAAAGACTCTCCTTCATATTGTTCGAAGTTGGTAATCTCCTTAACGAGCTTGTTAGTCTTTGAGTATGGGAAATATTTGTCAAGGAAAGCATTAGCCAATTACTCCCATGTGGTTATTGGAGTACCCTTAAGTTGCTTATACCAAAGTTTAGCCTTGTCCTTTAACGTATAAGGAAACATTCTTATCTTATCAGCATCATCAGACGCTCTAGGATACTTAAAATTATCAGTTAATTTCATGAAATTCCCCAGATGTTCATTAGGATCTTCATTAGGCAAACCATAGAACTGACTCGAAGCTTGAAGCATATGAATCACGGCCGACTTAATTTTGAAGTGATTAGCTCCAATAGCTAGCCGTTTGATTCTAGTTTTGGCTCCTTTATATGTTGGTCTCCCATGGTCCATTAAAGAATATCTAGGGGCATGAACTCCAGCCCCTTGACCCTCTTGCCTTTGGTCCATTCTCTCTTTTTCTTGTCTCTCCCTACGCAATGACCTTCTAACCGCATTATTTCTTCTTCAATCTCCATTGGAGAAATATTAGTTGAACGGGTTAATGGCATGCATGTAACTTGTCAAGCAAGACAAGTCACTTAGTCAAAAAAGTAAACGAAAAATAAAAATAAAAACAAAAATATATTTATCCTAATTCGAGTTCATAAATTGAATTGAGAGTCTAAATCTCAATCTCTGACAATGGCACCAATTGACCACTTTGTGCGAGCCATCCTTTAAAAGCTCGACTTTTTTTAAATCTACCTAAAACCGAATGACCAGTCATTTGTTTGTATCTTCTGGCGTATGCCAACTAAGGGTGGCATGTGCCAGCTTTTCAACTTTTCACTAACTTGAACTCTGGCGCGCGCCAACTACATAAGGCGCAAGCCAAAAGCTCTTGAACAAACAGACCTGGCATGTGCCAACTATAGCTGGCGTACGCCAAGTTATTAGCAGACTTGCAATAGATTGCAACAGTGAGTAAGTACGAGTTTTGTCGATCCACAGAGACTGAGTTTTTCTACTACTCTAAGGTTTACTTACTTAACTAGGATCAGGTTATTAAGTTTGGTTGTTTACACAAGTGATCTAAACTCTAAAGCATAAATATAAAGCTAACAAGTTCTAACACAAAGATAGATATGTTATAAAATAGAATTTCAACAACTCAAACACTCAAAATGAGCAAGGTACCTAAACCAGCAACATAACCATAAGATTTAGAGGGTTTTTAATGTATGTGATATGGTCCGAGTGAATCTAAGGCAACTAATCCTCACTTTCGCACAAGATTAGCCCAAGTTGTTCCTAAACTAGACTTAAAATGGTTAGATATGTTCTTTCGACCCACCAACCATCTAAGCTAGTAAAGAACCAACTATATACTCCACTCCAAGGACAATCAGTAGGTCACCAAGGAGATTTCTCTCTTAGCAAGAGTACTCATCATCAAACTAACCTATCCATCAATTTTATCTCATTTCGGTCTCAAGTTTTGACTAGCTACTAAGGCTTGTTGATCAAGCAAGTCTAAGCAATAGGATCAAGCACATTGATAAGAACACATACATGAACATACACACCTCCATACAGTGGCTACATCAAAGGTAACAAGGCACCAAACTCATATAACTACTCACACATACTATTATTTAACATGATAAGCATAAAATAGACAAAAGTAGAAAGAAGGGAGACTTATCAAGACTCCAAGCTCCCTCTCTTCAAGTCCACATTCTTCACAGAGAAAAACACTTCTATTTACTATCTAATATAAAGTTGTCTTATGTCTTGTGTCTTTTTTTTACAAACCAAATGCAAAAAGCCTTAAATACTTACTAACTAATGAAATAGTTTACAAAATATCTAATCTAACTTAGCTAACTAAAATATCTAAGCTAAAATATCTAAAAGTGTCAGCCAAATTGTCCCCCATCCTTCTTGAAAGCTCTAAGCTGACTTAAGATGTTTTCCCAAATTGTTTGTCCAACACTCAGATTATTTTGCTTTTGCTCGACTGGTCTGGCGTACGCCAGCTTCACTTAGCGTGCACCAGGTCTTTACAATTTTCATTCTTGAGTGCAATCAGTCATCTGAGTGAATAGTCGTCTGAGTAACAGCTTGCTGGCGTGCGCCAAAAAGGGTTGGCGTTTGCTAGTTGACCATGCTTTGCATTCCTTGGCTTCGCATCCTTCTTCTCATCCTTAGCTTCACATGTCCGCTCAATCATCCTCCACTTCTCCTCAAATAAGCTCCTAAAAATAAGAAAACTCAATGAAAAACGATAAACTTAACATAAACATACAATGAACGAAAACTAACACTCTGACAACTAAAACACAACTAAATCAACCTAAAATACTGAGAATGATCTACTAAAATGACACAAATAATGAGTGTTTTTGACACTCATCAAATACTTAGATAGAGCATATATTACCATCTATGGAGGTAGGCTTATCCCATCTAATAGCCCTATAATAGTCTTCATGATCATAAATGAATTTGCCTTAAAAACCCTCTAACAGTCTTTATGATCATAGGATTATCTCATTTAAGTCCAGAGTATAGTGATAAAGATGCGATATCTTCACCTCAAATCATGCTACTGATCTGCTAAGATTATATCATTAACTGCCTTCATAATTCCTGCCTTATCATAAATGATTCTCTCCTTATTTCAACTTGTGTTCTCAGCATGTGATTGCAACAGACACATTGTAAAGCTGTATTTAAATACTACTGATGTAATAAATAATTGACAATGGAAATACCATGTTTTAGTGCCTTTAGTGTATTACATATCCAAACAATGTGGTAATCACTCTCGAGGTGGATAGCCTAATTACAAGGAATGAGTAGAAATATAGAAGGAGGCACAAACATGGGACTGGATTCGGTCCTGGACCGAATTTCCAGGACGGTCCTGGACTTTTTAAAGTCAGGATCGAGTGGTATCTTCAAGCGGATCAAGTGGTTCTGCAAAACCACTTGATCCGGTTGAAAAAACCACTTGATTCAGTTGAAAAAACCACTTGATCTGATTGAAAAAACCACTTGATCCGCTTGAAAAAACCATTTAAAAAAACCACTTGATCCGCTTGAAAAAATCACTTGATTCGATTGAAAAAACCATTTGAAAAAACCGCTTCAAAAAATTACTTGATCCGCTTGGCAAAACCATTTGAACACACTAGCAAAACCACTTGAACACACTAACGAAACTACTTGAACATAATGGCAAAACCACTTGAACATACTGGAAAAAACCTCTTGATCCCGCACTTGAAAAAATCACTTGAAGAAACCACTTTATCCGCTTGGCAAAACCACTTTAACACACTAGCAAAACCAGTTGATCCAATTGAAAAAACAACTTAATTGTCCAGAACAGTCCTGAACTTTTTTCACGTCCAAGACCGAATCCAGACGCCACAAACATTACCCTATTCATAATTGGGCATATATAGAGGATGCCTTAAGGGAGAATTTCTTGCTCTTGGAAAACTATTAATCCTTATACTTGCAATTCTTAACTTGTTGTCAAGGTAAATGATATACAACTAAGTTTATGTGGTTGGTAACCTGGAATGATATTAAGGAGAATGAAGACCAACATATTACACAATATATTCATTGGCTAAATTTTAAAGTGAAGAAAAAGATAAAGTTTGACGCTATTTTGTATATTCAAGATACATGTCACAAGGCTAGAAAATTGGTGCTACATTGAAGAAAAAGAAGAAAGTAGTTCCAAAGTGCGATTCTAGCTAGAGCCAATACTCTGTTGCTCATAAATACTAAGTAACTAATGCCAAGTTTCTATCAAGGCAACAAAAAAGGGAAGGAGACATAGATGAGCTCAAACATCAAGTGTTTTAAGTATAATATACCTACACACAAGTCTAGCGAGTGCCCAAGAAGAAAGTTCTCTCAACTATGTGAAATGAGGAAGTTCTCTCATCTCTCTCAACTATGGTTGATAAAAGTGAAGAAGAGAAGCAATAAGAGTTTGAGAATAATGAGGAATATTGTGGTGTGCTCTAAAAGTTTGCACTATTTCTACAAAATGTGGATGACTCTCAATGCCATAATCTTTTATGAACGTGTTGTTATGTGGGAAAAGAGGTATGTGACGTGATCATTGATGGTTGAAATTAAGAGAATTTTATTAGTAGATAGACCATGAAGAAGTTGAGTCTACAAACTACTTTGCTCTTTACACCTTACTCGATTGGATGAGTTCAATCTAGTGGAGGAATACTCTCGGTGGTAATTATCATCAACATGAGCAAATATTCAGGCGAACTGGTTATGAATTACTTCCTCATTGAGAGGCTGCCAACTTATATGGGTGGCAAGCTATAACAAAAGAAATTCAAACTTTACAAGATTCTTAGGCAAGTTAAAGACAATATTTATGTGATGGATATCCTTTACAAGTTTGGGGCATCCAATACATTCAATATGATGGATTTAACATCATATTTTGATCTACTACCTTTACCTTCAAGATCAACTACTTGGACTAGCATAATTCTCAAGGAGGAGAAGATGTCGTAGGGATGTCCATCTTAATTATAGCCTAATAAATAAGAGACTCAATTATTCCAACAGTTTAAATAAGTGATTTTTTATTGTCCAACAATTGAATAAGAAACCTTTCATGGTCTAGTAGTTAATGCAAGACCTTTCATGATCTTATATGCATATATTTTAATTTCTCTCTCTTTCTTATATAATAGGAGTGGTAATATGATAGATTAGACACATTCAAAACAAGAAATAGCAAAGGTTTTAGCAAAGTTATCATCTAGGTGCATCTCATTATTCCTACTTTTGCCCTTAGTGACCGACCGGCCTTAATTGTACAACTTCTTTATGAAGTCACAAAAGTTGTGCTTAACAGATTTACATTTGATATCAACTTACCTTGTATGTCTGAGTTTTTGCTATGCTATGATAGTCGAGCCCTTGCATGGGACGCCTTAGGAGTTTATTGTGTTTTGTTAGTCTTTACTTTTTTCTTTCTTTTTATTTGAAGTTCTTTTTCTGGAAAATAACATTTTCATAATAATGTGCATGAGTGCCACATTATATTTCTATCATATCCATCACATAGACCACCCGCTACAGGGAGTGCGTGCGCCCTCCACATGCCATATGTTAGTATGGCACCACAAATACACGCTGATGTCCAGGCTGACATGGCACGTCTCGATTGGACCATGTCCGTGGGCCCATGCTATCTTTTTTTCTAAATTTAATTTTTTAGAAAAAGTCGAATGGAATTCTAAATTTAAAAAAAAAAGCCATTTTACCACTTTACACCATTATAAACAAACGATTGTTTTAATGTTGTTAATTGTTTTATAAGATTTTTTGTATCCAATTAGTATGGGCTAATATGTTCATAAAATTTATGTGGTACAGAATCGTTTGAAAACTCTATAAATAGAAACTAATCTCATATTAGTTTTTCTCACAAATTCACAAAAATTTCCCTCATCTTTCTATTAGTTTTTTTTCTTCTGAATATGGATCGCAATGAGTTTAGTGAAGATGTAGATTGGACCGATCTTAGATTGTTTAGTGCAAATTACAATTTTTTGGATTATAATCCTACAACTTACACTTAGTTTAGCCAAAATCTTAGTGAAATTCTAGAGTTTCACTAAGAGGCATTAAGTACCCACCAAAAATATCGTTAAAACCAAACAAATTATTCTCCAAACCAACCAAATTATTCTCCAAACCGACCAAATTACTCTCAAAACTGCCAAATTATCCTCAAAACCTGCCAAATTACCCGTAAAACCCACCAAATAGAATGCAAAAAATTGACGGCTGTTGCACAACAGGTCCTAAACGTCTTGCAGCTGCAAGAGAAAAATCAAAATAAAAGAACTGACAAAATAACCAAGGCCAAAACATGAAGCGCTAAAGGCAAAATACTGCAAGCGAATGCAACTATGCTGCAAACCTTGCTTGCTTGAGGAAAAGACTTATCTTCTGACGAGGAAGAAATTAACCGTTTTTTATTGTTAGAACTATATAAAAAATATATGGTTCACTAGATGTATACTTTTTTATTTTTCTCTAACGACTTTTCAATTTCTCATGTAATATGTTCTTAACTTAATAAAAAAATTGATTTAGCAAAATGATAATGTTTGTTAATTCAAAACTAATTTTAGCTTTTTTAAATTTATTCAAAAATATACTCGAATCTAATAGAAATAACTGTATTAAAAAATAGATCTAAAATGAAGCTAACGTGGATCAGTGCGAGACATTGTAAGAATGGCATGATAGTGGAGAAAAAAACAAAGTGCAGTGACGAACCTGAAGTAGCATACTATAGCAGTGGTGGAGCGATGACACAATAGTAGAGTGGTCTTACATGAAAAGGTTTAAATGCACACTTAAGTCCATAATTTTTTACTTGGCGTCACATCATATTTGCTTACCATAGAGTTGAAGAAGAGGGGTAGAATGTCGAGGTCGGGGTTAGCAGTTGGGGTAAAGGGTAGGGGAGCCAGGTTTTATCCTACTTGGATTTTGAAGATTAAAAGGTTGCGCTATATTTGCGAGGAGGAGGCGGAGTGGGAGATATACCTGAATTTTTTTTTCAAATGTGGAGTTCGGTCTGACCGTCATTTCGATCAGTCGAACTGGTTCATTCGAAGATCACAAAAAAAAACAGGTGGATTTCTGGGTCGATTTTGAAAACTATGAAAAATTATGTTAAATCACGGGTTAGTTAAACGAAATTACTTCAAATTTGATTAACCTTTGCACAATAAATCATGATAGTTTGTTAGATTTAATTGAAGTCCGCAGATTTCACGGCAGTGTTGAAGCCGTCCGTCCGTCCGTCCGTCCGTCATTATCTCTGGCTGGCTGTTGTCTCCCTCCTGCTTCACTGCTTCTCCACCCCACGTCGGTTTTCTTTATTACTATTTTAGCGCCATCTTGCTCTCTCTCCTCTACGCAACAAACCAATCATTTATTGTTTATTCTCTCCATATGTACGAAGTGGAAGGAATGAAATAAATATAAGCTGCCATTAAGCCGTGCTTCTTGCCGCTATATTCTCATCCATCCTCCTTTCCCCATTTTCCAAGTCTCAATCTTTTCTTTCAAAGGAGAGACATACATGGACTCCAGAACTTGACGGACCTACCCCCAATTTCAGATCTGTTCCTATTTTCGCAAGGTGAGTACCTTTCTTTTCTGAGAATGGAAGAGAACCGACTTTAGAAAATGCTCTTAGAAGGCTGTTTAATTATTCAATAGATCTAACGTTGGTTGGGAAATTTTTATGTCTTTTGCGTGTGCGTTTGTGACTCTTGAGAAAAGGGTGCTTGTGGTTCTTCCCTAAAAGCTCATGTCTTTGTGAATCATCGTGGTTCAAGAACCGATCTTTTTATCTTCTAATGTTCCATTTCGATTAACGTTTTAACGGGTAAGCTTGGTCCTTGTTATGGATGTGTAATGGCTGCTCTATTTGTGATGTGGTGTCTCTATTCTTGCCTGTTTTGTCTGCTAGTTTTTTTTTGGGAAAATTTTAAATTTTAAATATGCTTCTTTCTAGCATATTTTTCCTAGCTGATTTATTTCTCTAGGCGGTACGTTGTAAAACCAAATGAAATTGTGTAAATTGATTGCAGCCGCTAAAGATCTCTGATATTCCTGCTGGTAAAGCCAAACATGGCATTAGGGAGATACACAAGGATAGACAATAGAAGGCAGTCATCAAGTTTCTGCTCGAATGTGACCATTGTGGCTTTCGTGGCTCTGTGCTTGATTGGGGTATGGATGATGACATCGTCTTCCGTGGCCCCTTCTCAAAATTCTGACGAAAACAGGGACGAGGTGAAAGAACAGGCGATTGAGAATAACGACAGCAGTATCAAACAATCTGAGGATAACCAGGGTGATAATCCTGAGGATGCAAGGAAAGATCCTGGTGCAGAAGGTAACCAGGATGTTAATCTGCAGGAGAAGCCTGAGGAGGAAAAGCCTGAAGAAAAGTCCGAGGAGGAAAAGCCTGAAGAGAATTCCGAGGAGGAAAAACCTGAAGAGAAATCCGAGGAGGAAAAGCCTGAAGAGAAGTCTGAGGAGGAAAGGCCTGATGAGAAGTCAGAGGAGAAACATGAAGATGGAAAGCCTAAAGAGAGGTCAGTGGATAAGTCAGTAGAGGAAAAGCCCGAAGAGAGGTCCGGGGATAAGACTGCAGACACGCACGATGAGGTGAAGCCTGAGGAGAAAGCTGAAGAAGGAAAATCTGATGAAGACAATAACTCGGATGACAGACCGAGGTCTGAGCCCCAACCCAATGATGAAAGTGGTTCTGAGACGCAAGGAGACTCCAACTCAGAAGTTGGGGATACAAAATCTGATGGAAAAGGTGACCGTGATGAGAATGGGAATAAACCTGACCCAGATTTGGTTGACAAGAAAGATCCTTCTGATGATACCACTAAGAAACCAGATGGTGAATTCACTGATACAAAAGATGTAGAAACAGGTGGTAGTGAGGCAGGAGACAAGGGGGATAAAAAAGACATGACGGGGTATGAAAGCTTTCCTGATGGACCCAACAACCAGGGTTCTAGTGAAGTTTTCATCTCGGCAGCTCAAGCTGACCTTCTTAATGAAACAGTCGCACAGGGTGGCTCGTTTTCAACTCAAGCAGCTGAGTCCAAGAATGAGAAGGAATCTCAACTTCCCTATAATGATCAACATGAATATAATTGGAAATTGTGCAATTCCACTGCTGGTCCTGATTACATTCCATGCCTGGACAATTTGCAAGTGATTAAGAGTCTTAAAACAACAAAGCACTATGAACATAGGGAGAGGCATTGTCCTGAGTCACCTCCCACCTGTCTTGTACCTCTTCCTGAGGGTTATAAAACACCAATTGATTGGCCCAAAAGCAGGGACAAGGTATGTGTATATAATCTTATTATTGTTCTTTTGTGTGTGGCTTTCTAAGGTTGTAATTAAGAATTATTTTTTTCCTTTTTCATTGGTACATCAGATATGGTACTACAATGTTCCCCATACAAAGCTTGCTGAGGTGAAGGGGCATCAAAACTGGGTTAAAGTTTCAGGAGAATTCCTCACTTTCCCTGGCGGTGGAACCCAATTTACGCATGGCGCTCTGCATTATATCGACTTCATCAATGAGGTATGGACTTCGAGATATTCTTTAGTATTTGTTTCCAGTTATTGTCATAGTTGATACTGGATTATGAAGTCTGAAAGTGGAAGAATGTATTATGCAGTCTGTGCCCGATGTAGCATGGGGAAAACGGACTCGAGTGATATTGGATGTTGGCTGTGGGGTTGCTAGTTTTGGAGGCTATCTCTTTGACAGAGATGTTTTGACCATGTCATTTGCTCCCAAGGATGAGCATGAAGCCCAAGTACAATTCGCTCTTGAAAGAGGCATTCCAGCAATATCTGCTGTTATGGGCACCAAAAGACTTCCCTTTCCTGGGATAGTATTTGATGCCGTCCACTGTGCTCGCTGCAGAGTCCCTTGGCATATTGAAGGTGACTATAGTCTTTTATGCTACATTTTAGATGTTGGTCTGTACTACACCGTTTTGTTGTAGCACAGGGAACTCATAATTGCACAGGACCGTATGCGAGAAATCCGATCATATGTCAAAAGAAAGATATCTGATAGCACTCCTACTGTCACTTCTTAGCTGATCTTTTTCTTTTTGGCAGATGGTAAGCTTCTTTTAGAGCTGAATCGTGTCCTAAGACCTGGTGGTTTCTTTATTTGGTCTGCTACTCCAGTTTATCAGAAGCTTGCCGAAGATGTTGAAATTTGGAATGGTGAGTAACTGAAATATAGACGTGGATAATAAAGTGTGAAATTAATACGAATAACATCGATATATTAGGTTGTGAGTAAGAATATGGATAATATTGTGTAAAATTAGTGAGAATAACATGGATCTAACAACATCTATATCTTTTTGTATTATTTTTCTCAGCAATGACAGAACTAACTAAGGCTATGTGCTGGGAACTTGTTTCCATCAACAAAGATACCATCAATGGTGTTGGGGTAGCCACTTTTAGGAAGCCTTCTACCAATGAATGCTACGATAAAAGATCACTACAGGAACCCCCAATGTGCGAAGCATCTGATGATCAAAATGCAGCATGGTAAGTAATTATATGTGCTATGATAAGTGCCAAACTACGTTCTATCTGAGTCTAAAAAGAGTGATATTTGCATCTATGAATATATCTATTTCCCTGCTTCCCCTAAGGCCTAATGAGAGCAAGCTGAGATAGCAAACTTAAATGGTTGCTTAGTGAAAACGAAAGCTTTGCTTATTGGGAGCAATTATTATTACACGTTTATGAACTCATTTAATCTTGGCCAATATCTGTCTGGCTATTGTCTGTCCCCTTGATTCATATCTCAAGGAATGTGCCGTTGCAATTATGTATGCACAACGTCCCGGTAGATGCACTAAAACGCGGGTCTCAATGGCCGGAGCAGTGGCCAGTGAGGTTGGAGAAATCGCCATACTGGATGTTGAGCTCACAAGTTGGTATCTATGGCAAACCGGAACCAGAGGATTTCATTGCAGATTACGAACACTGGAAGCGAGTGGTGTCCAAGTCTTATCTGAAAGGACTAGGCATAAACTGGGCAACCGTGAGGAATGTTATGGACATGAGATCTATCTACGGAGGGTAAGCCTATGGTCAAATTTGCAGCTTTTAACAGTTTTAGGAAAACCATCAGCGGCTAATATAATTCTTTTCGGTTTACTTGTGCAGCTTTGCTGCAGCTTTGAAGGATATCAATGTGTGGGTCATGAATGTAGTTCCGGTAGACTCCCCAGATACTCTACCGATAATTTATGAGCGAGGTTTATTCGGCATTTACCATGACTGGTGCGAATCATTTAACACTTATCCTCGAACCTATGACCTTCTCCACGCGGATCACCTATTCTCCAAGATCAAAAAGAGGCAAGTGCTGTTTGGTTGCTGATATTACTGCCGAAACTTAATGTTTGAATGTCGATATTAAAGTTTATGTTGGTATGTTCAGGTGCAATCTAGTGGCCGTAGTTGCGGAGGTTGATCGGATCCTTCGGCCAGACGGAAAGTTGATTGTGCGGGACAATGTCGAGACAATGGCCGAGCTCGAGAACCTGCTCAAGTCTATGAACTGGGAGGTTCGTATGACGTACACGAAGGACAACGAAGGCTTACTCTGTGTCCAGAAATCCGTTTGGCGTCCAACAGAATATGAGACGATCACGTACGCGATTGCCTAAGGGACCTCTCGGGTTTTTCTGCCCCAGATAGTTCTTGGGTTTATCGATTCTTGTTGTAATTTATACACATATCAAGTTCATGTACCTCTTTAGGTTGGTACGTTGTCCTAATTTCATCTTTAGATTTGGCTCGCGGAACATTTTTCATGTACGATATTCATGAAAAGTGAAACGAGTAGATTTTTTTATTTTATTTTTAAAACATGTAATTCTTTCGGACTCATAAAATTGTAATCTAGCATTATTGGATTCCACTCTGTATCTCAATTAGGTGCGAAAGTTTTGGTTTTTTTTTTCAAAAAAGTTGTTATTGTTCACGGAAAATTATCAAAATGGTATCTAAAATTTATTTACCGTGAACAACATACTAAATAATAATAACCCACTTAATTTTTGCGATGGGTTTGGAGTTTGGACAAATACGCTTTATTTATTAAGAATACCTAGATTAACTGAACAACTTCTTTGATTTTCTGTTCGAAAACTACAAGCAAGGTACTTCAATTGTCGTGAAAAAATAATTATCATGGAAAAATGAGTGAGACAATGACTGGGTTTTACACGGCAAACCAAAAATTACCTAAATTTGTATCTCAATGACTATCATTTGCACAATTGCACCAAACAAAAATCTCTCCTCCATGAAAATTCACTTAGGATGCAGGAAGAGATACCATTCTCTCCCCATCTCTTTGTTTCTTTTAGTTCAAATTGTTTAAAGTGACACTAAATTGCGTTAATTGAATTGAATGGTGTTGCTTGGTTTAAAACCAAACGTCAACAAACTTTCATTTGGTTAGCAATTTACTAGTTTTAAACACCATAAATCATTCACTTGGTTAATAATTTTTATTCACCAAAATTAAGAGTTAGGCATTCAAACAACATCTTCCGACTTCAACAATTTTTTAGTACACTATTTAAAAGTTCGAACGAAGTTGAAGGTGGTTAGTTGTTGGAAGTTCAATTTTTATCCAAATTATAAATAATTTAAACGATAATTCATGATCAATTTGTTAAGTACTTTGACAACTTTAGCACACATAACGCTCATGTGCTATTCCAAGCTCTTATTTTGAAAAGTTTTAATTCCAAACTTTGTTAGAATCTATACCAGTCATAGCATATGGGTGTACTTGTCATTTTATGTCTTGTTTTTTTTACAACCAATAAAGTTGTATTTTTGTCCGAAAAATTGATTCCGTTCAAAGTATATTTTAAATTTCAACTTCAACGACTAAATAAGTATTTGATCTGTACTTAGTTTTCTATAGTTTTTTTTTATTATCCTTTCATCTATTGGACTAGCGATAGTGTTACAATGGCAAGTGAGATACCACTTTTAAAGATTCGTTAGAAATATCTTTAGACACATTTCTTAAGTAGTCGGTTTGTCTAGTCTCTCGACATAAAAAGATATTGCCAGTCCATAAAAACTAATCGTAGTTATACCTCCAGATACCAACAATCTAAATACGGTAGTCTATAAAAACTCTCGATATACTAAAATATTTTAGTCATTTTACCTCTTAGCCTGTAGCAACAGCTGGAGCTATATAAATTCCAACTTCAATTATTTAACTGTATGTGGATCAATTATCTAGCCACTAAGTATCTAAGTAGCATCTAAATTTTCCTCTAGTAATATAGTAATGTTATTATAGAAAATTCTTAAATCTTGGATTTTTTTTAGGTACCATAGGACTTGATTGACAACTTTTCATTGACTAACTACATGGTTGTTCATGTATCTCGATAGTGATAAGCTATGTAGTTATTATGTATTTCGATAGCGATAAGTTTAAGATATGGTCATTGACGGATTTAATGCGCGATTAACGCATAATCGCGCGTTAATACTCCGCACAATCAACGAGCTAATACGTTAATTAAAACACGACTTACTTGTTGTAGCGTGCTTTCGAAGGACCGTTGCGATGAGGTAGTGCTACCGGTCGGTTCACGATCACGCACGGATCGGATACGTGAACGGATTTCCACGAATGGCCTTGATCTGCAAATCTGAGACCTACAAGGACAAATTCACATTTTGTCCCTCTGAGTGTGTGGAAGTGGGATATGTCTGTGGTGAAAATTGCATCTTTGGTCTGAGAGAATTCCCTATTTATAGGGAAAAATCACTCCAACTTGCTTTGTCACACAAAGCATGGAGGTGACACGTGGAGAGGTTAATCCCACCTCCTCCTCTCTTTTTCTGGGCCAAAATCCAACATCTCCCACTCATTCATTATTGATCACAGTCAAAATAATGAATGTAATTTGGGCCGTAAGCCCAACATCTCTCACTCACACATTATTGACCATAGTTAACAAGGTCTCATATATTTACTTAGCAAGGATTTCGTATGACCAGCATACATCGAGTATGGATAGCTAAACTCAAGAGCACTCACAATGGCCACATGAATTGTAGCATCTCGATATCCTCATTACGTACCATATGCCGTATCCTAGGCCTCATCTCATATCTCATTGTTATCACATGTTATTTCAAATAATTTGTTCGTTTTCACTATTGTATTACACATAATACAACAGCTGCACCAGAACTACGAATCTCAGGAATATGATAGATGAAGAACCTTCTCCTTTATAAGTATTTCTTCCATCATGATAATGTTTGCTTTTCTAGTCAGCCTTGCCAGGTTGAATTACGAATCATGACCTTTTCATAGACTTTCTAAGCTAGCAGCACAAAATCATACTTTCGATATACGTTAAGGATCATAAGGATAGTATTTTTGAAAACCAAATTTTCGAAATTGGTCTCACATTAGGAAAACAGAATCACTCTATGATTTCCTATCCATTGGTCGACTAAGCAAACATGGTACTATCCATGTCCTATGATGTGCATTCCTCTGAAAAGGAGCGCATGCGTATCACAAATTAACATCATACTACAGTATCAGCCTCAATGTTCTATTGAATAACGGCCTTAGTTTACATAAAACTGCTCTAGGCTATTAAGATAGATTAATGATAAGTTCCACTTATTTCTTATCACTCGGATTTACATAAAATCCTATGCAATAACAAATGCTAGCATTGACAAATCTTGCACTTTTAACAAGAACTTATCTTGTAGTTAAGCAAAAGATGGTATCAACATTTTAGAATAGACACTCGATGTAATGATGTTCATAAAACTGCCTCATCTCAATATGGAATCAACACATTGACTCCCACTGAGATAAACACCCGTGTGAGTGGGCTACTTTTCTGTCTCACATGCATTCGTAAATGTTAATCAAAATAACATTCACAATTGTATTATTGATATAGTATCAAATTCATTGAATAACAGATTCAGTAGACACTATTTAAGCAAGAGACAACTTATTCACAAATCCTGGGACCTATGATATTTCTCAAAACATCATAAGGTACTACCTAAGATCTGCGATCATATCTCACATAGATATGTGTTTCATACTTACTTCTTCATATATAACAACTAAACATAACATATGTTTATTGATTCATCTGAGATAGCTTTGGATAAATGGTTGAAGACTCTCTTTAACCATTTCATTTATTGCACAATAGTTACAAAAACCACAGACTCAGTTCTTATAACAAATTAGGAGATAAACATAAGTCTAGCTACTCCATGGGATAGCTTCTCCTGATAGCAAATAAATATATCCAAATGTGAATATTCATATATTCACATCTCATGCCAAAATAGCATTAGCTTAACCCATGATGTCAGGTCTTAACCAAAATGATTATACTGCAATCATTTCTAAGTACTTTATAATTCTATTGACCAAAATGTCAATGTGCTATGTTTGGAACACCTTAATCCAAAACATTTGCTTAAAGGACATCCATCACATCCTTTAGCTTATGAGGAATATCTGGATACAAGTCTTTATTCTAGAAAATGACCTTTTTAACTACTAGGGCACATTGGACTAATATCATCATACTCAAATCGTTAAACTTAAACGATTTCTCGAAATCTCAACTTCGAGTAGTAATGAATCACTCTAATATCTTTAAATTTTAAAGTTAGTCGTAAACCACACTTTGATCTTGTAAAGATATTTCTAGTTAATTTCGACTACATATGTCATTCACATATGACGACAAACCTTTTTAGAGCATTAAGTATTGTTATTACAGTACTCATCAATCAATTCAAAAAAATATACGAAATATTCGTATTATGATCGAATCATGAAATGACAAGTTTAACACTGACTCGCATATAGATTGAGGCTACTTCACAAACTCTATGTTTAGTATCTCAATCTATGGATTCAACTCTATGGTCAAACCATATGAGTTTCTCCATCCAATTCTCCACTAAGAAATGCAGTCATTACATCTATTGGATGTAGCTCTAGATGAGGTAAGTCATTATAGCCGAAACTAACCCAACAGTCAGAAATCTCACAATAATTAAGAACGACTCCTCATAGTCAACACTTTCAAGTTATGTGATACTACTGAAAGTTAAGTAAGACTATTTATGCTTAATCTTGAGAATTCATTAATTCTCAAAATGTGCCCCTATAAACAGGTCAACATCAAACTAGTTCTCAAACATAGTTTGGTCTTATCTATTCATCCATTGCATTAACTAATTCATTCTAACTAAGAACTGACACAGCATCCAGAATCATCTTATGTTCATTCTCATCTTATAGGATTTGCTAAAAGAAGTATCACTTGTATCTTTATACAAGAGAACATTTTTCATACTTTCAACCTTCAATCGTTGGCATGAAAACAAAACTTATTTTTTTAGCTTTATGAATTTTCAGTTTTGATAAATATCTCACATATCCATCGTAACTAGAATTCATATCCTATAGAAGTTTTATTCCAAACTCCCATTGAAGTTTAGAATCCTACTCCGACTAAGCCATAGATCTCACATACTTCCACTGAGATGAAGATCATTAGGATCATGAACTTTTGGATCAACTAGAGGTGGTTAAACATATTTTCCTCCTCCACAAAATCCTCCCACTCGGAAGGAGTGATCCAGATGATTTTAACTTATCAGTTTCATACAAGGTGGGTCATAACTCACCTATATTAATTTTGAAAAACTCATTTTTCAAAAAATATTATGTGGTACAAATGATCACTTTCCCATTTGATTTGTTCACTTTTGAACATGTATCAACTTATTTGATACTTGTAAGCATTTTACAAAGACATTCTTTGTAAGATACGCACACAAATAGATGCAAGATGACCTACTCTCACAGTCTGGACCACATACTTCAGAATGAATTTAATACAACTAATGAATAAATCTAGTTATTTTGTGAATAGATCTCATAACTATTTTTCTATTCTAGATGCGTTCACATGTAGGTAAATTCAATCTTTATCAAATTACCTTTTAGTCCTACCTTAGTTGGACAATCATGTGTTCTTGACCAACATAGTCCATTCTAGAATAATATAACTTGACATTAACTTCAGACGTTAAGTTATGATCACTGAAAAATAATTGTAATGTAAATCATATAGATTAACATTCAAAATGAGAATCCATTTACTAATAACTATGATAAATAAAGACTTTTCCAGAATTCTACTCACAATGTTGTACTCAACTATCTAACAGAAACTAAGAGCCTTTTAAACTTAAACGAATATGGAGTATATAACATGTCATGTAGAAGCAGAATTTACAGACACAATCTGATTGTATCAATTCCTTCAACTTCTACTCATGTATATAAACTAATATTGATGGAACTTACTCCAATCAATGCTTTTTGGGATTCAACAAAGATTTCACACATCTTTGTCACATGGTCTGTCTCAACTAAATCAATCACTTAATTGACATTCAGTTTGAAGAATAGATCTAGACAAATTTAATCCACCTTAAGTGAACTAAATGATTGTCTTAGCAATGCAACTTATCGCAAAATGCAATATCTTCAAACAGTTAAAATATTTCTTCTCAGAAATATTAGATCTTTAAATCCTCATACCCTCTTAACTTTTCTTTTGGGTATAGTTTGTTTAGTTCTTACTCTTTTGTTTCTTAATTATTCCATTTGCCTCAAACAGTTTTGGTCAACCTTATTGTTGCTCCCACTGGAACAAACTTAAGTCACATACACTACAGGATGGACTTTGCTAAGAGACAATTCTCTTTAAGCTTAAGGTGATAACACATATGATATGCCATAATATTATCAATGTACATTTTGGCCATTCATATTATCAAAACTTGTAGGCATGAAATAATTATTATGCTTAAACGTTTAAGCATATAACTAGCCTTAGCTAGCTTGTTGATCACATTAAACATCTTACATAAAAACATTATTGTCAAGCAATCAACTTATAAATTAAGCACATTCTCATATTAGACCATAATCATAATCATAGTCTATAGAACCTAGTGTTCTTTCAGCACATAACTATTCACATAGCTTAAAGAAAATTATGAAAGATACATTGTATGTAAAGAATTACATCAATAATACAAAATCATTTACTATATGTTATAACTCTGAATGATTAAAGTCCTTGATTATCTCAGATTTGAAGTAGGTCACGGATATGTTTCCCCTCATAACTCCGAGAGTTAATCTCAAACCCTAATCATTCTAAGTTCTTTGATAGTAAATACAAGTGGATCTTTCTCATGGTAATAATCATGTTATTAAATAAACACTTTATTTAACCAAGATAACATATATCTGTATGATAAATAACCATGAAAAATACACAAAGTTCTAAGCACAAATGTTTAAGAACTTTCAACAAGACTTAACAAAAGTTTAAATGAATTGGCATATATCCTATGATCCAAAGGCACAAGGATAAGGGAATTCACAATTGTATTCCCTAATTGAAAAGTGATGTATACATCATCAACTTTGCAACTTCATTTGAGCATTAAAAGGAAATTTTCACAAAAAATCACCTTTTATGCTCAATTATCCAACTAGACGCTACAAAATGCCTTTAAATGTGCCATGTTCAAAAATAGAAAATTTTCATAATTTTCTCATCTTCGTCAACACTAGAAGATGCTTGAACATTTTTGTGCCAATACTCTTCTACAGTCATTACCTCCAGCTCAGACACATATATGTATCCTATTGTGAACAAAAGTTAAGTTTACTTTTATTAACTTCATACAATTCTTATATTCCTATAACTAGATATGACACATCAATATCTAGCCATTTGTGTTGCATCTAATCGCAACACGTAAAGCACTCAAAAATATTCTCAAAAAGATATCATCGTAAACTTGCAACACAATGCAAAAGTCTTAGGATAAATACTTGTATTTTTCCTAAGAATCAAAAACATATTTTTCGATCAAAAGCGTTGATGTCTTACAACAAGAATTTGTTCACAATTGAGCTATAATACGTAATCAATAAGTCATGTTATTTCACATATTTTTATCGGTACACATTCCTCAAAAAATATTTTTTCCACACTTATCATAATAATTTTCCAAACCAAACTTAATTAAAAGATTGACACAAAATCTTTTATGTAATTGAATAAAATCTAATTTTATTCAATAAAAAACATATGATTTCAAGTCCATATGACTCAAAATCAAACTTGATTAAAAAATATACATATTTTTCAATCATAAATTATGCTTTTTTTTAATAAACACCTCGTTAGGGGCTGGGTTTCCCCTAGCATAGAAAAAGTGAAAAAAAAGTACAGGAAAAGGAAGAAAAAAAGGCTCCTATTAACCAACAGTCCTGGAAGAAAGGAGCCAAAGCAAAAGGCCCCAAACCATCCTATCAACCAACGCAGTGGAAGACAAGTGGGCCGACCATGAAGAACAAAACCAAAAACAAACAAAAGACCAAGCTACCAACAGTTCTGATAGACAAGGTCTGCAGAAATATAAGCTGCTATATACAGAGGAGCAAAGAAACAGATCTAACCCCATTTCTTAGACCCCTTCTTCCTGCCATAGACTGGAGCAGGGAGAAGCTGCATCCCGCTCTGTGTACGCACTGGTGATAAGGGTGGTGGGGGTGGTGATACATCAAAGCTCTGTGTACCCACCATGGCCTCGATAACAAGTCTGTTGTCCTTTAGCGCCTCTAGCTCCATGACCTCGGAGCGGTAAGGGATGAAGGGAGTGGCAGCCTCGCGGAGACCTACCAACTCTGTGCCAACCTACACTGTATCCACGCGTCCGGGTGAATCCCAAGCTAATGGTCTTGGTGTAGGAGGACGACCGTGGGAGGAGGAGCTAGAAGAAGATCTTGCCTTGCCTTTCCCCTTCTTGTCCACCACGTCGATCCAGCCCACCTTAACTGAAGGCGGGGAGGCCTGTCTGTTGGTCGTGCAAAGGATAGGGGAAGAGGTCATGGCTGGTGAGGCTGAAGCTGTCAAGGCTTGCCTTCGTGCCGAAAATTCGGCATGACCTATTCGTTCGGGGTTGCCATTAGACCCAGGCTCAATGCCCGGTGCAACCACATCAATAGGCCTACCCTGCAAAATAGCCTCAGGTAGCAAGCTTAGTGCAGGGGAAGGTACTTGAACCCGGGACGAGGTAGTGGACTCTCGCGGAAAAATCCTAAATTATGCTTACTTATAAATAATTTAGTCAATTTAATATCCAAAATTAAGTACAAAAGCTAATTTGAATAACTCCTAAATATATTTTAAAACAAATCTAAAATATATTCAAGTTCTTAAAAATTTTAATTGAATAAAAACATATTTTATTCAACCAAAATACCAAAAATCCAACCAAATTAACCAATTTTGACTCAAAGTCAAAATTAACCAAAATCGGATAACCAGTCCAATTTGATCGGTTCAATTAAAAATCGACTCGGGGTATAAATTACTTCGTAAAAATTTTGAAATGACAATTTTGCCCCTCTAATATTCTTCTCCCATTTCTCTTTCTCTCTCTCTCATTTTCTCCCTCCCGAAGCCAAAGGAAGACCTCCGACCACCTTTTTGACTATGCACTGACGGTGGAGATTCAGTGGTTGCAACCGGTTGGGATTGACTCATCATCGACTCCCGAACACGGTGGTATTAGTCCTAAGGTCCATCGCTCCTCCATTCAGCTTCGATCTGGATTTCTCCCATCAGACGTGTCTGGGATTTAAAATCATCGAAAGGCATCTCGGATAATGAAAAATGACAAAAACGTAATGACACATCATCAGGGACTTGTCGTAGAGTAGATTGTGATCATTTTCAAGTACCAAAACCATCGGAATCGGCTAGATTGAGTGAGAGATGGATTGGGAGAAAAATTGCCGATTTAGGGTTCCTCTAGATTGGGAATTTTGCAAAATTATAGTTTAATCACTAAGGGTTTCATGCTTTTGCATGCGAGAATGAGCCACATAAGCTGCGAAAAACTTTAGTTCAGTACCAAGATTTTCGTGCGTGTGCGATAAAGGATAGTCCTTCATCCGTGTCAAATCCAAACTTCAATTCAGTCCCCACGTTGTAAATCGAATTACAAATAAGGGCAACAGAATGCAATTTTCATAAAAATTGACATTAAACACGATTTTTGAATCAAATAATCACAATTTAACTTGATTCAAAAAATAATACAATAACCAGAACAATACCTAAGCTCGATCTGATACCAATTGAAGGATTTAATACGTGATTAATGTATAATCGCATGTTAATCCTCTACAAAATCAACGAGCTAATACGTTAATTAAAACATGACTTACTTGTTGTAGCGTGCTCCTGAAGGACCATTCTGATGAGGTAGTACTACCGGTCGGTTCACGATCACGAACAAATTGGATATGTGAACAGATTTCTACGAATGGCCTTGATCTGCAAATCTGAGACCTACAGGGGCAAATTCGCATTTTGTCCCTCTGAGTGTGTGGAAGTGGATATGTCTATGGTGAAAATTGCATCTTTGGTCCCAGAGAATTCCCTATTTATAGGGAAAAATCCTTCCAACTTGCTTTGCCACACAAAGCATAGAGATGACATGTGGAGAGGTTAATCCCACCTCCTCCTCTCTTTTTCTGGGCCCAAGTCCAACAGTCATTTTATCATATCTTTTTAGGGTCATTCAGAAGTTTTGTTGTGTATTTTCTTCTCTTTTTACAACATTCCTAAGTTTGTTCCCTAGAATGGTATCACAATTCTAACCTTGTGTTTTATGAGGAGTATTTTGTAGAGGAAATGAAGATCGATAATCAAAGGGCAAACAAAGGAGGAGTTGGGTAGTGAGATAGTTATCTAGACTAAGCTACACCTACCGAATAGTGAAACTTGCATTGGATGGTGTCTTTTGCACAGAGCTCACTAGTTTGCGTCTAGCCCATCGGACAGAGGAGGGAGTTCTTTCAAACTTTGTGAAAGCTATTGGACAAAAATCATGCATAATGGGAAAAGTGGTTAAATTATGACTAGACGGCATCCCAAGTACTGCTCGCACGCTACACATATAAATCATTGCCCAATTTTCAAGATTGTCTTGCTAGCTCAACATGTTTGTTGGTGCCACTTGCAGTGGATGCTCACGTTGTATGCTACAAATCCGCCCATCACGGGTCATGTGTAGACAAAGGAGAACTTACTTAGCATATATGGGAGATGGAAAGAGGGACTTCTTGGATTGTAGCTGGAAGAGAGATGAACTTCTGAGCTGACCTCAATAAAGCTCAAGAAAGAGGGACTTCTTGCATTGATGTGCGTGTAAACGGACACACATCTATCTATGTTTTGTGCATAGTTTGTTCGTATTTTGATTTCATTTTGTCCTATGTCGTAGCATTTTTAGTGCATTTTGTATTTGTGTCGAGGTGCGAGAGACCTATCAAAGTTTGGTTGTTTTGTAGGTATTCGGTGGATATCGACAAGGTAGCAAGGTGTGGTGCGGTGGCGGATAGCATAGACAAGGAGTTGAAAGCGATTTGAAGACGTGAGCTGTGACCAAGCGCCCGCTCATTGAAGCTAGCGACCGCTCGTGGGAACCAGATTTTGGACCAATGCCCGCTCATCGAGGCCAGCGACCGCTCGTGGGAATTAGAATTCGGACCAGCACCTGCTGGGTTTGGCCAGCGCCCGCTGGGCTGCCCAAGAAGAAATTATTTTCGCCTTTTAGTCGAATTTGAACTCTTCTCTTTTAGGGTTTTTACTTGAGAACTATATAAGGGCTTAAAACTTAGGTAAAAGACACTCTTGAACGTTTTCATGCAAGATTCAAACCCTAGTTTTCATCTTATTTTATCTTCGAATTAGAGAATTGTAATTAACAATTTGGATCAATCCATTGATGAGGTATTTTCATAACTCGTAGTCAAGTGTTGTCTTTTCATTCATCTACTTGATTATTGATTGCTTGGTTGGTTCGTGTTGAGTGTTCGCGTGTTGTGATTGACAACCTTAATTCGTGACACAGGTTACATTCTCATCCTTACTATTTTGTTAAGTTTGCAAAAATAGGATTGACAACCCTAGGTTTGTACCGCGATTTGTAATAGTAGTTATAACCCAATCACTTGATTTGAATTGCTTAGCTTAAGATTGATAATTCATAATCCGGTACTTAGAGAATTGATCTATCTGTCCCTGTAGAGACGATCTTATTTATCATTATATTAATTGTGCGATCGTGTTCTCTTGCATGTATTGTTAACCCGATATTTATCGCATCAATTATGGTTACGAATAATGAAACTTTGTTAATGGAATTTGTTTATATGATGATTGTTGGAATGATTACTGATGAGAGTGGTCTTCGACGTCGTGAAACACCTCCAACCACTGTCGCAATATAGTTTTATGAAATAGGGTTGTCAATCCCACGAGGATTAAGCGAACGCCTTACTCAGCTTACTAGCTATGAATTAGAAACTTGATTTGGATTTAATGGTTTGGTAACTTGTCAAACAAATATGCACAAAATATCAACACAAGAACAACAACAAAATAAATATAAAGACAAGTAAATTTTATAAAAGTGATATGATACCAAAGATCACTTAAACAAACTAAATGGTTCATGGGGTTTATTAAGTTCGTGTCATGATCTGGGTGTTTCAAGGCAACTAATCTATACTTTCGCACTAGATTAGTCTAAATTGATCTTTAGCTAGACTTATGTGAACTCGATGTACTTTTGCCCCCATGAGTCACACAAATCTAACTAAACACCAACTATATTTATCATCCTGTGGATAATCAATTACCAAGGAGGAGTCCACATCTCACAAGGCAACAGATCAACAAGTTAAATTTTCGATCAAGTCTATCTCCTTTCAGTCTCAAGACTTGATTATGTTCATAGTTCTAGGTGGCCAATCTAGTCTAAGCATTAAGTTTTTAACAAGTACATGGTCCTTATCATTTTCACCAATCTTAAACCATTAGCTTACTTGAGGTTTCAAGGCATCACACCACCAAATAAACTACTCACACATATTTATAACAAACATAAACAACAACATATATATTACATGAACAAAAGTAAGAGAAAAGTAAAGAGTTTAAGAGAAAGAAAGTGTTACAAATCCAAGCCTAAGCTTGGTTTTTGCCTTAGCTTTTCTCCTCCTTTCTTCTCCTTCTTTTTCTTCTTTCTTCTCTTCATTTGCTCTCTCCCTCTCTTCCTCTCACTCACGTTTTTTTCTCCTCTTTTGCTTGTTTCCGTGGCTGTCTTAAGAGATGGCTGCCTTAGGGAGTTAATGACTTAATGTCATTTTGTCTAAATTTATTACAAGCCAAAGTTGAAAGAAAATAAATCTAATACTTTAACTAATATCCTAACAACTAAACTAAAGATGTTTGCCATCCAACACAAGAAGTTAAGGTAAGTGTCATCCAAATATCTCAATGTTTGCCACCATTTTGGCAAGAAAACTTGGGAGCGGATGCCTTGTCATCCTTGGTCATGCATATGTCATGCAAGTTGGAGCCCTCCATGCAAACTGTTGCAATCACATCTTTCTTTCTTGCAATGCGGACCACTTAGACTACAATCCGGAAGATGTTTTTTTGGCAAATTGTAGCTAAGGATGTCTTCTTTCCAATGCCACTAATGGCACCTCAATCCAACTTTGTATGAGGATGTTATGAATTTTCTCGTCCAAGAGTTCTGGCCCGGCAAACTACATGGTTAGCCTCAGAAATAATTGGTGCATTTGGTTTGTCAATGCCATTTTGCTTGCAACCTTGTGATCTTGATTGTGCATCGTTAAATCACCGTTTATGAAGCTCCTTGACATAAATAAAATATAAGAAATATGAACGAACACGATAAAAGATCTGACCAAATTATACTTATTCCTAAATAGGTGAATTCTGGTCATATTGTAATCTACTAAACAAGAAGTAATCTAAATACATAATATATAATAGAATAACTAATATTGCACGTCCTAAACAAGTAGATGCATGGACTAAATAGGTTAAAATTCGTCCTTGCATGATTCCAGAAGATTGCGTGCATCCTAAGCTTCCAAATTAGCTTCAAACTCTCTGTTTTTGACACTCATCAATTACTAGGGTGTCGTGCCCTAAAGTGGACTTAATCAATTGCAAAATACCTTTTACATTTCTCAAAGCCCATATAAATTCTTTAAAGGTTAAGGGATATTCAAAGGAAGACTTTTGGGATTATCTCTGTTGATTCATTTCAATCTATGACACTTTTGAGATATAAGAGGTGCTTAATGATGCAATCAAACTTTTCTTATTTCTTTTAAGCTTACAAAGTGAGATAAGTGGTGATTCGAATCATCATTTGGCAAGAAGTTTTTAATGCCTTCCTGAGTGATATCAATTCTTTCAAACAATATTAAGATGAGACATAGGGTGAAGCATGGGAATACTACAAGGACCTTGAGAGATTATGCTATATCAATGAACTCACAAACGATCATCAACTTCAAGCTTTCTTCTTCTTGCTAACTTCCACAACAAAGGTAACATTGAATGCTATAATAGGAGGATCACTCAAAGCAATGCGCATCTTAGATGAAATATCTACCTCCTTATATTTAAGGCAATGTGACATTCACCTTTTAAGGTCTATTGAAGGACAACAAGATCTTGACCATATTTTCTAGTTACAAGCTCAAGTAGTAGTCTTGGAGAAGTAGTGGAACGATAGTAGTCCCTCGAGTAGGTTGGTTGTGATAATTCAAGAAGATGATCACAACTTGGTAAAACAAGGATCCGGTAATTCAACTTAATATTCTAATAAACCACAATCAGAATAAATTAGCCAAATTCTACTACATGTTTTCTAGTTACATTGCTAAAATTACCAAACCAATAGAGGCTGTGGATCTTATAAATCTAGTGGTAGAAATGAGAAAATTCTACTTAAACAAGAGACAAAAATCAACTAGCAATTCTATTAGAACAAATACCTAAATTGTAAGCTGAACCCCATGATCAAGAGTTCTTCCTAAGGGACTCTATGATAGATTTGAAAGTATGGAAGCAAGAGTGCAGAAATGGGATTCCATACTTAATAAGATAAAAGATTCCATACTTAATAAGATAAAAGTGATGTTCTGAAGCAAAAAAGATATGATCATTAACATTTTAGATCAAGGATCTTGAATGATTAACCTAGAAAATATCCTGTAGAGCCAAGCCATTACATACCAAGAATTACAAGATAAAGTCATCAAACTTTCCTAGGGTGCCATAGCAAATGATAGAAGGAAGGCTATCCTTGCAGTATAGGATAAATCACCTAGCGAGTATGTAATGACCATGAGGGCCAAAGCCTAACATAAAGAAGAGAAAGCTTGCCAAGAGGACCAAAGAAAGATAGCCATCTTAGTT
This sequence comes from Hypericum perforatum, assembly GCA_012979155.1. Taxonomy (NCBI): domain Eukaryota; kingdom Viridiplantae; phylum Streptophyta; class Magnoliopsida; order Malpighiales; family Hypericaceae; genus Hypericum; species Hypericum perforatum. Next base: position 149,856 of record SOPF01028377.1, on the reverse strand, counting down.
TCCAATAAGTTGACAAATACATTTTTTTCCTCAAGTTCTTCAATTATGGTCAAGACTCATTCATTATTGTCAAAGTTAAATTCTTCTTTGTTATAACTAGCTACTAACCCTATCAATATGGCAAGCAGGTCTCTCTCCATAGTTGATGGAAGTTCAAGAGATGTTATTATCTCAATTATAGGGATGTTTATTCTCACCAACTTCCTAATTTAAAAAAGTGGAGAGAAAATACTAGAGGAAGTAACATAAGAGCAAACATTTCTTGTTGTAAGCAAACCAAAAAATAAATTGGTTAGAGAAGGATCACACTCAAAATTGGAAGTAGTTCAGAATAATTCACAATGGGGAGGACAAGTTTTTCACATCCGCTTATATTACTACACTTTGAGGAAATATCATTTTTACTAAGAAATAATAGAATCTTGTGAGTGAAAATGTTCACTTTGGTGATCACCCCTAAGCAAATACATTTCTGAGATATAAACTTTATTAGACAAAGAAGTAGCTACTTTGAAGTATGTAAAAAAAAAGAAAATTGTTCGTACTAGTAATGTAAAAATTCAAGAGCATACTCTTTTTCCTTCGCAAGATCCATGAGACTTGATTATCCTAGTCAAAGTGAATAAGGTTCTCATACCTTAAATGGATTGTAATATGAATGAAAAGTTTAACTTAATAATTTTTTTAGGGTAAATTACCCTCAGGTTCCTAACTTATGGCCATTTTTGTAGTATGGTTCCTGGATAATATATATTTTAAAAAAACCATCTTCTTGGACCTTAGAACACCAAGATCAAACCACACAAACACCCAACACCAATATCGAAAGAGGCGTCCATCACTACCAACAATACTGTTACCACTAACTCCTCTTTCGGCGCCACCACCCCTTTGCTCGGCCATTTTCTCTAAGTTGAGAGGTGTGTAGTAGCTATAACTATCCACCAGAGGAGCTTGAGCCCAACTACGATGACCATCTTTGGACCCAACATGGACTTGACTAACCTAACTTTGATTCCTCATATCTCAACAGCCGGGTGGCTCCTCCCCTATCGAGACTTCAGTTGCTCTGATATCCTAACAGATAGATGGACGAAGAAGTGGGTAGTTGCAAAGACGAAGCATCGTAGGTGGTGGTAGCAGGGCACGATGACGGGGGAGTATAAATCCTCACCTTCTTCAGAATCTCAGCCACCACTAAGCACTTTCGCTTACTCAGTGGCTGGCTCGGGTCCAGCTTCACCTGAGCACCAATCAAAACCACTACCAGGCTAAATTAAATCAAAGGGGAGCTCGTACAAAACAGAGGGAGGGAGGGGCAAAAATGGGAATTAAATCAAAGGGGAACTCGTACTTGAGGATGGAGATTCAGTTGCCATCACCGTCATTAGGGTTTTGGAACTTGGCGAGGAACTTACCGGCATCTCCGAGAGCTTGTCCTCTTCGCTGAAATAAAAAACCTTGAGCCCGTTCTTCATCGCAGGAGCCCAAAAATAAGGGGAAGAGGGGGACTGATTTCTTGATTTTAATCGATTGCGTTTTTTGTTTTTAATCGATCAAAATTTAGATTTCTTCATCACTCGACGAATTCTTACAAATGTGATTATACATCCGCAAGTAAAAAATTATTGATTGTGATGAGCGGGTTGAAGTCTTAGGAAAGGAAGATATAAGCTTGTCTTTGATTAAAAAGTATATAAAGAATATATCATGACCATCCAGATAAGATTTTTGTTTATTCTTACTTACTATAATGCTAATGAGAACACTAAAAGTGGTAGAGAGACACACTACTATATGGTCATAATTTAGATCATCTTAAACCATTTTCAAGAAATGACCAGGTCAAGCTAATGATTATAAAATAATATTTTATATTTTGCATTTCTTTATTTTGTAGGTAGTTGATGAAGAACCCTTTCTTGGGAGTCACCACTCCCAAAGTGACCAAATAATTATGTGTTGATAATTTCTAAAGTCATCAATAACTAACAAGTATAAGAAAAGTAGATTATTTTCTAACTCTAAGTGGGCCCAATACTGAGCAACATTGGATGTAGGAGAACAATCCCGACCCATCTTACCAAGCTCCCCTGTCAAAATAGGGACATCTCTTTACACTCCTCCTTAGTCATAATTATTAGGATCGCACAACACCAACACGGGAACAAAGTCGCAAAAAACACAGACACAAGGATATAACGTGGTTCGGCCTAATGCCTACATCCACGGCGAGAAAATAGAACTTTTATTAATGGGAACCGAGTTACAAAGCCTTACATAAACCCTAGTAACATGTCCTTATATAGTGGACAACACTTGGGACACAAGAAAACCTATCTAGGTCAAACTAGGAGTCCAAAATAGAGTCCCGAGTTGACTGGTAATTTTGCCGCAGCACCCCCAGTGGGCGCTGGCCTACCCCAGTAAGCGCTGGGTCCAAGTCTGTCCGAACCCAGCATACATTGGCCTGGGGTAGCGGTCGCTGCCCCCAGATTTCCTCACCACCACTCAACAATCTCCACCTTGGCGAGAAATCATCCCATGTGAGAAACCATGAAGCTCCACCCAAACTTTAACAAACTCCACCTTGACGAAGACTCTACCCTATGAAGAATCATGAGAACTTGCGAAACTCAACTCGACTACTGACTCACTCCATCAATCGTAAATAACTGCCATCATCAATAAGACCATCTCAACTTTCTCACGCACGTCGTTCAATCACTTGGAGCCAGTCCCAAAACTCGAGCTTCTGAGCTTACTTGGCCTATTCTCTCTAGTCTCCATTGAACACGAAATAGCGAGTCCCATTGCAGAAGCAACCTTGTGACCAATAGACATACCCTCTTACTTGGTCAACTCCATGCTCCACAACCTTGAACTACTCTTCCGCCGAATTACCTTGCCGTAAACCAACGCTATTTGCCATAGCATACAATGGGCAACCTTTTGTTCCACATAGTAGAACCCTCAACATGCTTCGAACACCAAATTCAGCCTTCAGTGAGATACCCGACTCGCGTGTCATGTCACCAATGGCTTTACATGCCCAATGCCAAGCCAACCGAACATCTTTGACATGCACGTCTGTTTAGACAACTGAGGAGTGTCAAAAACACTCATTATTTGTGTACATTATAGTATAGGTTTAGCTTTGTTTTTAATTGTTTAAGTGTGTTTTCTTTGTATAAATCTTGGTTTTGTACATTTTGTTCTTTTGTCGTGTTTGTTAATTTTTCTTATGTTTTATTTATGTTTAGGAGCTTCATGGACAATGATTTAATGATGCACGATCAAGATCACAAGGTTGCGAGCAAAATGGCATTGACAAACCAAATGCACCAATTATTTCCGAAGCTAACCATGTAGTTCGCTGGGCCAGACCTCTTGCACGAGAAAATTCATAACTTCCTTATACAAAGTCAAATTGAGACATCGTCAGCGACATTGGAAAGAAGACATCCGTAGCTACAATGTATAAAAAATGCATGGAGGGCGCCAAAAACATGGCGTGCGCCAATCCTCAGGAACGTAGCTAATGGTACAGGGCACCAATAAGGTGGAGTGCGCTAACTTTGGTGACAAAAGCATGAAAAATGAATGACAAGGCAAGCATGGAGCACTCCAAAGGCATGGAGGGCGCCATTCATGAAGGAAAAACAAGCATGGAGTGTGCCAAAAGAGTGGAGGGCACCAATCCTTTGCATTCGTGCCTAGATGGAGTGCGCCAATGGAATAGAGGGCGCCATTTCTTGCTAAAACTTACCATTCAGCCGAGACTTTAAGGGAACAAGGGTGGTTCAAGGCATTTAACTTCTTGCTCACAAGTCCTAAAGCCATTTTAACTCTTGCTTAATTAGTCTTAAAGTTAGAAAATATTATGGAAGAGTTGGTTAGATATTTGCAAAAGAATTAGTTTGTTAAGTTAGTTTTGGATTATAATAAGACTTAGACATATTCACTAATTAACTTAGACTTAGAGAGGAGGAGGCAGCCAAATCTCCAAGACAGCCACGAACCAAGAGGAAAGAAATAAAAGAAAAGAAAGAGGGAGAGAGGGAGAGAAGGCCGAGAGCAATGGTGAGGAAGAGAAGGAAAAGAAGAAGGAAGGAGGAGAAAAACCAAAGCAAAAACCAAGTTTAGGCTTGGACTTGTAACACCTCCTTTCTCTTTAGCTCTTTACTTTTCTCTTGCTTTTTCTATGTAATATATATGTTTATGTTTATGTAAATATGTGTGAGTAGTTAATTTTGGTGGTGTGATGCCTTGAAACCTTAAGTTTTCTAATGGTTTAAAATGGGTAAAAATGATAGGGTTCATGAAGTTGTTAAAAGACTTAATGCTTGGTCTAATTTGGCCACCTAGAACCAAAGTTAATAATCGAGTCTTGAGACCGAAAGGAGATAGACTCGATCGAAATATTAACTTGTTGATCCGTTGCCTTGTGAGATGTGGACTCCTCCTTGGTGATGGATTATCCAAAAGGGTGATGTTTATAGTTGTTGTTTAGTTAGGATTAAGTGATTCGTGGGGTCGAAAGCACATCGAGATCACTTAATCCTAGGTAAATATCAATTTAGACTAATCTAGCGCAAAAGTGTATATTAGTTACCTTGAAACACCCAGATCGTGACACAAATTTAAAAACCCAATGAACCAGTTAGTTTACTTAAGTAATCTATGGTATCACACCACTTTTGTTTAAGTTGATATATATCTTGTATTTTTGTGTTTTGTTGTGATCTTGCATGATTTAAGTTGTCTTTGTTTTCATTCAATGCATGATAGTTGTTAATTGTCACAAAACCAAACCAAAACCAACAAGTTTCTAAAACATAGCTAGTAAGCCGAGCAAGGCGTTCACTTAATCCTCGTGGGATCGACAACCCTACTTCATAAAACTATATTGCGATGGTGGTTGGAGGTGTTTCATGATGCCAAAGACCACTACAATCAATTAGCACCGTTGCTGGGGATTGAGTTTCGAAGCTAAAGCTTAGCTTACGAACTTGAGTTAGGTACTTTTGTCAACTAAAAAGTTTTCTTGCAACTCGTTGGAATTTTTTTTAGCTACTGCCACTCCCGGATTTTAATTTTTTTGGCCATCTTAGATTCCGAATTGGAAAAAACATGCTGTAGTGAAATTGTGTATTTGGAAGTCTTCTTTCATTTGCCGTTGATTTCACCCAAATTGGAGTTCGGACAAAAAAGTTATCGCATTTTGAAGACACAAAGATCATTTCTGACAATTCTTGCGAAAAACTTGCTCGGAAAATTTTGGCCAGCTCGCATTTTATTTTTCCGGAGGTCATAGAGTCCGAATTTGAACACACAAGCCAAGATAAACTTGTAGTATTGGAAATTGTTTTTCCATTGCCACTGAGATCATCTAAAATGGAGTTCGGACGACAAAGATATCGTATTTTGAAGTTGCAAGCACAAAATACAATTTTTGACGAGTCTTGCCAATAAATGTAAAATACGATTAGCATTGTATTTTCACTATTTGAATAGTGAAAATCCAATCTGGGAAAAATTTCCTTAGTCAAAGTTGTAGCATTGGAAGTCTTCTTTCATTTGCCGCTGACCTTGTCTAAATAGAAGATCGGACGAAAAAGTTATAAAATTTCTAAGTCGCATGCCCAAAATGCGCTCAACCATCAACTTCCCTTTGGAAAGTGAAGTGGACATAGCACACTTGGAAAGCACATTGCGACAAGAAAAACTTCGACAAGAGAGGCTAAATCAAGAAAGATTTCAACAAGAAAGGATGAATTCCTTTGCTTACCATTGGTACAATGGAATTCAAAGTTCATTTTTGGACGATGAAGTTGAGGACATACGTGAACTGGTGGAAGCAAATCAAAGAAAATTCAATCTCATCCAAACTCAGCTTTAGACTTGTGAGTGGTGTGGATGTGAGGGACATGAGAAAAGTCAATGTGCAGAATACTGGTTCCCCACCCACCATGGAGCACCCTCAGATTATGAGATTTTTGAGCATTACGGTGAGGGGAATGAAACCATTTGTACTCTAATATGGAGTGGAAATCCTTATTCCTCATGGTGCAATTAAGAAGTTCAACCTCTAAGGTCCGATACCCTTAAAGATAGATTAGACTCAATGGAAGCAAAAATGGATAAGATGTTTGAAAATGGTGATGATATACTCAATGAGTTTGAGAAATTGTGTACGCCAAGTCAAACTTTTGAGAAAGCGCAAGCTCACCAGATGATATTTGCACTAGTACATATACAAAAGATGCCATCTTCATTAAACCGTTCGAGCTAATCTATCATTTAGGGGAAAACAATGAAGTGCAAGTAAAGGATGACGATAAACAAATGGACTTGAAGGTTGAGGAACCTTCATACGTTCCTCAACAATCATACATCTATCCAACGTCATCCCTAGAAGATTTATATAGTAAGAGAACAAAGGGCGTTTGTGGGATTTTGAAACAGAGGATTGGTACCAAGAAACCCCGACGAGCTTGTTTATTCATGCTAACGCACTTCCAAAAGAGGATGAAAAGAACGAGGAAAAGGAAGAAGAGAAAGAAGAGATTGGGATTGAAGAGAGCACTCAAAAAGAAGGTGACGAGCCTATTATTAGTGCTAATTTCTTTGTGCGTAAATCTTGCTCAACCATAGATTTGGTGAATATTGAAGATTCGGAGGAAAAAGGGGAAGCCATATCTAAGGAAGAGTCTAGTGTTATCCGCCACAATATTTCACCTCGACTTCAAGATCCAAAAAGGTTTGCTAAACCTTTAATCTTGGATATGGAAAGTGAAGGTAAAACACCCAACCATAATTTTGAACAACCTCCCACTCTTGGTTGGGATTGGTTAATTTTGGGTGAGGTTAAAAAATCTCTCAATCCTATGATTAATGTGAGTGCTATTGACCAATTGGTTGATTGGCACTTGCCCACATTTTTGTGATTGATGAGGGATAAGAAGTTACTCTTATATGATTGTTGTGCTCAACAATTTATATTGGGTATTGACCTAGGAATAGAAAGTTAGAACACAATGGAGACTGTAGCAAAAATAGCACTCCTCACAAGTTGTGAATACCGTGGTACTACATGGTGACTCAGCTAGGCTTATAGCCAAAAGGGTCGCAAGGAGAGGTAGTTCATCATGGTACGCCATTTGTGAGTTGTGTGATTTGCGAAAGTCAAAATTGCACCAATGACCCATCAGAATGGGGCGTCTGGTTTTCAAGCTGTCCAGGAACGCAGCGTAAATAAAAGCCAAAAAAATTAGCATAGATTGTATTATAAAGTGTGTTAATTTGTTTGCATTTTATTCGTGTGTGTTTGTTTAGGTTTAATATCTTTTGTTTATAAGTTTAGCACATCAGGGCCCACTCTATCCACATTTGATGTTCACCATGGCAAGACAACAAGCTTAGCTTAAAAAACACAGGCATACAATGATCTGCAGCAGGCACACAACGAATTGACTAGGGAGCTCCTTTTTCCTTTATCTTTTATTTTATTTCCTTTATTGTAAATTCGTATTTATGTGATATATGTTAGTTTTTTGATATTTGTTTTGTTGTTTGCTTGTTTTGAGATAGTTTATTCGTATCTTTGGTGATCCGGTACGGAAGAATTCCGATTTGAGCTCTGCAGGGTTCGATCTCCTTGCTGCTTCTTACGTATTAGATCATCTAGATAAAACTATCTCAAATTTTGTTTTATTTTGTAATTAGGTATTTATTAGTATCTTAGACACCTTGTGTGTTATTCAAGTGTGGGGAAGGGTTCCCTTCAGGAATTTTTCTTATGTGTATAATGTTTATATATGTGTGTTTAGGTTTAGACTTGGTATAAAATTTTCAAAATTTGACCCCCCTTAAAAAATTTTCAACTTTTGTTAGAACATTGTCACCTTATTAGTTAGGAATTTAACTCGAACACAAAGCTTAGGAATATGTAGAAACCTCACACTCAGTTATTTAGACTAGTGGTCTTGCTGTGTAGACTAGACTAGAGGGTTGATGAGTGAACCTTGTGAGAACTTTGAGCTGAAGGAGGAGACATCTGTCTCCAATTCTTTGAATAAGGTGCATACTAAGACAGTTGATTAAGGTATCCTACCAATACTTGACATAGTTTTAGTTGTGTGGAAGTTAGTGGGACAACGAGGGCTTTTCTTTGATATTGAGCCTAGAGCTTTAGAGACAAAATCCAATGATTTCCAATTGCGTAAACCAATTTGAGCCTAGCCTTTTCTTGATAATAGACTAGGTAACCAACTTTTAGCCTAAATGACCGATCTTCCTTACCTTTGACCATTATATCCGGGGATCATAGGATGAGTTGTACGGGTTTGGTTGGTAGCTTAATGGACGTGGTTTAAGTTGTTGATATTGTGGAAACTTGAGTGGCCATGTGTAGAAGCCGAGTTTTTGCCTAGAATATGCTAGGTTATTTTAATTTGTTAATAAAAAAAATGTGTTGTAAATATTGTGTTAGTAAAAAAAAGAAAAAGAAAAGAAAAGAAAAAAGAGAAAAACAAAGAAAAAATGCAAAAAGAAAGTGTAGAATAAAGCATGAATTCTTGGCATAATCTCGAACTTCAAAGTTATAGAAAATTGGGAATTTGGGTGAGAGCTTGATTATTTTTAGTGAGGATGTCCCGGATTGAGTGGTTTAACCACTATCCAAATTTTTACCTCACCTTTACCTTTTTTTTAAGAATTGCCATCAAATAAAATAAAAAAGCGTTATACAAACAAACCCTGAAAGCCCACAAAATACCTGCTGACCAACAGTTCTGGTAGTCAGGTGGGGCAGAAAACACTCGCCAGCTAGCCAACAAGCCTGGTAGTCAAACGAGGGTAAAAAGCTAGCTAAAGTCCATGCTAGCCAACAAGCCTGGTAGTCAGGACCTACAAACATACTTGCCGAAAAATCGGCATGACCCATTCATACCGGGTCCATAGAAACCTAGGCTCAGTGCCCAGCACAACATCAATAACAGGTCTCAGCAGAAAATAAGATCATCAAGGGACAAACCTGTGGTAAGGCTGGCCTGACATGTCGCGGCCTACCAACCCTATGAGTGATGAAGGGAGGTTCGGCCACCATCCCTCCTCTGTGAGGTGTGTCAATGCATCCGCGATAGAGTTCCCCTCCTAGAAGATATGTGTGACGCGGATCAACATCTGTGCTCGGATCTGTGACATGCAAAGCCAACGGGAGTGCCATCTCTAAGGGACTGTCGCCTGTGGGGTTTGAAATCTGGAGAGAACATACATGGAGATGCTCTGACTGAAACAGCCCCTGACGAATCCTCTTCTAGTGCAAAATACTCCGGCAGATCGGCCTAGTCCTGGGGACCCCAAAGAGCTACCATCCGTATTGCACTTGAGCCAGCCCGGAGGGGGGCACTACCAAGTGACCTCAACAATACGAGGAGCCCGACCTGGCCTCGGTGCAATACGGAGATCTCAAAGTAGGGACTGCTCTCGGTCTGATGAGAAGCATCGCCTTGTATTGAATAGTACCGTCTCGCTGACCAACCGTCGAAGCAAAACAATCAGAGTGTCTAAGCTCCGTCTCTGGTCACTAAAAATGCACATGTTGCGCTCCATCCACAAAAGCCAACCGGTGGAGACAATAGCCACTCTCCACAAATGGTCCACCTGTGGGCTAAACCGCTGTCGAATCTCCTCTGAGATCAGCTCTATGATGCTCAGGAAAGGCCTCCACACTACTCCAAAAATACTAAAAATATACTGCCAGACACATGCAACAAATGCTCGGTCCGATGAATCCTCTGTAGAGCATGATATCTGTAGTGGGGAGGGCTCCTAGGATAGCATGCCAGAGAAAAGCAGAACGCCTCGGGGGAATAGCCACATCCCAGATCCAAGAGCCCCAACAAACCTGAAGGCAGGTGGGACGAAGGTGGTCGTAGGCAGCTCTAGAGGTAAGAATGCCATCCCATGCATGAGCCCAGACAGTCCTATCAGTGCCTGGAGGGCCCAACTGATAATGTCTGATGAATGATGTCTTGGAAGGCCTGGCAAAATCGTCTATGGAAAACCCAACGACCATCCTGCCAACAGTCTGCCACCGTAGCAGTACATAGGTGGTACAGGTGCTCTGGGAATCCCACCTGCTCAGCAATAATATAGCCCAGCCAATTATCTAACCAGAAATTGGCTGTAAAATCCTCTCCCTCAAGCACACGTGAGGCCTGCATAATATCTGGAAGACAGTTCTTCACCCCTTGCATAATAGAAGAACGTACGTACCTCCAAGTGGTCATGCTCGACATATCCAAGGTGCGGTCGCAGATGCAGTCGAGGTACCGGGATGACCTGTAGAGAATGGTCCAGGTGAGGCGGCTAAGGAATGCCAGGTTCACCTGTCTGATCGATCGGATACCAAGCCCGCCTTCCTCCTTCGGCGCGCATACCCTATCCTAAGACACCGGGCAGGAAGGACGACCGTGGATGTCTTCAGTCCATATGAAGTTCCTCATGCACGAGTCCACCTGATTCGTGAGTGAGACCGGCTACTGATAGATCATCATGGAGTGCGTCAATGAGCTGAGGATGACCGACTGAACTAGGCAAGCACGACCAGCCAAAGAGAGCGAAGAGCCCTTCCACCGCTCGAACTTGCTGATGATGGTATTGGCCATGGCCTGCAAATGAGATTGGCAAGGTCTGAAAGAAGTGTCCACCAAAGTCATTCGGGCCTGGGGCACTATCTGGGCTCATGCCAAAGACAGTGTGATGTATCTCCTCCTAAGTAGGGATCCGTGTCAGCTCAGCATTCTAATCAGCGCTAACCCTGCTAGTCAAAAGTGCCTCCAGAGGACCCAAAGCAGTCAAGTCTAGGGGAGCACCCGAGTCTATGAACATCTACTGATAGTAGGAAATGATGTGTTCCCAGATTCGATCAGGCTCCTCTGAGATCTGTCTGTCAATCATCATGGAGGAGATGCCTAGTCTACTCCTACGGATTTGCACACTGCGGTGGAAGAATGTGGAGTTCCTGCCCCCGTTGCAGAGCCAGCTGTCTCTGGATCTCTGTCTCAAGAAGGTACACTGTTGCTCTAAAGCAACATTGTACATCCTGAGAGCATCTGTCTCCTTAATAATCAGGTCATCCTGAGGCCCCTCAATCTCAATGCGGCGCTGAACTTCCTCAATCCTAGACTCAGCCAATATGAGATTCTGCATAACGTCCCCAAAGACCTCCTTGTTCCAGGTAATCATCTCCCTTTTCAGACAACGAAGCTTGCCTGTCAGGGAAGACATAGCTGAATCACCTGTGGACTGAACTGGCCAAGTCCGCCTGACCAAGGCAAGGAAATCAGCATGAGTGGTCCACATTGCCTGAAAATGGAAAGGCTTTGGGCCCCTAGAAAGCAAGGTCCCTTTAAGCTCCAAGATGATAGGCCTGTGGTCTGAGGTGTTTTGGATGAGAGCACGGCACTGTACTGAGTCCCAGATATCCATGAAGTCCAGAGAGGCAAGAGCGCGATCCAGTCTAGACTCCACACATCTCCGCATCCCCCTACTGGCGAACGTGTATCTAGCTCCCTTCGGAGGGATGTCCATGAAGCCTACCGCGCTGATGTAGGCCTAGAACTCATAGCATGACTAGGCAACTAGGAGGGCCCTACTCCTGCGCTCATGGGCCCCCAAGACGGCATTGAAGTCCCCAATAAGCATCAACGGTCATGGGGGTAGGGTGAGTAAGTCTTCCCAGAGCTCCCTGCGCCTGTAATAATGAACATGGGCGTAGGCAAAACCCAACATAATTGCGCTGAAGATAAGAAGTCCGGAAAACCACCACCTGTGAAGTACGGAGGATGATGTCAATAGGATGAGAGACTGGCTGACTGGTGAGGATCCAAAGGTTAGGAGCCTTCACTCCTCTGTCTGTAGTTTTGACGAGTTGAAAACCCAGAGGTGACCAGAATCTCTCCTGAGTGGAGTCGAAAGAGACCATCGGCTCAGAGATAGCCACCCAAGATGGCCTGTGGCGCATGTAGTGCTCTCGAAGCTAGGTACGGGCATGCATACCAAATATTCCAGTAAAGAATATTCATGGGCCCCGCGGGGGCTAATTAGTTAGCTTCGCACCACGTTGGCGCAGATGATAAGCCGGGCGTGGCACTGGTGGCGAAGACTCCCGAGAACTGTCCCCAGAACCATGGCCCCACGACTAATCACCAGCCATAGCCTCGATGTGGAGCTTGTGGTTCGGTGTGCCATCCACCTCAAGAACCTGTAAATTTGTCTGGTAGACTATAGGGGTGGCCCCTTCCCTGAGACCAAGAAAGTCAGCACCCACCTGCACAACATCCCTAGCTGGTGTGGCCGGGGTCGGGGACTGTCCCTGGGGGCTGGGTGGTACTGAAGCTGCAACTGTATCCTAGGTTTCTACCAAAAAATCAGCAAGACCCATTCGTTCGGTGTCCTTAGAAAGCCCAGGCTCCGTGCCTGGCACATCATCCACAGCAGGTATATCAGGCAGAATAATAACAGAGGGCTCCGTGCCCAAAGGTCTATCCATACCTGCCTCCTCCATCGGCTGAGGTTCCTCAAGCTCAGCCTGCTCCACAATCTCATCCAGCGTAGCAAACACATTCCCTGTCTCTAGGGGGAGGTAGAACCTGTGACCGGCAGAGGAAAATAGGCTGTGTGGGTCGGACTAGCAGTAAATCTCCGACCAATAAGTCTCCAACTGCGGTCCTGAGGGGCAGCTCTAGGGACCTGCCTCTCCACCTGAGTGGTAATGGGTGTCACTGCAGCATTTTTCTTGTCCCTGTTCATAGGTCATCGCGGGCAGGCATTATGGGTGTGGCCCTGTGCCTTGTAGTAGGCGCAGAAAATGGTAGAGTCTTGGTATTCCACCTCGACATCAATCTGGCCGTCCTCTAAAGGCATGCTGAGCTGAGTAAGGCGGCCTTTGTCCTTGTCTAGCTCAACCAGGACCTGTACCTGTACCGCATTAGCCCTATTCAGGGCGTCTGTGTCTAGTCTGACGGGTCTACTAACTGCCCTGGCTAGGCCAAAGATAATCTTTGGCATGACATGCTCACTGGTCAGCCCTCTGAGCCTAATCCAAGTCCTGGTAGGCGAACTCTCCTGTCTGGTGGGCTTGAAACTAGGAACCCACGGCTGAAGGAAAAGACAGGCCGACGGAAGCTGCCAGGAACTAGCCTCCCAAATCCTAGCTTTCTCTGCTGGCAGCGTGAACCAAAAGCAGAAGAAGCCCATGCCGACTAATAACATGGTCTAAGCTGTGGTCTTCCAGAGCCGTGTAAGCTTACCTCGCAAAGAAGCAGAAGTCATAGGCTTAGCACCTTTAGGGGTTACTAAGCGGCCAATAAAAGCCCAGGAGCCGAAATCGCAGATGGAACAAGAGGTGGTCTCGCTGACGACCAGAGTGGGTCTCCCGCCAATCAGGACAAGTTCAGGTGCATTACCTAAATAGGTCCACCCCCCCAGTCTGAGATCGTGCTAGGGCAGCATAGAAAGGTCACTTAGATACTGGAAGGCGGGGTGGAATCCATGACAGGCTGTGAGGCCTATCCTGCCCGCGGTGGCTCAGGAGCTAGACAATCTGAATAATGTTGCTGCTTCCCTCCGGAGCTGGTGGCCATGTCTCTGATCTTCTGTATCGTGCTCTTTGGAAAGTCAAGATGGGCACAAGTACTCAGTAAGAGATCAATAGGGGAAGTGGTGGCACTAGAGGCCAGAGCAGGGACAACAACATCCCTGAGTTCGGGATCAGGTTCGTTCCGAGATAGAACCGAACGGGATCCCTGCGAAGGCTGACTACAGTTTCCCCTGCAGTTGGGGCCTCGTCCAGAGGATTTGCATTCCAGGTGCACGCGGCAAGGCCAGCCGTAGAGCTGCTAGGAACATCAGACGGGTCCTGAAGGATGGCTTTGCCTTTGTTCTTCGTAGGTTGCACAGGAAAATCAGCATGACCTTCCTGCATAGTGTCGACAAGACGTCGAGGCTCCAAGCCTGACACAACAGCATAATTAGTCCTGGCAAGTAAAATATCTGGCAATGGCTCAGTGCCCTGCTCGTGAGTCAAAGTAGTGCCAGGCGATAAAATGTGCAAAAGAGTGGATTTGAGAAGCGAAACTTCCCCAGATCAAGGATCACAGCTTTCTGTCGGTAGAAAGTGAATCTGAGATCCCAAGGCAGGCAGACCGCGGATTTCCCCCTCGGCTGGGACTTCTAACGAGGACGCTACGCGTGTTGTAAGCTGGTACTGCAGGAATGCCTGAAAAAATTGAACAACCGCGTGCCATAGGTGGGCGGGGTCAGTGGTCCTCGTCGGGAGGGGAAGATCGGTATGGTGCTATGCTCGTGCTTCGGATTAAGTGGGGGAACCCAATGGGCCGGGGAGATGGTTGACCGATACCAAGAGGCCCAATGGGCCGAGGTCGGCCGGTGTGTGGGTCTCTGTAAAGCTATGTGTTTCCTGATGAGTTTGCAGAGTTCAGAGGAACAACGGTACATCCATTAGTGATCAACATCACCAGGCTTCAGTGTAGCAAGCTCATCACAAAGACGAAATCAAGGAGCACAAGAGAGAAGACGTACAAGTATAAGGCATGGGAGGATCGAGCAGCAGTTCAGGAGAGGCTTGGGCAAAGGCCTCAGATGCAAGTCCAGGATGAGGGTGCCGAGGAGGCCCCCAGCCAGCACAACCCCAGTCAGCGAGGCCCTAGTAAGCCCTGGCTGAGCCATCAGGGGTGGGATTACCATGGTGAGCTTTCATACTTACGTGACCAGTTTACTGCCTTGCAGGTGCAAGTGCAGGATTATGCAGTGACCAACCAGACGAATTGGGAACGCTATCACGAGTAGCATGAGAGAGAGATGGAAGAGCAAAGGGCTGAGTGAGAGGAGCAGCGCGCCTTTAGGGAGGAGCAGAGAGCCCACGCGGCATAGATGCGACAGTGGGCCGAGAACTTCGGTAGTGGATTCAGCTTTCCACCACAGTCACTAGCACGGGATTGACAGGGAGCTCCTACTTCCTTATTCTTTTTATTTTTGTTTTACTTTATTGATTTGCCCTTTTATGTGTTAGATATTTGTTGAGTTCGTTTGTTTGTTTATCTTTGTTTTTGCTTACTTGCATGCTTCTTTTTATTTTTGTGTGTTATTTGTGATTTTGTATGCGTGTTTTAGACACCTTGAGGACAATGTGTCGCTCAAGTGTGGGGGAGGGTTCCTTCTAGGACTTTTCCCTTTTTAGGTGATTTAGGTTTAGACTTGGCATGAAATTTTTGGAAATTTGACCCCCCTCAAAAATTTTTAACTTGTGTTAAAATTTTATCAAACTCTTAGTTAGGAATTTAATTCGAGCACTATGCCTAAGAATTAGTAGGAACCAGACACTCTGTTGTTTAGCCTAGTAGTTTCACTATGTAGACTAGACTAGAGAGTTTATGAGTGTACCTTGTGAGGATTTGAACTGACGGAAGAGACACCAGTCTCTATTTTTCATGAGATGCATACTTGTGTTAATAAATCGAGGCATCCTACTAGTACTTATCGTGGTCTTGGTTGCGTGGGAGTTGTGAGATGACGGGGCATTCTTTGATATTTGAGCCTAGAGCCTTAGAGCCAAAATCCCTTATTACCAATTGCATTAAACCCCTTGAGCCTAAACCGTTTCTTGATCTTAGATGAGAAAGCCGATTACAAGCCAACTTTGAGCATATTATCCACCATCTTCCCCACCTTTGATCATCCGATACGAGGACTTTTAGGTTGTGCTTGTTAGGAATGTTTGTATTATGATTGGTCGGTATCTAAAACCGACTTAGGGTATATGTTTGGATCTTTATTTTGTGACCATGTTGAGAAGCCAAGTTTAGCCTAGACATGTGCATGTGTTATAGTGTGTTGAAAGAAAAAGAAAAAGAAAAAAAAAGAAGTGAAATGAGAAAAAGAAAAGAAAAAGAAAAAGAAAGAAAAAAGAAGTGAAACGAAAAGAAAAAAAAGAATGTGAAGTTGAATAAGCATAAGTTTAGGCAAAACTTGAGCTTCTAGGTCTTTGTATATTGGGATATTGGGGAGTGTACGTTTATTATACTTGGTGAGGATGTTTTAAATTAGACGAGTGACTGCTTAGTTCATGTATTGAGTCCTCGGATTGGGTGGTTTAGCCACTTCCCATATATTTTACCTCACCCTGACCTTCAGCCCCATTACAAACCGATGAAAAAGCCCCCCGATCATTTATAACCATTGCGACTTTAAGGTAGCGCTGAGTAAGACATAGGATGCTTTGAAATATTGACCAATATGCGAGTGATAGGAAAGATGACCATACACATTATATGAGTGATACACTTTACTATCCTCGAGAGTTTAACCTTCTGGTGTCTTTTACATAGAGTCAACACTGGTTTAAACAATAGAGTGTCGAGGTGACTACTAGTTCGTAGTGTTTTGTGCTTTGAAATAATGAACTAACTAGGTTTATGATGAGATTTTTATATAAGTTGATGTTTTTTAGGGAAGTTAAGTTTTGACCAGGTCATGCTAAGTCTTTACCTTTTTGTGTGTCTTTTGTGTTATTTTTGTTTTGTTGTTTTCCATATTTGAGTCTTGCTTGGGGACAAGCAAAGGTTCAAGTGTGGGACTGTGATGAGTGCCTTAAACACTCATATTTTAGTCGTCTTGTGTCAGTTTTTATTTATTATGTTTGTTTGTTATGTTTGTCTTTTCTCATTGTGTTTTCGTGTTTTTAGGAGCCTACTTGATGACTTGTGGAGGATGCTTGATCGATGGCACGATGACATGGGCGATATGGAGCTCGAGGGCACAAGATTCCACATTGAGCACCATTGGCGCGTGCCATAGGCATGATTGGCGCACGCCAAACACACCTGGATGGAGAGGACACTCTAACGTGGACTTCGGCATGAGTGGTGTGCGCCATAGACACTATTTGCGCGTGCCAAAGGCAGACAGTGACACAAATTTGGCCAGCCACTTGCTCTTCTCATTGGAAAACATTGGAGGGACCTATGCACTCGGGTTTTCTACATAGAGGAGGGGGTGACAGACACTTTGGAGGGACAAATGAGGATAGTTGTTAGGATATTAGATTAGTTTATGTTTTAATTAGGTTAACTTTGGATTTTAGCTAATAATGAAGAATAATGACATTTTGAGGGAGAGAGTGAGTTAAGAGCATTCCAGTGAGAGGAAGCCACGAATTTGTACTCAACTCTCTGCTTTGGATTGTTTGTGAAGAAAGGAAGCTTCATCATCTTTGATAAGCATTCTTCTCTTCACTTTTGGTATTTATGTTAAGTGTTTTGATGTTTAAATTGTGTTTTTATATAAGCATGTGTGAGTAGTATATTCTGAGTTTAGGACTTAGAAACTAACATGTAATCAACTAATTTGAGGGGTTAAACATGCATGAAATATGTTCTAGTTAAAGAACTTAAAGCTTAATTATGGAATCACCTAGATCATGATCATTATTAGTTCTTGCCTTTGACAATGCTTTAGACTAGTTGGCTATGATAAAATCTATGTGATTAACCATAATCATGAACTTAGCTAATGCTTGAGACCGAAAGGTGATGGAATTAGTATAAAAATTAACTAGATGACTAAGTGCTTAATTAATGAGAAATCTACTTAAGTAGTTAGTTGTCCACTGAGTGATAAACATAATTGTTTCTTAGCTTGATTTGATTCAGCTAGTGGGTTACATGAGTTTCAAAGGTACTAAACTTACTCTTAGTTAAATTTGCTAAATCAGATAGTAAACTTTGTGTTTTGAAGTTCATAAGACTTTAAACTTGAGTAAATCTTTAGATCGTTAATGTAGAAGTGTGTTAGAGTTATCAATCAACCAATCATCATAATTTACTCCTAAACAAGTTTGGAAACTAAGTATGAAGCAATAGAACTCAATTCCCTGAGGATCAACAAAAAATTGGACTTACTATGTGCTTAGTCTATGTAAAGTTGGCGCACGCCATAAGGCATTGGCGCGCGCCATCGTTCTTGCACGAAGAACATTGGATTGTGCAATAGCTACTAGCGTGCGCCATAGGTGGCCAAGAGGCATAAAAATTGCATAAATCTTCAACTAGCTTCGGATCGAGTACGTAGGACTATCCAAATCACATTTTTATGTTTCTAATGTAAAACACAGCACATATGCAAACTCATCATGATAAATTTTAGAACTTCAGATGAATGAAGATGGTCAGAAAAGTTGAAGAAGATGAATTGCCTAAATTCTATCTTAGTTTAAATGATGTTTATACTATGGCATTCAGATGGTCGTATTTTATATGGAAGATGTAAGAAGAGACAATATTATCTTTCTTCATATCATCTGGGATAGAATGTATTGCAAGAATTTGTCTATGGTATGCATCTAGGATCTACGGAAATGCATCATGATGTGAGAGATAGTAATTAATGTAATGATATGAATAAGGATATTAGGGATTTGTTGCAACCGTTGGATATTCTAGAATGAAAATAAGAATGGTTTTTGATGGATCTATTGGTTGATCTTCTGACTTCAAACTTGATTCAGTTTGGATTATCTTGTATGGGATGTCAAAGTCTGCATATTTCTACCAATTCAGTGTCCATATGATGCTACTAAGTCTGTTCAGTTATTCTTAGATTATAATGGTTGTCTATATGGATTTCTCGTGCAATAACAGTTATCAGAGTAGTCAGATGGTATCATATGGGTTGTGGTATGGCCAGAAGTTTGGATCATTGGTATATTGGGAGGAAGTTGTTGAGAAATGGTGTGAGAATGTGGAATTCTTAGATTATCATGGTTGAGAAGACAATTGATTTGGAAAATAGCTTTGGAAGCTCAGAGTAGATGGACTTCATAATCGGATAAAGGAAGAAAGAATATTGGATTTGAATTGGGATTCAAGTATGTTTCTTATGTATATTCAATGGAAGATGATATGAAATTTGGAAAGAAGGGTGAACTAAGTTTAAGATATGAGAGATTATTTAAGATTTTGAAATGATAAGTTAAAAGTTCTAAAATAGAGAACTACCGTTGGTAAGGATTGTGTGACTAAGACACGCATTGACCAAGGATACTTAGTTTCATAAGGAGGGGAGACCATTATACCCTCGTCTGTTCATGTGACCAATAATTAAGTTTGTCTGTGTGATTATTAAGTTGGTCTTTCGTTAAGCAAATTTGGGGACAAAATTTTTATAAGGAGGGGAGATTATTATGACCCTCACTAGTTTTGCCTTTGTCTTGACCTATGGTTATTTTGTTTTGATCGGTGTTAGAACCGTTATGATGAATTTGTCAGCCTTTGGAAGAATAAGCATAACGTTTTCGTATAAACTTCAAATCGGATGATTCCAAGTTGGAAAGATCCGTAACACATTGGTCTACGACTCTTGTGATTCAAGTTTTGTGATTTGAGCCTTATATTTTGGAATTTTGAGTGAGTTTCGAGAGGGTTACGATTGATAGGCTTTTCGTCGACATTTGGTAGAAAAATCATAACTCTCTTATACGAACTCCAAATTGAGTGATTCAAAAAGAGTAGATCCGTAAGACCTAGATCTAGATTTGTCATTTTTTCTGGACCTGGCGATCGCAAGTATTTTTGGCGGCCGCCAGAAACTTACATGACTATTATGCATAATTTGGAGATTTTGTGTAGAAATGTGATTTTTGGGACTTAAGAGTAGATTTTCCTTATTCTTTGTATTAAGGAATTGATGTTGATTAGAAAGCTATTTCTATGATTTAGTTGATCATCTTTTGGAGTTCGAACACCAAGGATCGTGAAGTGACGTTCGAAGCTCTTTTGGAGTATTTGGACAATTTGGTTAAGGTAGGGAGATATTATCCCTAACCTCTGTTTTGACTAGCATTATTTGTTATAAACTTGTGATGTTGGTTGATATGATGATTATGTGGTTATATGATGGATTGTGAAAGTGAGTCTTTAATTTGTGTGCTTTGATGATTTTGGTTTATGCATGGTTTTGGAAATCATGAGTCTTTGGTTATGAAGTTATGATTTGAGATTATGAATTTATGTATGGTATATTTGAGTTGATTTGTGAGATGGCGGACGATGAGGTCTACCCGTGACCAACTGGGGATGTTGGCACATGTGCACATGTTTTGGGGATACATTGAATTTGATATGATTATGATATGGCCGGCAGAGTTTGATTATGAAAGCGCTATAAGATATGGTATCCCAATGTTGTAAGAAGGAGTGACACATTCTAGACCTATCCGAAGTTTATCCATTTATTTGGCATTTGTGACTCCAAGTTCGGGTCGGAACGTGTCTATGTGTATGATTTGTGAATATGATATGGCATTCGCGATACCACATTAGGGTCAGAACGTGTTTATGTTTATGATTTGTGAATTCGTCTTTGGTTACTATTGAATTACTTGTGATGTGCTATATGTGAATTTGGTAACATTTGTCCATGCATGAATTTGAGTCTATGCATGTGGTTGGTTAGTTAATTATAGGTTAGTTTTAATATCCTCTACTAAGTACTTCTAAGTACTTACCCCCTCCTCCACAGGTGATGAAGTATAAGTTCGCTTTGACGTCCGAAGAGTTGTTTGTTCAGTCATGAGAACCCATCATCTTCTTCTGGGTTTCTCGAAGTCTTTGGATGGTATTTCTCTTTTGTGATCTAGTAGAGTCGCTCCATTGTACATATTGTAAATCCTGGATTTGTATGACTTTAGAATTATGCAAGGATAATTGTAAGTATTATGTATGAGAATATTTGTATCATATATGTAATATATTTACATATTTATGTATGAAAATGCTTCCGCAATTGAACTAAGCTTCTAAAATTCGATATGTATGTTTGTATAAGGCTGGTTGGACCACGGCTCTTCGGTTTGGAGAGCGTGGCCCAGTGCCGTGTCGGTAGTTCAAATTTGGGTCGTGACAATGGTTCACTTCAGAAAGGAGAGATTGCTAAGCAACATTGCGGGTGGCAAGTTGCAAGCTAGGAAGTACGGTCCATTCAAAGTACTTAGGCGTATAAATGACAATGCATACATCATTGATCTACCGGAGGAGTATGGAATTTCTAAGAGCTTCAACTTTGCTGACCTTACTCCTTTTTATGCCTTTCCCGGGCCATCCAGACTTGCAACTTGAGGACAAGTTCAATTCCAAGGTGGGGAGGATGACGTAGGAACGTCCAACCACGTTTGAAAAAGGGCGCCAAGTTCGTATGTTTGAATAAGTGCAATCTGTTGCACGTTGTCTTAATTTCATGAACTTTATGTTTGGTTTTTATTACAGAACGATTATGATAATAAGTGTGCTCAATTTTATGCACGTTAACCAGCTGAGTACGTGAAGAGTTGTGCATGACCAGCTGAGGAGTTTTAGGAGTTTAAGTCGTAGTTATTAGGGCATTATTGTGCTCATCATTAACGCATTATATGCGTGTATAACAGCCAGCTTGGTTGCCTATTTTAGCATGCACGGAAATAAAGGAGATTATGCGATTTGAAAAACCCCAAGTTAAGAGTGGATTCTCTTTCCTTTTCATGCATGAACTTGCATGGTAGTTACGTTTAATCAACCTCGCCATTGGTAGGCTGCCTAATTCAATTAGGCCCCTTCTATTGTCAATTGCGGAAGCTTTTGCCTTAGGAGTTTTATCCTTGTTACGTATTTTTCTGTTTGGTTCGAACCTTGATCATTTTTAGTTTCCAACTTTGAACGTGTTCCTATACTACACTTTACGTTACTCCCAAGCAAGCCAAAGTTCACAAGGGTGCAAGCTGATCAAGTCGTGTAGATTGTATTTATGGTGGCTTTTTCTCATGAATTTGTAGATGACTTGGATGCCTCGGAGTGTTGTCATTTCCTTGTGATGAAGCATTCCTCAATATCTGGAGGGACAGAAGAACCTTTGCCTGATCAGATTGTGAGGCTATTTGAGATGTATCCTGAAGTGGTAAAAGAAGACTTACCCGAGGGGTTATCGCCTTTGCGCGATATTCAGTACCAAATAGACCACCTCATTCCAGGGTCTACACTTCTTAACCTACCACACTACAGGATGAGCCCCAAGGAGAACCAAATTTTAAGGGAGCAAGTGCAAGATCTTTTGCACAAAGGCTATGTACAAGAAAGTTTAAGCCCGTGTGGTGTTCCAGCTCTTCTTGTGCCAAAAAAAGATGGCTCGTAGAGGATGTGTATAGATAGCCGTGCTATTAACAAGATCACTATAGGTTACCATTTCCCCATCCCTCGGCTAAATGATATGTTGGACAACCTTGGTGGTCCCTCAATTTTCTCCAAGATTGATCTTCGTAGTGGATACCATCAGATCAGAATTAGGCCAGGGGATGAATGGAAAACGACATTCAAGACGAAGGATGTCTTATATGAATGGCTTGTGATGCCCTTTGGCCTCACCAATGCTCCAAGCACATTCATGCATTTAATGCATCAAGTCTTGAAACCTTTCCTTGATGCTTTCGTGATGGTGTACTTCGATGATATCCTAGTCTATAGCAAGACTGAGAAAGATCATGTCTTGCATCTGAAGGACGTGTTTCAAGCTCTCCAAGACAACAAGCTATACGTGAACTTGAAGAAGTGTTGTTTTTGGAAGGAGAAGCTTCTGTTTCTAGGATTCATTGTGGGAAAAGAAGGAATACAGGTTGACCAAGCCAAAATTGAAGCAATTAGTACTTGGCCAACACCCGTGAATGTGAGTCAGATCAGGAGTTCCTCGGATTGGCAACTTTTTATAGGAGGTTCATAAGGGAATTGAGCATGATTGCAGCCCCTCTTACGAACCTACTAAAGAAGAACACACTGTTTGTATGGGGAGAAGAGGCTGAGCGATCATTCCAACAACTGAAGGAAAAGTTAAGCTCAGCTCATGTGCTAGCCCTTCTTGATTTTGCCAAATTGTTTGAGGTGGAAGTTGATGCATCCGGACTTGGGATTGGAGCTGTCTTGTCTCAAGAGAAGAAGTCACTCGCTTACTTCAGCGAAAAGTTAAGTGAGTCAAGGCAGAAGTGGACCACTTATGAAAAAGAATTTTATGCTATTGTTCGCACTCTGAAGACATGGGAACACTACCTCGTGGGTAAGGAGTTCGTACTTTATACTGATCATCAGGCCTTAAAATTCTTGTTTGATTAGTCTAAGTTAAGTAATCCCATGCATGCACGTTGGAGTACATTCTTGCAAAAGTTTCCATTCAAAATAGTGTATAAGAGTGGAAAACAGAATGTGGTGGCAGATACATTAAGTAGAAGGGTCATGTTGCTTACTGAATTGAAGGGAATGATCACAGCTTTTGATTGTTTATGTGAGCAATATGAGAAAGATGAAGATTTTGGAGAAATGTATTTGAAATGCAAAAATGGTCGTGGCGTCGAGGACTATTTCTTACATGATGGATTTTTAATGAAAAGGAATAAGTTGTGTATTCCTAGAACTTCTTTACGTGAGCAGCTTATGTGGGAGATGCATGGAGGGGCACTCTCAGCTCAGTTTGGACGTGACAAGACCACGGTAGCCTTGGAGGAGAGATTCTTTTGGCCGAAATTGACAAGGGACGTTGCTAACTTTGTGAAACACTGCCGTGTTTGCCAAGAGACAAAGGGAAGCACGAACAACACGGGACTCTATACACCTTTGCCAATTCCAGAGAACATTTGGGACGACCTAAGCATGGACTTCGTGCTAGGTTTCCCACATACTCCTCGGGGTGCCGACTCAATTTTTGTTGTTGTGGATAGGTTGTCAAAGATGGCGCACTTCATCCCTTGCAAGAAGATGAATGATGCAAGCGTGGTGGCTAAGCATTTCTTTAGAGAGGTGGTTCGCTTGCATGGGGTGCCAAAGTCCATTGTGTCTACCGTGATACCAAGTTCCTAGCTAGCTTTTGGAAGACACTTTGGAAAATGTTCAATGCTACCCTCCAATTTAGCACAACTGCATATCCACAAATCGATGGTCAGACCGAGTTAACCAACCACACACTCGACAATCTTTTGAGGAGTCTTTGTCATGAGAGGCAATGACAATGGGACCTTTCTCTACCCATTACCGAATTTGCGTACAATGGTGCAGTGTATCAAAGCACAAGAAAGTCCCCATTCTCATTGGTTTACACCAAAGTGCCTAATCATTTGGTTAATGTATTGAATGTACCAAGGCCTCCAAAGGCAAATGCAGCTGCCATTCTTATACCGATGTCACGACCCGCGCGAAGGTCGGTGACCGGCGCTAGACCACACAACAAACGTCCACACATGTGTAATCTAGCAAGCCTCACAATCACACTCATTCAGAGTCATAAAAATACACATCAGAATTAAACATGCGGAAGCCATATCATAAACATCGATGATACACAAACCATCATCGTAAATCCAAACAAAACATCTCCAAAGATACAAAGTCCACACTCGGACATAAACAAGGGTCTAACCACTACGGAGCGTCTATACCGATGTACAAGATGGCACAAGTCTGGAGACCTCAAAAGTGTAGCCCTTTGAACAAAAGAAATGGGCTCGAACAACAGACTCCAGAACCAAATGCAACTATGGCACCCCGGAACCTGAGATAGATTTTGTAAGGGGTAAGTGTCGGGAAACACTTAGTAAGAGATAGAACATAACATATCAGTTATGTTTGAGATATATGTGCCACAGAACTTAACCATGTTCGACACAACTTATGCTCGGAAATGCATGATGACCAATGATGCGCAAATTACTGAAAGCATCCAAATGGCCAAACAAATATTCGTTCACAATTAACAGAAGCTAGCGTACAAATGTAAACAACTGATAGCTTACAACAAATATAAGCTAGCGATAGTATACAAATGTAAACTAGTGATGCCCCCAAAACTATGAGCTCATAGACTAATATCCCCGGTTAGTGCAGAAAAGCCTATTCATTTCTCTCACAGAAACACATATCGAATCAAATACATGACCCAACAGTCCAGAATCACATCCATCTCACATGGACATGTCAAACTTACCAAATCAGCCCAAGGCTGTTCACAATCATCACAACCTTCACAAACTCATCGAAACATATCACATAAACACATTTTCATCTCATAATCGACCACATATGCATGAGACGCACATTAATCAAGATCGGAAACATGCATATAACGAACACAACCAAACTTGTCATGGTCTATCCACTTACTCAACGAAGACCCAACGATCACCGATATCGCAACCGATGCAATCCACATTCAATCTCCAAACCGATTCTCCTTCCCTCGCACACCTCGTAGAAACTCTGTTCATAACCCAAATTACCAAAACAAGGTTAACCTCAACCTTTCTGAAATCAAAACGCTGCCAACAACTCATAGCAACGAAACAACGATACTTGTACCGTTCAACACTCCCATCCTCAACGACAATGCAAATAACTCAAACTCCGATCACAACCACCTTAAACAACACTTCGTAAGACTTCTTCAACAAGTCCTCAACAACTCAGAATCCACATAACCACTAAATCTTGCAAACAAATCACTTACCAAGCCTTTTTCTCAAACACTGCCAATCTGAATGCAGCCCACTGTTCCAAACTTCAACAAGGCGTACAGCCCAAACCCTTCAACCGCAACACACATAAGATACCATTCTGGAAACCTCAAGAGGTCCTCTACAATCTGTCAAAATTGCGTAGCCCAATTCGAAGCCTAAGTATGCTTACCAAGTCAATCTTCTTCACGTTGCTCAGCTGTGTACTTCAACAGAGACGACTGGATTCAAAACAATTTTCCCGACGGTTCCCTGATCCAAAACCCATGTATGATATACCAAAAGAAACCTTAGGAAGTCCTCTACAACCCACTTTGGATGTTTTAAACCGAATTCTGAACGGAAATGTCCTCACCGTTCAATTCTTTGCCGAGCTACTTCACTTCTCTCTCCTTCAACCTTCTCACTTCTCTCTCTATTTCTCTTTTGTTATTTCGTAAAATGGCCAAGGAGTTCAGCTTCCTAACACTTAAAGGGATTCTCTGAGATATTTGAAGAGGTAGAAGGGGTCCAATCAAAAGAAAACCCCTCCATCAACTTAATCCTTGCAAGAAGACAAGGAAGCTATGGTCCAATCACAGCAGACCAGGCACAAGCAGCTTACATGACGATCTCCTTTCAGTTTTTGACCAATATGAAATTTAACCAATCTGTTCCTTAAGATGTCTAGTTTCCAAATCCGTTGGACTTTCTCGATTCGGACTCACGACGAGAAAGTTACGGCCATTTAACCGCAAGTAGGTCAAATCTGTCCGAACCAAGCAACACTTCACAATTCCAAAAATTTCTCTAAGGCATTGCACTTGCCGAAACTAAACTCCAACGACATTCATTCACAAACTCAAACACTTAATATCGCATATCCAATGCAATTATTTCGGCACGACGCAAGCCGACCAACTAAATTTCCAAGTCTCACAATTCTCCCCTCCTTATAGAAATTCGGTCCCCGAATTACTTATGACTAATTTGAAAACAAAGAACTTCCTTTGTTATTCAAATAAGTGCGGAAACCTTCCTCGCATATCATTCTGTAACTCGTGTTCCTTAGTTTTCTCACTTGCCTTACTGACCTTTCGATAGGCAAGGTGTACTCTCAAACTTCCATCCTTCTTCCATACCAATAACATTGAAGCAATCCTTAGTCGTGCTTCCATCTCATCACCCCGAAACATAAATTTTGGCTCACCCTCAGACTTGAACCTCACAATCATATTAAAACAATTCACCGTAGCTTGGTAGCGCGATAACCAATCCATGCCCAAAACCACATCAAAATCTCATAACAACTTACATCGAATATACCTTTACTTGAAACCACTTCAAATTCAATATCCTTTTTCACCATCTTCATATGATCGTCCCAAAACAAATTTTCTAGTTCGCCCTCACACTTAAACTTCACAATCTTTAGTCCAGGTCCAAAATCACATCAAAAGTCAACCAATACCTTAAGATCATGCACAACTGTCACATACGATTTATGAACTAAATGCACATGAATGTTATGACCTAAAAGCATACAAACATCTAACAGAACTCTCAATAATAAAAGTGGACTATCAAAGGACTCAGCAAATTTGGGTGACAAGAATCAAATTGTCGACCCTGAATCATATAAGATATCGAGTGTGTGACCAGCCTATAGGAAGTATACCTGAGACCACTCAAACAGGACCACCACTTTCACGCTCCATCGGTTCCTTACCCCTTGCACTTGAATTCTCTCCCTGAAAGCTCTGGCTAAAATGAGTTATATCTTGTTCTTGAGGTCGAACAACTAGACTCGTAAGTTGTGCCTGCTGTCTAGCCTTAGCCACCCGACAATCCTTAATCTGGTGTCCAAACTTGCCACATCCAAAACAAGCACCCGTCTGCTTATAGCATGGTCTCCCTGGATGTTGCTTCCCACAACTAGCACAATTTGTCAAACTACCAAATTGGTTTTGACCACTAGATTCGTCCCAACCACCCTGTGAACCACGAGGACCACTACCTCTCCATGATCCTCCGTAAGAGTCTCCACCCCTCAGAAAGTTAGGCTGGAAGTTCGGCCTTTGCTGCTGCTCAAAATTTTGGTTGGAACTGAATTGCTGTGGCCTATCAAACCGCGGAACCTTTGCTTGCTTTTGTGCTGAGAGTCGCTCATTGTCGCGCATTTCTAATGTCCTCGCACAATCCACGGCTACCGAATAAGACTGAAAGCCACTCGGATACATGACTTTGAACATAGCGTCATCCAACCCACGAATAAACCGCTTCACCTTCTTCTCTTCCGTAGGAATCAGATGCTTGGCGTAACGAGAAAGATAAGCAAACCTCTGCTTGTATGCTGCTACTATCATCTCTGGTGTCTTTGTCAATCTCTCGAACTCAAACCCACGAGCATCTTGTAGACTTTCAGGTAGGAAGCGATCCAACAAAGAGTCGTTGAACTCCTTCCAAGTCCATCCAGTCAATTTCACAGTTTGGAACCATACTCCTGCCTCACCTATCAACTTGAACGCTGCTAGTTCCACCATCCTCTTACTATCGCAATTCAGGATCTTCCTCCGCTTTTCCATTTCATCGAGAAATACATGAGGATCATCGCGAACACCAGAAAAAGTTGGTGGGTCTAACCTCAGAAATTCTGCCAACGAATCATCTCTCGGAGTTATAGCACCCTTCTCTACCGCACTTTGCTGCACTGCGATAAATTTCTCCATCGCTAGCATAACCTGATCAACCACATCACTGCTGCGCTTCATGCGCGTCGTAGTACCACCAGCTGGCTGATCCCTCTCAACGGCCATAGCCTCAGCAGTAGTGGTCTGCTCAACTACAGGCGTAGGCTCCACAGTAGCCTCATTCCTACGCCCTTCGGAGCCTTCACCATGCTCCCTCATCGTAGCGTTAACCCCCTTACGAGTTACAGGCATAGTCTCCCTATAGAACAAGTCATCATTTAAGACAACGAATGGAAGACAACGACACGACAGATCCTATGCTCCATAGGGTACGACATGACAAACCAGACAAACACAATCAACCCTAGGCTCTGATACCAACCTTGTCACGACCCGCGCGAAGGTCGGTGACCGGCGCTAGACCACACAACAAATGTCCACACATGTGTAATCTAGCAAGCCTCACAATCACACTCATTCAGAGTCATAAAAATACACATCAGAATTAAACATGCGAAAGCCATATCATAAACATTGATGGAACACAAACCATCATCGTAAATCCAAACAAAACATCTCCAAAGATACAAAGTCCACACTCGGACATAAACAAGGGTCTAACCACTACGGAGCGTCTATACCGATGTACAAGATGGCACAAGTCTGGAGACCTCAAAAGTGTAGCCCTTTGAACAAAAGAGATGGGCTCGAACAACAGACTCCAGAACCAAATGCAACTATGGCACCCCGGAATCTGAGATAGATTTTGTAAGGGGTAAGTGTCGGGAAACACTTAGTAAGAGATAGAACATAACATATCAGTTATGTTTGAGATATACGTGCCACAGAACTTAACCATGTTCGACACAACTTATGCTCGGAAATGCATGATGACCAATGATGCGCAAATTACTAAAAGCATAAATATAATCGCATAGAATAACCAACACAAAGAGCGACGAACTCAAACACAAGTATAGACATACACACAGAGAGCTATGAATAGGTTTCGTATTGTCACGTCTTCTGGTGACTAGGGGCATCCAAATGGCCAAACAAATATTCGTTCACAATTAACAGAAGCTAGCGTACAAATGTAAACTACTGATAGCTTACAACAAATATAAGCTAGCGATAGTATACAAATGTAAACTAGTGATGCCCCCAAAACTATGAGCTCATAGACTAACATCCCCGGTTAGTGCAGGAAAGCCTATTCATTTCTCTCACAGAAACACATATCGAATCAAACACATGACCCAACGGTCCAGAATCACATCCATCTCACATGGACATGTCAAACTTACCAAATCAGCCCAAGGCTGTTCACAATCATCACAACCTTCACAAACTCATCGAAACATATCACATAAACACATTTTCATCTCATAATCGACCACATATGCATGAGACGCACATTAATCAAGATCGGAAATATGCATATAACGAACACAACCAAACTTGTCATGGTCTATCCACTTACTCAACGAAGACCCAACGATCACCGATATCGCAACCAATGCAATCCACATTCAATCTCCAAACCGATTCTCCTTCCCTCGCACACCTTGCGGAAACTCTGTTCATAACCCAAATTACCAAAACGAGGTTAACCTCAACCTTTCCGAAATCAAAACGCTGCCAACAACTCATAGCAACGAAACAACAATACTTGTACCGTTCAACACTTCCATCCTCAACGACAATGCAAATAACTCAAACTCCGATCACAACCACCTTAAACAACACTTCGTAAGACTTCTCCAACAAGTCTTCAACAACTCAGAATCCACATAACCACTGAATCTTGCAAACAAATCACTTACCAAGCCTTTTTCTCAAACACTGCCAATCTGAATGCAGCCCACTATTCTGAACTTCAACAAGGCGTACAGCCCAAACCCTTCAACCAAAACACACATAAGATACCATTCTGGAAACCTCAAGAGGTCCTCTACAATCTGTCGAAATTTCGTAGCCCAATTCGAAGCCTAAGTCTGCTTACCAAGTCAATCTTCCTCACGTCGCTCAGCTGTGTACTTCAACAGAGATGACTGGATTCAAAACGATTTTCCCGACGATTCCCTGATCCAAAACCCATGTATGATATACCAAAAGAAACCTTAGGAAGTCCTCTACAACCCATTTTGGACGCTTTAAACCGAATTCTGAACAGAAATGTCCTCACCGTTCAATTCTTTGCCGAGCTACTTCACTTCTCTCTCCTTCAACCTTCTCACTTCTCTCTCTATTTCTCTTTTGTTATTTCGTAAAATGGCCAAGGAGTTCAGCTTCCTAACACTTAAAGGGATTCTCTGAGATATTTGAAGAGGTAGAAGGGGTCCAATCAAAAGAAAACCCCTCCATCAACTTAATCCTTGCAAGAAGACAAGGAAGCTATGGTCCAATCACAGCAGACCAGGCACAAGCAGCTTACATGACGACCTCCTTTCAGTTTTTGACCAATATTAAATTTAACCAATCTGTTCCTTAAGATGTCTAGTTTCCAAATCCATTGGAATTTCTTGATTCGGACTCACGACGAGAAAGTTACGGCCATTTAACCGCAAGTAGGTCAAATCTGTCTGAACCAAGCAACACTTCACAATTCCGAAAATTTCTCTAAGGCATTGCACTTGCCGAAACCAAACTCCAACGACATTCATTCACAAACTCAAACACTTAATATTGCATATCCAATGCAATTATTTCGGCACGACGCAAGCTGACCAACTAAATTTCCGAGTCTCACTGCCGAGCACGTTCAATCAGTGCTAGACACGATCAAGCAAAGGCTGGAGACAACATATGGAAAAAAGAAGCTAAGAAAGGATGCACATATGAAGTTGAAAATTTTCCAACCCAGAGAACAGGTTATGGTGCACTTTCGAAAGAAGAGAATGCCATCCAACATGGGAGGTAAGCTGCAAGCTCGTAAGTTTGACCCTTTCAAGATTCTAAGGCGTGTGAATGATAATGCATATGTGGTGGACCTTCCTGATGACTTTGGCATTAGCAAGACTTTCAATGTCGCAGAACTCACACCATTCTTCAATCCATTGCCTCTGCCAAGCAAGTTAGCTACTCAAGACTAGCATCTTCTCAAGAAGCCGAGGATGGCATAGGACGCTCTACCAGCTTGAGCATCTTACATGTGCATGGCATGCATGGGCATTAAACATGCACATTTATGTTGTTCTGTGTCATTAAGTTGCATTCACTTACTTCCATGTTGCACACATTTATTTTCATGACCTTTCCTTTGAATTCAGAGAATGTAATAAGGCTATTAAATGCCAGTTCAGGTAAGGGGTTAAAGAGGGACGAATGTCTAAATGATGAGAAGGCATGTATGAAGTTATTGCTGCCTTTGAATCTACGTTAGTTCCCACCTCTATTTATGTTTTTCTGAATGGAATAATAAACATCTGAATCTGAACCAAAATTGAGTGTAAGTAAGCTTACCTTTTCGTGCATGGACTTGCATGATGTGTGCATGGATTTGCACAAAATTTGATTAACCTGCCCTAGTTGACTGCTTGTGGACTCAAGCAACCCTCTGGTTGCGCTTCGAAAGGAGCAGTTAGAGGTTTTAGTTATCATTTAGTTTAAGTTCATCCATTTTACTTCTGATTTAATTAACCAATCTGAATCCAATAAACATGCTTCATTGCCTACGCTACATTACTATAGTGAAACACAAACCTTGACTAAATGAAGCTATCACAAATGGTACGGTAGAACGACTTGATAATTTGAAAGGTAAACAAACAGAATCACTCTCCTATATTCAAACATGATATGATCCTCAACAGGAGAATTACAACGGACTATGCTATTATTTGATGGAAAGATCGCAACCCACGAATCTGAGCTTTGCAAGAACCTTGGATAAACCGAAACCCAAGCAAACGAACAATTCGAGAACCTTAGTTCATGGACGTCCTTAGACTTGTACAAACTTGCTTGAAACTCCTTGGTCCATCAGATTCATATCATGGCCCATCAGATTTATATCAAAATAGTTTTAAGGAACCAAGATAGGCAAAGCCACATTTTTTTATCAAAAATAATCTGTCTTCCTATTGACTTCCTAACCCTTTTTTAAAGAGGCTAAAATTGACTTAGATAGACTATAAAGTTAACAAGATAAGTTTTAAAGAGTTTCAAACTTATCAAACTAGCTAAACAAGGCTTACAACAAATTTTAATCCTAAGAACTAAAAAATAAAACTATTATCCATTATTGGATAACTCTCCTTCCTAAAAAATAGCAAATTCCTAAACAATAACTAAATCACTCCTAAAAACAAAATTAGGAAATAAGTAACTTCCTAAATACTCTAAACAACATGAACGACTTCTTATTAGTTTCTTGCTGATCAAATTAATATCAAAAAATAAAATGATAAAAATGACTAGGAAATCACTTTATATAAAAGAAACAAATCGATCCAATTTTTTACTCTAAACCATGCTTTGATCAGGCATGATGACTTAAAATTATCTTTTTCTAATGTTTATCATAATTTTCCTTAGATGTTTAGAAATTATTTATTTATAATATTTATCCTATCTTTAAATCTGTGTCCATCTATAACTTTGAGACACCGAGTAAATTTGACCTCTTTAAGCTCACCTTATCTCGATTTCTCTAAAGTCAGTTATTTGTCAAGTCACTTCGAAGTCATGCTCCCTATTTGTTTGGTTGCTACCTTTTAAAATATCAATTGGCTCATATACCTTGTTAAAAATATTTGCAAAAATCTTCAACAACACAATTGATGTCAACTCTTTATAACCTCGTCAATAATAAATAAGTGATACCTTAGCCATTATCAAGCGACATTTATTCCCTAAATGGTCAACTCTTATTAGTAGATGATGTCTGTAACTTGTCTATCATATTGGCTAATTACTTATCCAACTATCTTGATTCTTATTTTTTTGGGTCTAAACTTTGATAGAATCGATCCTACATTCATATCGATTCCATGTGCCTTATACATTTTACTAGTCCATTAATATGGTTGACTATAAGCTGTCCTTCATTTAGAGATGATAACACATAATCAACTCCTTATCTCATACAGTCGAGGTTGATGCATTTTCTTATGCTAATCATCACCTTTTATTAGTTAACTGCTCATATTAGTTGATTGTGCCAATAACGTCTTGTACTAGTCATTTGTATGCGTCTAACCAACCCTTTATAGTCAATGCCCTTATCTGATCAATCATCATAGTTGTCACTCTATCTGGTTTATCTCTTCCTCTTATAAGGTTAACTATTAATTGGATGTTGCCTCACACTAAGAATATGGTTGACGCCTCCAACAAGTCGATTCGAATAGATGACTCAATAAATTTCTCTAAATAATTTATTCTAATTGTCAAATTTAATATAGTTCATGCCTCCAACATGGCTGCCCTTTTTGGTAAATAGTTAACTCATGCATCATAATGGTTGACTAAATTATCGATCTTAGTTTATAAATGATTTGTTGGTCATTTATTAGTTTATGATGCATCATAATGAAATGTTTTTTAAAATATATATACTTTAAATCAGAATTGCAACTTGAATCATCTTAATATGTCTATATAGTAAAAAGTCATAATGTTTTTGCCAAAACTTGTCGATCTTAAGGCAATGATCAACTATTAGAGTCAAAGATCTTATCAAGATGGTTAACAATAGCAAAAGATTTCTTGAAAACTAGTGATCACATTTGTAATACTTAGCACTATCACTTTTAGCATTCCAAAAAAGTATTATCTCTTATCTTTTCATGAATACAAGATTCATCTCAATTCAAGGTATGATTATAAAGATCATCTTGACTGCCAAGATTGTTGGTTAGCATAGGTTGTGGCTAGCTTGTTTTTGCCCCACCTGACTACCAGGTATGTTGGCTAGTTAGTGGTGGTTTCCTTTGCCCCTCCTGACTGCCAAGATTGTTGGCTAGCAAGAGTGCTGTGGGCTTGTGGACTTTTTTTGTATCCATTTTTTCTTTTTATTTGACGGGAGTTCTTTGAAAAAAAAGGTATTATTATAAAGATTTGATCAACTTATCAAAATTTGATGTATTTCAACAAACAAACTTTAACTGAGACTTTGACAATTTGTTATCCGCTTCTGAGCAAAATTAGGAGTCATTGAAATATGGAGTTAGAGGTATAGGTTTCATTTTTTCATAACAAAATGACTCACTCTATTCCTGGGTTAGAGTACAAAGTAGTAGATGATTTATTAAGTATATGAACTCATTGGAACCTAATAATAGACAACTTAGGTAGCTCTTTCAAGCTCAGCCTAATGGATTCTTTCATGCTCTTCCAAGTACCTGACCAAACTTGATTGAGCCTTCCACCTTTAACAATGTCAAACCAAACCTGAAGCACCTCTTCTAACACTGTCAATGGCCTTAACCTAAGAGAGCTCTCCCATATCCTTTAATTGCTTGACCTGAGCTGAGAAAATTATTCTACATGAAGAAACTCAACTTAACTTGAGAGAAACTAACCTACCTTGAGGGCAAATAATATGTCCTAAGAAAATCTAAGTTGACCTAAGAAAATCCAACCTAACTTGGGTTTGACATATCCTTTGGCACTTCAATGTCCTATGTTATTCTAGCATTCATATATAATTTGACACTAATATCATTCTAATGCAAAAGTTGTGATAATAATTTACATATAAAGTGATATATTATATATATGAAGTAATAATGAGATATGCAAAATAGCAATGATATATATTATGCATGATAATAGTATACATGTGTAGTAACAATGATATATATTATGTTAAACAACAACGATATATCCCCCATCATCTCTTGAAGACCAGAAGAAATGCCCTCATGCTACTAGCATCTCTTAGGAACTTGTATTTTCATCAGCTTAACTAGCTTTATTATAGAGAAGAAAGAGGAGAGGAGAAAAAAATAGAGGAAAAAAAAGAAGAGGGGAAAAGAATAGGAATAAAAGAAAGCACATGAAGATGAGGAGAAGGAAGGTGAGAGGAGATGACAAGAAAGTAGACTAAATGAAAAGAAACTCTTATCTATTGTCCAATTATACCAAATATACACTATTGGGCATGCCTCATTTTACTTGGTCCACAGATTTTCTAAAGCCTAATCAAGATCTAATATAACTTCTATGATTGAAAAAAGAGAGACTTCATAAAAGGCTTAGTAGAAAAAAAATTAGATATTGAAAATGGGAGTAAGTAGACTAAACTTATAGACATCATTATATTTTTATAAAATGAGATAACATTCCTAAATTTTAACATATATGTATAGGTGCCAATGTCCATTCAACATAGCTGCCTGGTGTTGATCTGCCAACATCTTAATCATTAGGAAAAATAATAAAGAAAAGAAAGACCATCCAAACAAGTCAAGAAAGCGACAAAAAAGTGCAAATAAGATAGGAAGACAAAAAACAAAGGTGTCACTAAAAGAATAGAGAAGTAACAAGATGAGATTAACAATGAGCTCATAGATACTCAATTCCATAATGAAATTGCCTTCATAAATTAGACAAAGACATATTCCCTTATAAATTTAAATATTGATCCTTAAAGATAATACGAATAAGAGAATTTGTGCATGTTCAAATAGTTATATAACACTTTCATAAAAATAATGTATTTGATAATATTAGAATATGGTATGATCTGTTGCTGGTAGGTAATACTATATGGTGTTAGTAGATTATGAAGTATGATGTTGACATGTCCTATATAGTGGTGGCATGTCATGTAGTATGGTGTTGGCAATCCCATATTATATTGTACACCACCAAATACTACACATGCAAATTAACTAGACACCTTTTTCTTGTTTAACATCATTATGTGTCATATTATCATTATATTTCATATCACACACTACGGCTAAAAAATGGTTTGCAATGTTGGCAATTTAGGATTGTTAAAAAACCAAAATCCAGACCAAAAATAACTTTAAACAGGTACCATACAAAAGAGTAAATAAGTTCATTAGAAATCTCTTATTCTTCTTCTTCTACTACTTTCTTGAACTACCAGTCTTCATCCTTTCTTTAACTTTTTCCTATAGATATGGTAATGCGAGATTGTTTGGCTGCATTATGATTCTGAGACACATGTACTTCTCGAATTTTGTAAGGAATGCCCTTGTTTGCCATTATTCTATGTATTCTTAATTGATTAGTCTGCTATCCTAATCTTTGATGAAAAATTAGCAATGGATGTAGAATACCCAATAATTGAAATTATTTGTATGTCTTAGAATGCCTTGGACAACATAGTACTTGACATTTGTAATATTATAATTGCTCCGAAAGAAACTAACAAATGGAGCAAAGAGGTCAACAATCTTCTTTCCATGCTAAAGAATAGTCTCTTCTTCACAATCATTAAAATGTAAACTGTCCAGGATGTAGCAGCATCATTTCCCTCTCACATCAATAAGAAATGACACTTATATTAGGAATCTGTCATTAATAGACACAAAATGGGTAAACTTGATCCATAAAGTTATAAATGTTTAATACATGTGTGAATACTTTTGGCCTAAGTACACAAATATTTTTTTGTCTAGATTTTAAGCAAATATGCTAGAAAAACAATTGACCAAGAAATAAAAAATAGGTCTCGTATCTACAATATTATGTCATAATGGCATACCATGCCATGTAACAATGGCACGCCATGCAATAAAGTAATGGCATGTCATGCTATATCATAATTTTATGTCATATGATTCAAAAAAGTTTTAAGAATGGAAAAAAGAACTCATAACATAATTAATGGGGAGTATGGTACGAGAAGTTTGCTAAGACTAATTGTGAAGCTATTTAATAATCAATCTCAACAATAATAGTAGTGTTGATCTAATATATAGGCAACAAGATTTATGTGTCTTTTTGAACAAGTTGAATAAGCTTGTCACTTGCAAAAATCTCATCACTAGAAAGAAACTAACAAACATGGTAAAGAGGTCTACAATCTTCTTCCCATGCTAAATGACAGTCTCCTCTTTACAATTATTAAAATGCAAACTATCGAGGATATAGCAGCATCATTTCCCCTTTACATCAATGATATACACAAAGAAGTAACTCTTGTTCAACCATATCAAAATCCACTGTAATGAACACACAATAAATAAAAAATATCAAAACAAAATATGTTAAGCAAATTAGTAAAAAATGATAATAAGAAATGACATTTATGTAATAAATTTATCATCAATAGAGACATATGCGTACCTTGATCCATAAATTTTTTAATGTTCAATACATGATCACTGTGTAGAAAAGGTTTTTTGTCCAGATTTTAACCAAGTATACTATAAAAGATTTGACCAAAAAATTAAAAAATAGGTCTACCATCTATAAAGTTATGTCATAATAGCATATCATGCAATATAACAATGGCATGCCATAAAATAAAATAAATAGGTCATGCAATGTAATAATGGCACAGGTTCTTATACTAACAAACTTATAAATCATATCTTTATGTTCTTGGGTCAATGATCTACATAAAGTAGCATCAGTCTCAACCTTAACCTCCCATGACATTTGATTCAAGCTTCAACGTAGTTATTATATCAAAGAAGGGCTTTTTATTAATGTCTCTTCTTTAATTACAACCATGTCACCTTCATCCATCTCAGCTTCAGGGTTTAAGACAACAAATGGAACATCATTGGATCTAACAACTCCTTTGTCCTTGTCAATACTATTAGGGAGATGTTATTAATCTTTATCAGCAACTACTTTACCCTTGTCAACATTTTTGTGGAGACGTTGTTGATGTTTATCAGCAACTTCTTTGCCCTTGTCAACATTCTTAGGGAAATATTATTGATCCTTATTAGTAACTCTTTTTTGCTTAGTAACTTTCTTTTAACACTATCTAACTACATATGTCCTCTTTCTCTTCAGCTTGCCAATAGTGTGAAAAGATCTACATGTCCTGCTATGAGTAGTCACATGACTAGCTCTGGCTTAAGAGTCAGAAGAACAAGCTCAAAAGCTAGAAGAATAGACTCAGAAGGCAGGAGAACAAGCTTAGGAGCTGGAAAAACAAGCTTAATAATAAAAAGAACAAGCTTGGTACCAAAAAAATTCTCACGACCTAAAAAATTAGGCTTAAGGCCCAAAAGAACTATATTAACTATATTTATATTTGTGGAATTAGTTATAACATCAATTATGGAATTATGACTATCAAAGTCCTTTTTATTTCATAAAACTACTTCATCTGCATCTAAAACGACACAACATATATCCCAATAGTAAGGATCATCAAATGGATTATCAGAGTTACAAAAAATAAAATAAATTTTCTCTCAGAAATATTTGATCTAAAGGTTTTAGGTTCCAAATTAGATAATGTTGGAGAATTGGTCAAATACAAATGAGTGTATTATGAGATCATGCCAAATGGTTTTGGTATTTGTAAGAGTAACAAATATTTGCGAAAAACCAATTCTTGGTGTGAATGAAAATTGGCTCAAATGTGGTCGTGTGGGTTATGGTTTTGTAGGTTTGGGGGTTGTGGGAATTTTTCCAGGTTCCTGGGCCTTATCTTTTGGAACTGGGCCAGACCTGTTGAAGCGATTCCAACCTCTCAAGTCAAACTTTGGCCCAAGCCCATTACGAGGAATACCAAGTGGACACAAATGTGTACACGAATGTGGACACGAATGTGGACACGAATATCTTCAATGCAGGCCATTGAATGAGTGTGAGCCAATTGATGGCTAGTTCATGTATTAGCTTTTTATCTTCTTAATTTAAAAGCTAATTCATGGATCTAGTAAATTTGAAGTGACCATTGGAGAGCCCAGGTTGCCTATAAAAGGAGTCTTTCTCCATTTTTTCCAAATCATCCCAAACTCATATTCTTCTTGAGTTCTCCACTTCTCCCTCCTTAGCATAGCATTTCTCATTTGCACTAGTGTCGGAGTTCTAAGGCCACTAAGGATTCGAAAGGTGTACGAAAGTTCTTCCTTTCGTACACGTGATTGGGCATTGTACCTTGGGAACTCATTTACCCACGGAGGCCGGAAGCTATACGGCGGGTAAATAAGAGTTTAAGGGCACACGGTGAAACCGCGGCCTCGTCCAGGATTGCATCCGAATTCACCACCTTCAAGACGACGGTATTACACACTTAGCTCTAAGTGTGATCGTGAGCATACTCCTACTCTTATCTCATATTTTTATAAGTGTGTTAAAACCACAATTTACTAATATATCTAACAATCTTAAACTCTTATTTATGAAATATTAGTAAATGTTTTTCGATTCGGTTTAACATATATTGAGTAGTATTTAACATATATTGAGATTTTCTATGGTTTCGTTTGGCTATTCGATTCGGTTTAACATATATTGAGATTCGTTGCTGTAGTATTTAATTTACCTTTCAGTTTATACGTATGTTGATTTGGAAGGTTTTTTGTCTTATTATCTGACACACTATTTATTATGTTGCTTGGGATCGTGGGCTTTATCGCGGAAGAAATAAATAAATAATACTCTTTGGTTCCTTCGTAAGTTGGTTTGAAAAATTTGCTGAAGATTTTTTAACATAGATTTGTTCCTTGAATTCTTTACCTGAATTACGACAATACCTTTTAATCGTTCTATTCTGTTGTTTTTGAAATTAATATGTTCTCGGCTTTAGTATAGTTAAAGAGAATTTTCACTTGTAACGTAGCGTAGCTTTGAAGTATAGTATATTCTTAAATGAATTCATTCTCGAAATTTTATTGGACTACAAGCAATCGTGTTTAAAATCGGTCAGTTTATTGGTGTACATTGCAAGTAATTTTGGTGCATCGTTTACGATTTAGAATCATTGGTGTTAATATCGAATACTTACAAAATTCTTCCTTTGTGATTTAGACAACATAATGGCCGAGATCAACAACTCCGGTGAGGCGAATCCAACTAATGCCAACGTGAACGAAGAGGTTCCCGTGCTAATGGCTAGCGGTATTGAGACCGTGATGCCAGGTATTAGAAACCCAATGCCGCTTCCGTATTCTCAACTTGAGAAGCCGGAAAAATTCAAAAGCGGAAACTTCAAGAGATGGCAACAAAAGATGCTATTCTACTTGACCGCCTTGAGCTTGAACCGGTTTCTCAAGGAGGAGAAGCCGAAGGAAGATGTGAGTAATCCACAACAAACCGAGATCCATAGTGCATGGATGCACGGAGATTATCTCTGTCGCAACTATATTCTGTGCTCCCTCGATGATGCGCTTTATAGCGTCTACTCAACCAAAGGATCTTCAAAGGATCTTTGGGAATCGTTGGAGCACAAATATAAAGTTGACGATGTTGGTGCGAAGAAATTCGTGGCCGGGCGCTTCCACGACTATAGAATGATTGATGGAAGGAGCGTTGTGGATCAATGCGAAGAGTTGCAATTGATCTTCCATGAGCTTGCCCAAGAGGAGATGGCCATCAATGATGCTCTCCAAGTGGCAATGGTAATTGAAAAGTTACCACTGTCATGGAAGGATTTCAAGATATATCTCAAGCATAAAAAGAAGGCTATGACGCTCGAGGACCTCATACGAAGGTTGCGTATTGAGCAAGATAGTCGAAAAGTTGAAAAGAAACCTAATGGCATGGGTGCTAAGGCCAATATGGTTGAGATTGGAGATAACTCCCTAGGGAACAAGCGCAAGTACTCAAGTGATCCAAAGGGAGAAGCTTTGAACAAGAGCTTTACCGGAGCTTGTTATGTGTGCAACAAGGTTGGCCATCGAGCCAAAGATTGCCACAAACGTCTAGCCACCGAGGGCAAGAAGGTGGCAAGCCAAGGCAAGGCTAAGAAGAAGAAACCTGCTCGGGCAAATATGGCCGAAGATAGGTTGAGCTCAGACTTTGAGGAAATGCACCTCACGGCCATCGTGTCCGAGGTGAATCTCGTAGGAGGGAACTCAAAGGAATGGTGGGTTGACACAGGGGCTACCCGCCATATTTGTGCAAACAAATGGATGTTCAAGACCTATCAAGCAGTGAATGACGAGAACTGCTATATGGGCAACTCTAATACTTCAAAGGTTGAAGGAAAGGGGACGGTTGTGCTGAAGATGACATCGGGAAAGGACATAACTTTGACCGATGTACTTCATGTGCCCGAGATCCGGAAGAATCTTCTCTCTAGAGTGGTGCTCAATAAGAAGGGCTTTTGACTAATGTTCGAGGCTGACAATGTCATCTTGACCAAGGGAGGAATGTTTGTTGGCAAGGGGTACTTGACCAATAATCTATTCAAGATGAGTGTAATGACTTTAGCCCCAAAGGCAAAGTCTAGTGATAAGATTGATGTAGGTGCTGCCGATAAGGCTAGCACGAGCAATAATGTAATGAATGTTGCCGAGAAGGCTAATAATAAGTTGAAATTTGCTTATCTTTGTGATTCATTACATTTATGGCATGGTAGATTAGGTCATGTGAATTATAAGTCCTTACAAAGACTAATTTCACTAAACCTAATACCAAAGTTTGACATCGATCATAAACATAAGTGTGAGACTTTTGTTGAAGCGAAATATGCTAAAACATCTTCCCACTCAATTGAGCGAAGCACAAACCCGTTGGACTTAATCCATACTGATGTATGTGATTTAAAATATGTACAATCCCGAAGTGGTAAAAATTACTTTATAACTTTTATCGATGATTGTACACATTATTGCTATGTCTACTTAATGAGAAGTAAAGACGAAGCAATAGATAAGTTCATTCAATATAAGAATGAGGTTGAGAACCAGCTTGGCAAGAAGATCAAAAGTCTTTGGAGTGATCGTGGTGGTGAATATGAGTCTCTATTTGCACAAGTATGTGTCGAAAATGGAATAATTCACCAGACCACAGCTCCCTATTCTCCTAAGCAAAATGGAATTGCGGAAAGGAAAAATAGGACGCTTAAAGAGATGATGAATGCCATGCTAATAAGTTCTGGCCTACCCAAGAACTTGTGGGGGGAAGCCGTACTTTCGGCCAACTATATACTTAATAGGGTACCCCACAAGAAGTT
The DNA here is from genome assembly GCA_012979155.1 of Hypericum perforatum. Taxonomy (NCBI): domain Eukaryota; kingdom Viridiplantae; phylum Streptophyta; class Magnoliopsida; order Malpighiales; family Hypericaceae; genus Hypericum; species Hypericum perforatum. The sequence continues at coordinate 107,516 of SOPF01028377.1, read as the reverse complement.
GGATAAAACACCTTATGAATTATGGAAAGGTCATGCACCAAGCTATAAATTCCTAAAGATTTGGGGATGTCTTGCTAAGGTCCCAATCCCACCTCCCAAAAGGACAAGGATAGGACCCAAGATGGTAGATTGTGTGTTTATCAGATATGCACAAGATAGTGCAGCATACCGATTTCTAGTACACAAGTCAGATAATCCTGATATCCACGTAAACACTATCATTGAAACTAGGGATGCTTCATTCTTTGAGGAAATCTTCCCTCACAAAGTACCAAGAGAGGTTGACAGCCAAGTTGACCAAAATCGGGAAAACGTGGGGGGAGAAGAACTTGAAGAAGAAGTTGAAGAGCCTAGGCGTAGTAAAAGAGCAAGGAAAGAGAATTCCTTTGGACCTGATTTTCTAACATACTTGTTGGAAAAGGATCCGATAACCTACAAAGAAGCAATTTCTTCTACAGACTCTGCTCTTTGGAAGGAAGCTGTGAATAGTGAGATAGAATCTATCTTACATAATCACACATGGAATTACCTCCGGGTAGCAAACCACTAGGTCATAAGTGGATCTTCAAAAAGAAGATGAAGCTTGATGGTACTATAGACAAGTACAAGGCTAGACTTGTAGTTAAAGGCTATAAGCAAACTGAGGGTGTCGATTATTTTGACACTTATGCTCCTATTTCCAGGAAGACTTCTATAAGGTTAACTATAACTTTAGCGGCTTTATTTGATCTAGAGATCCATCAGATGGATGTGAAGACAGCCTTTCTAAATAGAGATTTAGATGAGGAGATTTATATGGAACAACCTGAAGGGTTTGTAGTTCCAGGTAAAGAGCATATGGTGTGTAAACCTGTAAAATCCTTATATGGATTAAAACAAGCACCTAAGCAATGGCACAAAAAATTTGATAGTGTAATGCTTTCAAATGGTTTTCGGATAAACTAATGCGATAAATGTGTCTACGTAAAAGGAGATCAAAAAGACTATGTGATAGTTTGTCTCTACGTAGATGACATGTTGATTGTGGGTAATAATGATAATATCAAAATTACCAAGAGAATGTTGTCGAAAAGCTTTGACATGAAGGACTTAGGAAAAGCTGACCTGATTCTTGGGGTGAAAATTACCAAGACCTCAGATGGTTATGCTCTTTTCCAAAGTCATTATGTCAAAAAGATACTAGACAAATTCAATAAGGGAAGCAATGTCATTGCAAGAACAGCAATGGAGGTGGTGTCAAGTCTCTGCAAGAATCGCGGAGATAGTGTGCGACAACTAGATTATTCTAGGGTCATAGACAGTCTAATGTATCTCATGGACTGTACTAGACCAGACATTGCTAACTCGGTTAATAGATTATCGAGGTATACGAGTAATCCCAATGATGAGCATTGGAAAGTGATAGTTAGAGTCCTTAGATATCTAAGGTACACGACCAACTATGGATTACACTATACGAGACATCCAGCTATTCTTGAAGGATATTCAAACGCAAATTGGATCTTGGACTCCAAGAACATAAAATCCACGAGCGGATATATTTTTGTTATTGGAGGAGCAGCAATCTCGTGGAGATCATGCAAGCAAACTTGTATTGCTAGGTCAACTATGGAATCGGAACTCATAGCGTTAGATCTAGCAGCTGAGGAGGCAGATTGGCTCCGAAGTTTCTTGGAGGATATTCCTATGTGGTCAAAACTTGTGCCTCCAATTAGCATACACTGTGATAGTCAGTCAGCTATTGGAAGAGCACAGAGTAATGTGTATAATGGAAAGTCTAGACACATACGTCGTAGACATAAATCCGTGAGAACGTTATTGAGAACGGGTGTTATATCTTTAGATTATGTAAAATCTAAAGAAAATATTGCGGATCCATTAACAAAAGGTCTAACGAGAGACCAAGTTGAGATTTCATCAAGGGGAATAGGTTTAACAAAAGGTCTAAACCCATGATGGCAACCCAACCTAGATTGTAAACCCCAATCTGCAGGTTCAATGGGACAACCGAATTGTGAGGCTAGGGTTGACCAAAGCACTCGGGAAATTGAGTTCCCTACCTATTCCTAGGATGAAAGAGTGATAGACCTGTCCAAGGGAAGGTTAAGCTTTCAGCTTTTAATGATCCTTATACTTTGAGTGTATAAGTGGAGTATGGCAGGATACTCCTTATAAGAGATCACCTATATCAAATGTGAAGGGGCCGCTTCCATGAGATGAGTTGAGGGCTAAATCTCTAGAGCATTCGATGAAGTTTCCAAGGCAGTCCAGGGCCAAAATGGACATAACCGAAAGAACTGAGTAATGGTTTGAGAATGAGTTGTGTAAGTACCTTTGTCTTGGTATACATAAAAATGCCAAACAATTCAAGGCATCGCGTCCACTGGTTGGCAAGTATATCCGAAGTTATTTCACTAAGGAAGGTTCAAGGCTTTCAACCACCTTTCCTGATGCAACAAATTCTCGCAGAACTCCAAGTTGCATATAGCATTGATAGGCTCACATCATACAAGCCATTTTGCATTCATGTGGGGGATTGTTGGAGAATTGGTCAAATATAAATGAGTGTATTATGAGATCATGCCAAATGGTTTTGGTATTTATAAGAGTAACAAATATTTGCGAAAAACCAATTCTTGGTGTGAATGAAAATTGGCTCAAATGTGGTCGTGTGGGTTATGGTTTTGTAGGTTTGGGAGTTGTGGGAATTGTTCCAACCTCTCAAGTCAAACTTTGGCCCAAGCCCATTACGAGGAATACCAAGTGGACACGAATGTGTACACGAATGTGGACACGAATGTGGACACGAATCTCTTCAATGCAGGCCATTGAATGAGTGTCAGCCAATTGATGGCTAGTTCATGTATTAGCTTTTTATCTTCTTAATTTAAAAGCTAATTCATGGATCTAGTAAATTTGAAGTGACTGTTGGAGAGCCCAGGTTGCCTATAAAAAGAGCCTTTCTCCATTTTTTTCCAAATCATCCCAAACTCACATTCTTCTTGAGTTCTCCACTTCTTCCTCCTTAGTATAGCATTTCTCATTTGCACTAGTGTCGGAGTTCTAAGGCCACTAAGGGTTCGAAAGATGTACGAAAGTACTTCCTTTCGTACACGTGATTGGGCATTGTACCTTGGGAACTCATTTACCCACGGAGGCCAGAAGCTATACGGTAGGTAAATAAGAGTTTAAGGGCACACGGTGAAACCGCGGCCTCATCCAGGATTGCATCCGAATTCACCACCTTCAAGACGACAGTATTACACACTTAGCTCCAAGTGTAATCGTGAGCATACTCCTACTCTTATCTCATATTTTTATAAGTGTGTTAAAACCACAATTTACTAATATATCCAACAGATAACTCGAGTGAGAAAGTTAGGAATTCAATATTTGGAGACAAATTAATGGTTTCTTATGTTGTTGGGTTTAGTTTCTTTTTTATTAGAATTTGAGTTCAAGATATTTTGATCTTGATCTTTTCCCTCTTGCACTTGTTCAATAGGGACATGCTATTTTTTGCAGCCTCTCTAGCTTTATCCTTCCTATTAATCATAGGTTATAGTAAATTTTTTTCACTCAACACATCACTATCAATATAGAGAACAATCTGTGTAGAAACAACATCTATGTCCTCAACTGTCTCCTCAACTGGTGTGTCTACAATATTTGCTTCAAATAGGACGATCTTCTCTTTATCAGTTGTATCTTGCCTATTCAACACACTGCTATCACTATAGAGAACAATCTACGTATGAATAACATCTACATCGTCAACTTTCTCCTCTATTGTGTCTATAACATTAACCTTAGATAGGCCACATGCCAATAATATAGTCTCTTTCGTAGTAGTTGAGACCTTTTGGCTATAATAACCATCAGAAGAAAAACTAGATTAAGAAGGCTAATAATTTGTGTTATATTGAAAACTAAAATAATTTGGTCAGATTTATGTTAACTCGTTTTTGAGACACTCAAGACATTTGGCAATTCATCATTACAAAAAACTTTTTTGTTCTACTTCTCCTACGTAATAATAAAAATAACTATTATCACAAATTGGCATGACATGCAAGAATTACAGTTATATTGAGAATAAGTACTCTATTACATTGGCAAGACATAAAGTAAAACATTGGCAAGAAGTACTCTGTTACATCGGCAAGAATTATGCTATCAAATTGATAATAATTATAGTAAAATATGTGTAAGAAGTACTCTTTTATATTGGCAAGAAGTATACTATCAAATTGGCAAGAAGTATGATGAAATCTATATGTATTGACTAAAAAAGATTATTATTTTATTTGTTTAAAACAAAAGGAAAACTTACCACAATACTATTCATCTACTCCAATATCTCTGCCCCCATCTTCTCATCAATCTCATCCTCTTCCTTAATCTCGTCGTCCTCCCTCTCCTAATCAATGTCATCCTATTTCTCAATCTCACCTTCCTCAATCGTCTCATCAGATTCCTCATCTTCCTACATCTTACCTTCTTTTGCCCCCTCATCAGATTCCTCCTCTTCCTCTATCTCACCTCCCTTTATATGTTCAGAATCCAAATCTGTATTCAGATTAGTATCTATATGCACATCAATAATAGCATCCACATCCACATATACATCGCATTCATGTTAACTTCAACATCAATTTTTTCATAATAATTTGTGTTTGCATCTACATCCCTATTGTCATCCTTTATTTCCTTCTCCTTCTCTTTCTTTTTACTATTATAAGATATGTTTTTTCAACCAGTGTGTTAAATGATACCAAATCATCAAAATACATTTGTGGTTTGCCAAATATTCATACATATGTATTTCAAAAACATGAAAATTAAAAGAGATGGAATATATCTATGTCATTCTCACAATATTCAAATGTTAAAGTAACTAAGAAAAATACATGTAATAATAAATAACCTTGATAATAGGCATGACTGTTAATTACCATTCAGACATAGACATAAATCCACATGAATTAATAGTAGATGAAGATGGTATACTATCATCTTTATTATCATCATTGCAAGTATGAATGTATTGCATAAAATTCTTTACAATATGTAGATTGTCACCAATCTTGATTAATTGAGTGACCTTATTGTCAATTTTCATTCTTTTCTTAGAGTTTACCTGATCTGCTATAACCTTGCTCTAGTTAAAGTTCCTACCATTCAGTATTGGGAAAAAGAAACTAAGATACCTGCCATCAACAACATTGGAGATCCTTGGTGCAATATACACACCAATGGCATAAAGTATATATAGTCTTGTCCAATTTGAAGCTATAATCACATCACCATTTAATAGATAATACTTTAGCTTTTGATGAGTGTCAAAAACACTCATTACTTGTGTCCATTTTCTAGTCCGTTTTTAGTATTTTAGGTTGTTTTATTTGAGTTTTAGTTATCTTTGGTGTAGTTTTGTTTATTTCATGTTTTTAGTTGTGTATTTTGTTACTCATTATGTTTTATGGTTTTAGGAGCTAATTCAAGGAAATGGATGATGACCGAGTTAGACGAGCAGATGCATGGATGAGAGGAAAGATGCGAAGGCAAGAGAGCAAAGCTGAGGACCTGGCGCCCGTTAGAGAAAGGTGGTGTACGCCAATGATGGACCAGGAGCAAACAACCACGAGCAAGAATGACCAGACGCGAACGACCGAGCACTTGAGGATTTGACGCACGCCAGGCACAGTTGGCGTACGCCAGACCAGACAGTGATAGAGCTGCCACTTGCCTCTTTGAGTGGAAAACAATGGAGGGGGCCATGCACTCGGGAATTCTTGGCCTTCTAGTGACCATGGCAGACCAGTATGGATAGGGGGTGGATAGTAGTTAGGATATTATGTTAGTTTATATTAGTTTTGAATTTTGACTTTTGTTTTATGCTAATAATGAACATTAGTGTAGAATAGGCAAGTGTGTGTGAGAGAGAGAGGGAACAGCACGAACTTGGACCATCTTTTAGTGAAAAACGTGAGGAAGAAAGCTAGCTTCACCCTTGTAAAGCTTTCTTCACTTAAACTCTTTATTTTTAGTTAATTAATGCTAAGTATGTTCATGTTTATGTGTATATTGTTCTTTGCAAGCATGTATGAGTAGTTAATCTGTGAGTTTGGTGGCTTCAAGCCACTACTTAGTCACGGTTTAGAGGGTTAAAAACATGATGAACATGTCAAACTAACGAACTTAATGCCATGCTAAACTTGCTTGATCACCAAGGGTAAAAGTTAGTTTAAAACTTGAAACCGAGAGGAGATAGTTTTAAATAGAAAGGTTAGTTAGATAAGTTGTTAGTTCGAGTTGCTAATACTCTTACTCAGTGGTTTATTATCCTTAAAGTGATACATATAGTTGGTTCTTTGCTGTGCTTAGTTTGTTTTTGGGGTTGAGAGAACATCTTACCATTCTAAGCATTGTAAAGAAGCAATTTAAGCCATTCTAGCACGAGAGTGTAGTTTGGTTGATTTCGAAACACTAGGTCCATGTTTTGTACTTAGTAAACCTTCTGAATTCGATGATTATTGTGGTTTTAAGTTCACCTTGCTCACTTGTGCTTATTCAGTTGCTAAAACTCTGTTTTGAAAACCAAACCTTCAAAGTAGTTAAGTTCATAATTTGTTAGATTCATAATTTGACTTAGAACGAGTGTTCAAATCAAACCACCTCATAAATTGATCTTAGACAAGTACTAAACCAAGTTGAAGCTTTAAACTCAGTCCTTGTGGGACGATATTCCCTTACTTACTCATTTGTGCAACTCTGCTAAAAAAAACTACTGTGTTGGCGCACCCCAGAAATTGGTGGCATACGCCAACTTTTGGCCATCCGAGGCTTAAATTCACTCGCCAAAAGAGTTGGCGTACTCCAACTCTTCGAAAACGTAAAACCTGGCGCACGCCAGGTTGTCCATGCAGACGACCTGTCGTCTAGAAAAAGAGCAGAAAACTTATAAGGATAAGAGCAGACCCTCTCGTCTGAGAGGCGCGAGAACAGGTATATCCATATCAAATAATATTTTTCACATAAGACAAACCCTACCTAACAATCAATCTACCAATTATTTCCTCCTAAATGTGAAAGAATCTTTTGAAGATAACATGATTTCTTTTTGCCCTATTGAAATACACAAATATTCATGAACATGACTAATATGGCACTAATGTGCAACATATTGTAGCAAGTTCCTTCAGAGACAAATCAATGGACTTGATATTTAATAGATCCTGAAAACTAGTATTAGTTATAACTTTGACAATTTGTTTACACACATCTAGTCCAAACAATCTATTATTTACAAAAGCCATATAACTTGGCTTGCTAAACGTCTTGATTATTTTCATATGTACTAAGAAATAGTAAAAAACATTAGTATCTGTACAAAAGTATATATTGTCCAACATTTACACAATATGCATTATTTAGTGGCAATTTTTTCTGTCATCTAATACTAAGATACAATAGTTAGATATTTTGACATTCGTGTTACTTAGAAATGTATATTGTGTTAGATAATATTAGCGAGAGTTATATATTTACATTGACATGAGGCATTGATTTCCACTTGCATGAGGCATTGAGTTACATTGGTATTGTAATAATCTTGAATGGATAGGGATATCTTGATATTGTGGGAGTGTAGAGTAGTCTTTTGTAATTTTTCCCAAGCCTAATAGCCTTAGTATAGAAAACTAAGATTTTGAGCCATAAAGCAACTACAACCCTTATCCCTTATCTCTCAACACCTTTCACAGAATCTTCTTTTCTAAAGGCAAAAAGGATGACCTGATATAGAAGATTGTAGTAGGGGAGGATAAGGCATTGGAAGAAGTGCCAAGAAGATTGTAGTAGGGATTGAATGATGAGATACAAATGTACTTGTAAAGGTGGGGAGAATGATCAGAAAGACAAAGAGCATATGGAAGAGGGGCAAGCCACAATCTTGGGGTCTGAAGAGTGAGTTGTTCATCATCTTAACTATTGCTTAACCCTAGTACAGTATACGAACCCTCTTATGCTATAAATTGTGATTGCGAACTGTAAATTGTGATGTGCATTATTATACATGCAGAATTATCTTCTACCCAGTTATGATACCCCATATATGTACTGTGTGAAAGGTTAAAGTGATTTGATTATTACTATTCATACCAATAAGGTGCACCTTCTTTTCGGACATACATCTTGAAAGAACTTCAAGGTTAAATGTGTTTGGCCAAAGGTAGGATCAGGATGGGTGACCTCTTGGGAAGTTTTCAAGGGTGCGTCTGAGTGAGGACAAAGCACGCTGAAAAGACTCGTGTTGGTATAATGGAACTAGTCGATCAAATCACAAGATAGTACTAGTAGCCCATGGTTTGTACTTATCGCTTAAGGGGCTACCAAGTACTTTGAGATATGTGCAATTAAATAGACAGAGAGGTACATGGACTATCTGAACTCGTGGAAGGTAATACTCTTGCCTAATGGGCTCTTATGGGAAAAGGGGATTATTAGCCAGTAGACCACGAGAATCTCAACATGAGTGTAAGGTCATATCAAAAGGGTATAATAGTATTTAACTAGTTACTAAGAAATAAGAAAGCATTAAAAAGAGAATCGCGTAATCTCTAAAATCATGCCAAAAAATTAGTAACTGACAAAGCATTCAAAAATTAAATCCATAAAAATATTACACCTCTAAAATGACTCATTATACACATTATACCATCAACTATTTTGAGACCCATCACCTTTGCTGAATAATCACCCTCTTCGAAACCATCATCTTTGCCCAACCATCACCTTTGCCGAACCATCACCTTCGCGAACCATCATCTTTGTTAAGTTACCATCATTCTCGTGTGAAAGATTCAAGCGAGAAAACTTCTCCATTGTTCGACCATGGTAAGTCGCCACCGCACTAATATCTTTTAATTTTATGGTTCTTATTTAATTACCATGATAATGGGATATCTATTTATAGTTTAAAACTACTATGACAATTGAATCTCCATACAATTCTGGAAATCAATAATCATCGTTTGCTAATTTACAAAATCATGGTAATACATATGCAATGATATTGGTATCTTAATGACTTATTTGTTGGTGCCCGTAATATAAGCGTATGTTATTAGTACCCTATATTAATTTTGGTGCAATAAATAAATAATACTGGTTCCACACATTTGCAATACTGGTATCACCATTAAGAAATGGACTCTTCTACATTGGTTTTATTCAATAATGTAAATAAAAAATTTAAATTCAATCCAATAGAAATAAGAGTATAAACAAGTAAGAGGTATGAGTTCCATTTCTTTAGCTCAATAATTGTTGTATTTTTTTTTTGTAATATTCGTGATATTTCAATGTTACAAATTGAATTAATTCATTTATTAATATTTAAATACAAATACAACATGATATAAAAATCTTTAGAGACCCATAAAAAACACATTTTCTACCCATGTGTTTGTCTTTAGTTTTTATCCAAGTAATGATTGGACTTGTATATTATCTCCAAATAACCATTTCCCCTCCCTTTTCCACTCTCATTTTGTCGTCGATTTGTTTTTTTCGAAGGTCGAAATATTCGTTAGGCAATTTGAAAAGAGAAAATTCCAAGCTAAGTAAGAGGAATATTTGTCACCATTGGAATAATGTGGTCGATAGATCTATTTGAGGATATAATTATTTATATATATAATATACATAATTTTTTCTTAAAAAAACTTTTTCCTATTTTTTCCACTTAATAAAACTCATCAGAAATTGATTTTTTTTTATTAAGTTTGTCCTGCAGCGGACTTTAATAGTCTTTGAAGGTGGAGAAATGGACTCTTCTACATTGGTTTTATTCAATAATGCAAACAAACTATTTTAAATTCAATCCAATGCGAATAAAACTAAAAACAAGTGAAACGTATGAGTTCCATTTCTTTAACTCAATAATTGTTGGAAAATTTTAATATTTTTTAGATTCAAATTAAATAATCCACTTGTTAATATTCCGATATAAGATGGTATAAAAAAATTCAAAGATTCACAAAAAATATATTTGCTAGCAATGTTTTTATCTTTATTTTTTTTTTTATCAAAGTAATGATTGGACTTGTATATGTTATCTCCAAATAACCACTCCCCCACCCTTTCCCACTCCCAAATAACCAGGGAGCACGATGGAGGAACAAGAAGAAGACACCACCCCAAAATTGAGAATAGTAATGTTTCCATGGTTAGCCATGGGCCACCTCATCCCATTCCTCCGCCTCTCCGAACTCCTAGCCGAAAAGGGTAACCACATCTACTTTGCTTCCACCCCAAGAAACCTCTCTTTGCTCCCCAAAATACCCTCCATCCTCACCTCTAAGATTACCCTTTTAGCCTTACCTTTACCCCGCGTCCCCAACCTCCCTCCCCATGCAGAATCCTCCGCCGACGTCTCCTACGAAGACCAGCAGCTCCTCAAGAAGGCGTTTGATCTGCTCCAGGACCCGTTGACTTCACTGCTAGAGTCAGCCCGACCGGACTGGGTCATCTTTGATTACGCGTCCCATTGGGTGCCTTCCTTGGCTTCCAAGGTAGGTATCCGATCCGCCTTCTTTAGCCTCTTCACGGCTTCATGTTTGTCCTTTGTCGGCCCACCCGGATTGCTGGCCAGAGGAGGGGACGGCCGGTCCAGGGCGGAGGATTTCACAGTTCCACCAAGTTGGGTACCCTTTGAGACGGATGTTGTTTACCGTCTTCATGAAGTTACCAAGTACGTCCAGAAAACGACCCTTGATGTCTCTGGTCCGACCGACACTGTCCGGTTTGGCGTTTCGGCCTTGGAGAGTGATGTCACAATCGTCAGAAGCTCCCCAGATTTTGAACCAGAGTGGTTCGACCTGCTGACAAAAATTAACCCAAAACCAGTGATCCCAATTGGATTCCTGCCCCCCGCTACAGACAGGATCAACGGATGGGGGGAGTGGGACGGTGTTCGCGAGTGGCTAGATGGTCAACAACCCAGTTCTGTGGTGTATGTTGCTTTCGGGACCGAGGTTGCGTTGACTATGGAGGAAATGATGGAGTTGGCCATTGGGTTGGACCAGTCACGGTTGCCTTTCTTTTGGGTGGTCAAGAACCCACCAGACCGGTTCGAAGATCTGGTCAGGGGTCGCGGCTACCTTTGTACTAGTTGGGCTCCACAGGAGAAGATATTGAGTCACGAGTCAATAGGGGCTTTCTTGACTCATTGCGGTTGGAACTCGGTTGTTGAGGGTCTCGCCTCTGGGCGGGTTCTGGTTTTGATGCCCTTTATGAACGACCAAGGTCTCAACTCGAGATTGTTACATGGGAAGAAGTTAGGGCTGGAGGTGCCAAGAGAGGAGTCTGATGGGAGTTTCACGAGCGAGTCGGTGGCCGAGTCAATGAGGTCCATGATGGTCGAGGATTTCGGTGAGCCGTGGAGGAGAAGGGCAAAGGATATGGGTGAAGTGGTTGGTGATATGGCTAGTTGCCACAAATTTGTTGTCAGGCTGATGCTTCATCTCCAGGAGAACAAGATCCCTAAATAACACCTTCTGTCTTGTACACTTAATTTCTACCATTTCGTTGCATAATCATCGTTATCTGTTCTCTTCTGTAAAGAAGGATGCAATTATAACGGTATTTTAAATATGCATTACGACTGTTAGTCTTACAATCAAATCGTAATCTAAACATCAAAGCAGGTCGATTATGAATTTTCTTCAAAAATTCAGAGTAATGTTGAACCGATAATCAGTCACGTCGAAACAATAAATTAATTTACCAGTATAATCTCCAATCACTACTAATTCACCTAAACCATTAGAAAAACAATCGATTTTAGGCTTGACACCACAAATTCAAAGGTTCCAAAGAAATGGCCTCCCCTTCTTTCTTCCAGCTTGCTCACTCCCCAAATTATCCTGTCAGTATGCCAATTGGATTGGCCAGATAAAGTTTTAGAAAGCAGGTCGTTCTGGGTTCTTTTTCTTTCGAAAAACATTGGTTGTCAGTACTTTTGAATTTCAATTTTCACTAAAGAATGCACTAGGAGACTGGAGCTTATCTACACAATGCTATACACTATTTATGAGTGTGTTAGATCCGGAAATAAAAATACTCTTTCGAGGGTTAAAACAGATATTTCCCTTCTAAGAGTGACTTGTCCGATGAAGTCTACCCTCCTTGGAGTGACCACCGCAGATATTTGTCCTTCCAGGAGTGACTTGTCCGATAAAGCTTACCCTCCTTGGAGTGACCATCGCGGATATTTGCCCTTCCAAGAGTAACTTGTCCGATAATGTTTACCCTCCTTTGAGTGACCACTGCAAATATTTGCCCTTACAAGAGTGACTTGTCCGATAAAGTTTTCTCCCTTTGGAGTGACCTCCGCAAATATTTACCCTGTTGAGAGTGACTTGTCCGAACAATATTTACCCTCCTTGGGGTGACTAAACCAACACTTCTCTCTCCCAAGGGGCGTAGGAACTTCGGCCGATTAACCGCGAGCGGGCATAGGAGCTTCGGCCGATCACAAGCTTTCGATAGACATAGTGTTTTCGGCCTCCCGGCAAGGCAAGGTGTTACGGCCTCCGAAAGGCAAAGTGTATCGTCACTTTGCATAGTGACACTTAGAACTTCCGAAAAGTGAAGGGTGTCACCACTATGCCTAGAGACACTTGAAGCTTCCGAAAAGCAAAGAGTGTCATCGCCTTGCCTAGAGACACTTAAAGCTTCTAAAACACAAAGAGTGTCATAGTCCTCGCCTGGTGACACCTAGAGTTTTCAAAAAGCGAAGGGTGTTAGCACTTCGCCTAACGACACCTAGAGGCTCCGAAAGGCAAAGGGTGTCAACACCTTGCCTAGCGACACCTCGAGGTACTGAAATGCAAAGGGTGTCATAGCCTTTGCCTAGTGACACCTAGAGTTTCTTGGAAGGTGTCAACACCTTGGCTAGAGACACCCAAAGCTTCCAAAAAGCAAAGGGTGTCATCGCCTTCCAAGTGACACCTAAAGCTTCCGAAAAACAAAGGGTGTCATCGCCTTACCTAGTGACACCTAAAGCTTCCAAAATGCAAAAGGTGTCATAGCCTTTACCAGGTAACACCTAAATCTCCCGAAAAGCGAAGAGTGTTAACACTTTGCATAACAACACCTAGAGGCTCCGAAAGGCAAAGGGTGTCAACACCTTGTCTAGCATTACCTCGAAGCTCCAAAACGCAAAGGGTGTAATAGTCTTTGCCTAGTGACACTTAGAGCTTCAGAAAAGCGGAAGGTATAGTGACTTTGCCTGGTGACACTTGAAAGTTCCGAAAAGCAAAGGGTGTCACGACCTTCGCCTAGTGACACCCAGAAACTTCGGAAGGTTGTTTTTAGCTAATTGCATTTACTTGAGGAGCCGTGTCAAGAGACTGTACATGGTCGGTCCCTCAAGAGGAGTCGATAAACTCAGATTTCGAGTTAATCAGAGAGAATAAATCCTAGTAAACTAAGAATAAGTGTTCTACACAGATAAGGATAACATCATCGAGATGGGCGTTGAAGGTGTTCGAATGCAAGTAGAAGATGGAGTACTATGCCCATATAAAGGACTTCCGAGGAAGGTAGGAGGATCATCTATCTATCAATCAATCACCAAACACAAATCAACTCAAGCTCTGACTTTTATCGTAGTCTAGGTAGTAGTTTAGGAGTAGAAGTAGTCCAGCTCTGGCCACCCTTTGTTACTCTTAGTTAAGCCAACCTTGGGACGAGCCTCTAAAGTCATCATGAGATCAATCTTGACTCTCACAATCTTTTTTACCCAACATTGTTTTTGGCACGCTCGGTGAGACTAAAATGACATTTAGAGAAGGTGGTTTAACTCGATCCAACCAAGATGGGCAAGAACAACAATGAGACTTCACCATCCTCTTCCCAATCCTCAGTTGAGAAGAATACGACCAACTCGGCTCTCTTCATTAGAGAGCCGAACCTTTTGAATACCTTACCTGGTACCAGAAAAACATCCGCTGATGAAATGGCTCCCATGAAGAGGCCGACCCCTCTCAGGAGGAATGAAGACATGGCTTTTAAAAGGAGGCCAACCCCTCTCCGGAGGAATGACAACATGGCTTTTTTTTCAAGAGAGCCGGCCAGTCAAGAGCACATATTACAGAAGGTGTTAGAAGCCATGGCCAATTGGCTAGAGCATAGGATGGAAGATATCACTATCGAAGCTAGGTCTATATCAACCTGACTCGACCGACTAGTGGCTGATAATAAGAAAGCTTTCGAAAAGACACACGAAAGATTCGAGAAGATTGTGATAGGGAGCGAGCTCTCTCACTACCAACTCACTTACATGATCGACCAAGTGTATGGGTATGTAGACAAGTCAATCTACCAAGCTGCTAGAGATCATCATGACAACACCGTGGATTTCTTTAACAGTACTCTGTCTCCTACTATCACGAATAGGATGTCAGAAATCATGAGTTGGGGAGCAGACCTACTAACAAGAGACACCTACCTTCAATCAGACTCAAGAAAGGCCTGGAATAGGCCGAGGTACCCCAACCACTACCATGAGATTTTAACTATTCCAAACATCCTCCAATAGGAGGACTCAAGGAACTGATGTCTCGGGATAGTACGAGAGCACCAGAACAGGAGGAAGTAATACAAGGGTGGACTCAGGCCGGTATCATATAGCTCCCACTCATCAGAGGGCCAATTCTTATAGACCTAACAGAGGAAGGTTCGATATACAGACTAATCCAATCTTTGAGACAAGGCCTCCAGTTGACCATACTTGGCCTCATAACAGGAATGAAAGGAGGCGAAATCACGAAGAAGAAGATTATCCTCCAGTCGAGAGGCAATTGGTGTTTGGTACCTATATATGGGACCCTCGACCTCTATCGTCTTCTGAAAATGATTTTGGAGATTAACCTCCAAGGGAGCCCCAAGATTTAATCTATGGTTGTGATGCTAGGCCTAAACCTGAAGATGCTCAGCAAAGGGCACTAGTGGCAGAGGTCATCAGGGATTTGGGTGTAGAGACCAGACACACACTATGCCCCAAATTCACCAAGTCTTATCCAAAACATTTTGATAGGGTAGAGTTTCTGAGGATGTATCGTATACCAGATTTTAGCCAATTCTCAGGAGAAGACAATTGATCTTCTATGGAGCACGTGGCAAGATTTATCATACAATGCGAAGACACAGTATCTGAAGAGGCGTTGCTAATAAGGAAATTCCCAATGACTCTCACCAGGATAGCCTTCACTTGGTACATAAGCCTTCTGCCGAACTCGGTAAGGAATTGGGCAGAGATGGAACAAAAATTCCATAACTAGTTCTATAAGCCCGAACCCACCATTACCATCTCTGCCTTTGTCCATATGTAACAGCTTGAAGTAGCGTCAGTGGTTAAGTTTCTGGTACGTTTCTGAAAGGCAAAGAATATGTGTCAAACGAATCTATCAGAGGCAGAACTCGCCTCACTAGCTGTATACGGGCTTCGCTTTAATCTACATGATAGGCTAGGGACCGAGAAGTTCCAAGATCTATTTGACCTAACCCATAAGGCGATAGCGGCCAAACAACTCATCAACAAGAAAGATAAGAGGGTTGCCTCCTTCAAGGGGACCTACTCCTATGACTCCACACTAGAGATAGATCACTTGAATAGTAAATATAGTTGGGGAGATGAAGACATGGCCGAAGAGATGGTAGCGGAGATCATCCAAAGAAAGCCATATGAGTGTGAAAGCCTCATTCCTAAGAAAGTAACAATGTCCAATGAGTTTGTTCATCAAGGAACTCAGGGCGGCCAGCCTAAGAACTTCGGCAAGAATGGGAAAGAGTATTCCTTCGATGTGACTAAAGCGGACGAGATCTTCGACAACCTACTGAAAAATGGTGAGATCATCCTACCTAAAGACCACAAGATCCCCAAGGAGAAGGAACTCAAATCAATGAAGTTCTGTAAGTGGTATGCAAGCAACTCGCACAATACTACTAATTGTGGGGTTTTTTGTAACCAAATACAACAGGCGATCAAAGATAGGTGATTGAAGTTTGCTAAGGATCAACCAGAGGTATAATTCGTAGCTAACATCACTATGGTTGGCCTAAAGAGAGACCCAAAGGGAGGTCATAAGCAAAGCCTAGCACCTACGGAGGACCTGAGAGAGGTCCTAGGAAAGAAGGGCAGGTAAGAGATACTCGAGGGTAAGATCCTCAGAAAGGTTTGGAAAAGGAAGTTAATGAGCCCTCAAGTTACGATACACCTCAGAGACCCATCCCTCAAAGCGACTCAAATGCCACACTCGAGGGACAATTTCAGCCTAACTCCCTTATGAGGGTAACTCTCCTAAGGGACTTAAGGGATATGCTCAGCAGAAGACTCGGGGGGTAAGCTCCCGACAAAGACCTCAAAGAGACTCTTGAGAGGAAGAGGGTACAAAGACCTTTTTTGAGGAGCAAGATAAGACTGAGATCAGGATGGGAAAAAGCCATTAAAGAGATCATGAGGTCATTGGGCAAAGATCCATTCAAAGCCCATACCCCCATGTAAACATAGACTTGAACACGAAGCCTTGTGCCATTAATGGCAAAAGAGGAGATGTGTAAGGGCCTCCTATGGTGCTCACTCGGACTCAGAAATACTGTATCGAGAGAAAAGTCCAAGCTGAGAAGTAAGTGGCTCTTGATCTTGAAAGGCTACTAGAAGAAAGGAAGGCACGAATCAAGGAACAGGAAGCCCTTCTGACCTTGCCTATCATCAACCAACCAAAGGCTGAGTCCTACAACGCCAAATGCCTAAGAGATGATCCAAGAGAAAGAGTTGTCTTTCCCTCCACCAAGCTAGAGAGACCTCAGCAAGTCAAAATTAGGCTATTCGAGCAAAGATCCAAAGATCAAACCAAGGTCACCCTAGGTACAAAGACTAGCCTAGAAAGAGGGTCGATAAGAAAGGTATGGATACGTATAGTCAGGAGAGAGACATCTCCTAACTCTCTTACACCCAAGAGAGAAGTTGTCTCAAGCTCAAGTAACACAGAGGTTGAAACCTTAGAGAAGAAGAGATTCGAACTAAGGCACAAATCGACCAAAGGTGGCCATGAGGAAGGAAGAAGAGGATACTAAAAACCCTTGGATACATACAAGAGGTCTGAAACATCATAACAATCAAGACAATAAGTTAAGCTGGCCGTCTAGCAGTGCGGACTAAGAACCAATTCAAGATGAGGAGAAACAAACCCTAAAGGGTAAGGAAGTTCGAGATAAGAAAGATAATAGGTTGTCCGTGTCAGACATCAAGGACGAAGAATATTGTTGGCTCGAAAGCCTTTAATGTAGGACAAAGTTCAATTAGGCAACATGAATTAAGACTACCCAGATCACAATCATAATCCGGATCTCAAGGGCGTAGGAACGTGTCAAGCTGGTCGTGTGCATGGAGTCATTACATGTGCATGGAGTCATTACATGTGCATGGAGTTATAAACTCGTGTATGACTAGCTTATTGCATGTCCAAAGTGATTTGCATTCCCGACCATTCGCGTTCCTATCCCACATCGACTAAATCACCACCCAAGTCTGTTGTCCTACTCTTTATATTCCGAAGGCTCATCCCTAGCGAAAATCAATCTACCAAGCGAACTCATCCTTCGCTCCTATAGTCAACCAAGTATCGTGGCATGAGTCACAAGCTACTCTTGGTTGATTGGGAGAGCGAGGAAGAAATTGCTTGGTTCTGCCAAAGCTTAGTATAAAATTTAATGTCACATTATAATGTCGCATGCAATAAGTGCTTGATTAGCTTGGAATGCTGGTAGTTTCCATTTAAGCTAGAAGCCAAACGATTTAGGCAATACACGCCCATCATCCAGCTGAGTACGCGAATTGTTGTGCGTGACCAGCTGAAGAGTTTGTTTGATTAAGTCCTAGTTATTAGGTTGGTTAGTGGTCATCATAAACGCATTATATGCGTATGTAACAGCCAACTTTTGGTTTCCAGATGTACACCCTTTTAAAGGGATATTACGTGAATGAAAAGGAGACATCCAGAACAGATTATTATCAATTAAGTTGATTAAGAGTTTAGCTCTTGTAAATTACCATAGGTAATTGGAGTGCATGGATTTGCCTCGCCTATGCATGGACTTGCATGGTTAAAAGCGTGGACTCACTTTATTGTGCGTGGACTCGCATACTCTGTACGTTGACTTGTACAAAGCCTATCTTCTATTTTGTACCCCTAGTTCATACCAAATTAACCCATTCCTTTTAGTGAATTTCAATTCCACTTCGTTAATTCCCACTCACCCTCTCTTTCAGACCATCTTAATCATTTTCAAATAGCTTTTGCGTCCTACGCCAGGTGGTATTAGAGCCTATACAATGATCATCTCAATTTCCATATTGAGATCGAGTGTTTCATGACTCGTGAGTGAGAGAGAACCATACACCACAAGCCGTGCAACAAGATCTGTGATTATCCGATCCAAATCTCTTTAACCTACCAAACTCCACTACAAAACCGTGTAACATGATAGATCCAGATGTGAACCGAAGGTTTATTAACATGGAGAATGATTTGGGGTCCATTCTAAGTTGTTTGGACCAGATTGCGAAACTTGCACCTTTAGTTGCAAGAAGATCCGTAGTCCGTGCTAATCCTGAAAGGAGGAACGACTTGGAACAAGGAGATACGTCCTTTGCAAGAAGAGGAGGACATTCAGCTCGTGATGTTCATGATCTGAATGATCGAGAACGTAAAGTACGTGCTGAAGGCGTACAAAGAGAAGTCAAACACGTTTCTAGACGTGTTCATGAGAAGTTTGACCATGTTCGTGCTCTAAAACATGACAACAAGAGACGTGATCAAACCAGAAGCGTTGATCATCCATCCAAGATGATTGTTGATCATTTTTATGGAGATCTTGATGCAGAAGACTTCCTCAAGTGGTTGGATTCTATTGAAACCTACTTTAACCACACAGATCTATCTGAGGAAGGCCAAGCCAGTTTCGTGGCTTGCAAGCTTCAAGCCAGCACGGCTGCATGGTGACTTAGAGAGCAAGAGATGGGGAGGAGAGGAAGAGAATAACGTGTTCGTGACTGGCCTTCCATGAATTTGGTACGAACTAGGGGTACAAAATAGAAGATAGGCTTTGTACGAGTCCACGTACAGAGTATGTGAGTCCACGCACAATAAAGCGAGTCCACGCTTTTAACCATGCAAGTCCATGCATAGGCGAAGCAAATCCATGCACTCCAATTACCTACGGTAATTTACAAGAGCTAAACTCTTAATCAACTTAATTGATAATAATCTATTCTGGATGTCTCCTTTTCATTCACGTAATATCCCTTTAAAAGGATGTACATCCGGAAACCAAAAGTTGGCTGTTACATACGCATATAATGCGTTTATGATGACCACTAACCAACCTAATAACTAGGACTTAATCAAACAAACTCTTTAGCTGGTCACGCACAACCATTCGCGTACTCAGCTGGACGATGGGCATTTATTACAATCATAAACCAAAGAGTTATTGCCTAAATCGTTTGGCTTCTAGCTTAAACGGAAACTACCAGCGTTCCAAGCTAATCAAGCACTTATTACATGCGACATTATAATGCGACATTAAATTTTATACTAAGCTTTAGCAGAACCAA
The DNA here is from genome assembly GCA_012979155.1 of Hypericum perforatum. Taxonomy (NCBI): domain Eukaryota; kingdom Viridiplantae; phylum Streptophyta; class Magnoliopsida; order Malpighiales; family Hypericaceae; genus Hypericum; species Hypericum perforatum. Next base: position 87,829 of record SOPF01028377.1, on the reverse strand, counting down.
GCGAATTCTTCCTCGCTCTCCCAATCAACCAAGAGTAGCTTGTGACTTTTGCCACGATACTTGGTTGACTGCAGGAGCGAAAGGTGAGTTCGCTTGGTAGATTGATTTTTGCCAGGGACGAGCCTTCGGAATATAAAGTGTAGGACAATGGACTTGGGCGGTGATTTAGTCGATGTGGGACAGGAACACGAATGGTTGGGAATACAAATCACTTTGGACATGCAATATGCTGGTCATACACGAGTTTATAACTCCATGCACACGTAATGACTCCATGCACACGTAATGACTCCATGCACACGACCAGCTTGAGACGTTCATACGCCCTTGAGATCCGGATTGTGATTGTGATCCGGGTAGTCTTGATTCATGTTGCCCAATTGAACTTCGTCCTATGTCATCCTCCCCTCCTTACAAAATTCAACTCGTCCCGAGTGGACGATGATACGAATAGCACACAACCAATATCCGGGCTAACCAATTCACTAATAACTTGTCCAAGGTTGGATTGGTGAACACTTAAACAACCAATGAAGTTTGCTGCCACCCGTTCTAGCAGAACAAATACTTTGAGCTCAACATATTGAACTGTCGGCGTATGTAAATTAGGTTCTTTTTTGTGCGATCAACAAATCTCTCGGACTTCTCAGTAGGTAGCGGCCTAGGATTTTAACAATAAGATCATGAAGTTCGCCAATTTTCTTTGTGACACGCCGCTCGTTTTTAGGAAAAACCTCTCGCGAGTTCACCAAATTTGTAACACACCATGCATGGGGTGTGTTCTCTTCGAACCCATTTCGACTCGGTTTGTCTAACCACAACTCAACCTGCTTGGTCTTTGGCTCCTCTTTACACGTGTGCTCCTTGCCACAAGGTAATGAGGGATCGCCAAATCTCCAAGGCAATTCAGGCACCTCTTGCACAAAGGAAATTTTGAATTCTCCAATTTAGATATTCACCTCTTGTGTCGGGTTAACCTTTATGTCTTCCTCAGGATCATCTGACTTGTCTTTGTAGCAACTCGTTGTTGTCGGATCATCGCGTTGCTCGACTTCAACCACGACAATTAGGAATAACTTGCTCATCACGTTAGTCCCTTCTTTAGATTCCAAGAAGTCTTCAAGATCTCCTTCAGAATTTTCTTCATTCGATGCACGAACATCTACCTCAGAACTCCATTCTCCCTTTTCCTTAAGTGCAGTTAGGGGATTGATATTCTTGTTCGGACAATCCTTGGTGATGTGGCCAATCTGGTTACATTTATAGCAACAAATCTGAGGGGTTGCATGTGATTCAACTCCTTTCCCTTTTCTCTCCAAGGTTTTAGAAGCAGGCATCGGCTTGGGGACTACCTCTGGATCGAATTTGGAAACTTCCTTTTTATTCAGAGTTGTACCAAATCTACGACCCTGACTTATGCTCCTCATGGATCTTTTAAGATCTGGTATGATCTTTACCTCATTTGGACCGAAATTGACATCGAGAGTCTCAGCTTGGAGAGTATTCTTCATGATCTCTTCTTTGCGCAAAGTCTTCTCGATCTGCCGCGCTCTTGTATATGCGTCTTCTAGGCAAACGAATAAGTCCAGATCCATTTGTTGCTTGATCTTATTGCAAAGTCCATCAACGAACCATAAGATCAGTTGATCTTCATCTTCCATGTCGTTCCAATTGGCCAAACGAATAAAATGATTCGCATATTCCTTCACCAAGCATTTTCTTTGGACACACGACATGACTTGTGTATAGATGGCTTGCCTGTATGTGGCAGATAGGAAACGTTTCTTCAAAAGCTTCTTTAGTGAATTCCAATTCCACTTCGTTAATTCCCACTCACCCTCTCTTTCGAACCATCTTAATCGTATCATTTTCAAATAGCTTCCGCGTCCTACGCCAGCCTCAAAGATGAAGACTTGATGGAGATCTTAAGGGACGATAAAGATGCCTCAGAGAAGGATTTGGATAAATTGGACCTAGGTGATGACATGAGTGATGACGGCCTTAGCAGAGACGACCAGGATTTTTTGGTCAATATGGTCTTCACTTTATTGGCCGCATTCAACCCTAAAGTAGGACAAGCAACGCATTTCAAAGAAGATGTGATAGAGGAGGGTATGATCGAGCTAGAAATCAAGAATAAATCGCTTACCACTCCCTATGTTGAAGAGCAAGGTGAGAACATCACACTACCCAGGCCAACCCAGAAGATGTGTGAGCACCAGAAGCCACTCTACATCTCAGCCAACATCTTCGGTAGGCCAATCAAAAGGATACTTGTTGACAATGGGGCTATTGTCAATATAATGCCTTACTTCTTATTCAAGAAGCTCAACAAGGGGGATGAAAAGTTGGCACCAACGGACATGACGATGACCAATTTTTATGGAAAGACCACTCATCCATTGGGAGTCCTTACAGTAGAGATCATAGTGGGATTAATCACTCGAAAGGTGATCTTCTATGTGATCAAACCAAAGACTTCATACAATGCTCTACTAGGAAGGGATTGGATACACATTGGTCAGGTGATTCCATCCTCCCTTCATCAATTCTTGATATAGTGGAGGCCGGATGGTAAGGTGGAGACAGTGCTAGCTGATGATGCAAGCATGCCTATGTCTAAGCAATCCAAGCAACAAGACTCATGTCAAGTGCAAGTGCCAATTGGACCAATGACGCATGCAAGAGCAAGGAGACTTCAAGCTGAACTTAGCGGACTAATTTAAGAAGTCCAAGTACGTGCATACAAGTCCAAGGATCTGCATGAGGCCCATGCAAAGCCCATGTATGTGATAGAAGCTATTTTGGAAGGCTCGTCAACTTTGCAAACTTAAGAAGCAATTCAGATGTATATTCTGACCTAATTTGGGCGTGGAATTCTACAAGCTTCTAGCAGATTTAGTTAGTTTATTTCATTCTTATTTAGTTGAATAAAGAGGCCAGAATCTCCCTTGTTTAGGAAGAAAGATTCGGCCAGAAATAAAGAAGCCATTCGGCCAGATTAGGCAAAGCTTGTTTAGGCAAGTCTTTGGCTTATTTAAGAGCTTATTTACTTAGGAAGTTTGAGAACTTATGAGCCTATAAATAAAGGCTTAGGACGTATGTTTAAGTCATACAACATATGACTTCATTCTGAATAAAGTCTTTGACTTAATGAGTTGATAACTCTTCTTGTTCTTGCCTAAGCTAGTGCAACGTTTAGCTAGAACTTATTTACACTTATCAAATAAGTTAACCACCCTCGTTTGTGGCATAATTTGAACTTGACTTCAGGTTCTCAGATTTTTCATGGCTCGGGTTGAGGCTCTATTGTCGAGGTTCTTGCTGGTTCAGTTCATGGGTTGAAAGTCTACTCTATTCTACGCAATAATAGATCCGTAAACTTGTGTTTCTCCTACCGAGATCACATCAATTGGTATCAGAGCTACAGCTTGTTGTTTAGGCTACCTATCCTTGTTACTTTATGTCTTTCTTGCTCGTTTTATTGTCCTCTTACTCGGCTGGCTTGTACTTGCTTGTCATGCAAGTTGTATTGCGAGAGAAAAGAAGAGAAAGAAAAAGAGCGAACGGAAAAGAAAGAAAAAAAAGAAACAAAAAGAAAAGAACAAAAAGAAACAAAACAGAAAAGAAAAGGAAAAGAAAGAGAGAAAAGAGAGAGCTTACTCAGGAAGTGTAAGACCAAATTAGTTCGCAAGACTAATAAGGCATTCGTATGACCAAAGAGGAAGCACCCGCAAGACACTAATCCAAAAGCCTAAAGAAGAGATGTGCGCACCAACTTAAGGGACGCAACTAATCCGGAAAGAAACTAAAGAGGAAAAGAAACATGCGCACACCAAAACAAAAGAGGAAGTAAGCCGCGTGAAGTACTAAAAGAGAACTATCTGTTGCAAGAAAAAGGGAGTGAGCTAAAAAGGAAGAAAAGGAAACGCAAGAAACTAAAGAGGAAGCAAACAGCCTGATCCGTACGAAGCTAAAGAGGAACTTGAGCTAAAGAAAATTCGTGCAAGCAAGAATCATGAACTTGTTTGATATTTGAAAAGAATAGTTTAAGCAAGGCCTAGCTAGCTTTAGTAAGAACTTGCGAGAGTTACCAAGAGAGGAAAGAGGTAAGAATTGCGAGTTCATTAGAGATAAAAGCCAAAATAATTGAGTTAATATGAGTGGACTTGAGTGAACTTACATTGAGAGGAAACACATAAGGGAGTGCACTTATGAGGCCGTTATTTTTACTAACAAATTTTTTTCTTGCAGCAATATGTCTCAAGCAAACAAAGGTGATAGGCAGCATACATTGGCTGAAGTAGATCCTAAGGTGTATACGGATGCCTTGATAGGAAGATTCCAACGTATGATGCGAGATGAACTTGAGCAAAGGCTTAGACCATTGCAAGAACACTTGGATGCGGTAGAAGGTTCTCGCAATAGCCAGCGAACTAGAGGAGATGTCCATGCACCGCAAAGGTCTGCAACCTTAGGAAACGCGGGAGGGCAAGTTCGTGCACCAAGGAGGTTGTAACCTACAGGTGGCATGAGTGGAGAAGATTCTGATTCTTTTCATGAGGAAGATATAAGTTCTACAAGGGATCCTAGGAGAATGAGGAATGCTTATCCCATTAGAGTAGCAAGAAGGAGAGGAGATGACAAGTTGGGAAGCATCAAACTTAAAATTCCTTCTTTTGCAGGTCTATCTGATCCGGAGGCATACCTTGAATAGGAGAGGAAGATTGAGTTTGTCTTTGATTGTCATGAGTATTCTGAAGCTAAGAAGGTAAAACTTGATGTGATTAAATTCACGGATTATGCTTTAACTTGGTAGGATCAACTTGTGACAAGCAGGAGGCGTAATGAAGAATGCACCATTGATACATGGGAGGAGATGATGGTAGTTATGAGGAAGCATTTTGTTCCTAGCCACTATTACCAAGAGCTATACAAGAAGCTACAAAGACTAAGGCAAGGAAGCATGAGTGTGGAACACTACTACAAGTAGATGGAGATGGCCATGATAAGAGCTGATGTTGAGGAAGATAGGGAAGCTACCATGGCAAAGTTTCTGAATGGACTAAATTCTGAGATCCAAGACAAAGTGGAGTTGTATAACTATGTAGAGTTAGAGGACATGGTGTACATGGCCACCAAGATTGAGAAGCAAGTAAAGAAGGGGGGAAGAATGCAACCTAAAGCAAGCTCAACTTGGAAGCCAAACTATCCGAAGAAGTTTGAGACAACACCATCCAAAGTGGAGCACAAGGCTGAAGGTTCTAATTCACAAAAGAAGGTAGAAGCCCCTTAAGCAAGAAATTGTGACATCAAGTGCTTCAAGTGTCAAAGGCGAGGGCACATCTCAAGCCAATATCCTAACAAGCAAGTCATGATGATTATGAAGAGCAGAGAGATCATGCCTAAAGGAGAAGACTCGGACCATGATAGTATGCCATCACTCTCGTAGTAAGAAGATCATTGAATGTGCAAGCTAAGGAAGATGATGATACAGCACAAAGGGAGAATAACTTTCATACAAGGTGTTATATCAAGGACAAAATTTGTAGTGTGATCATTGATGGAGGTAGTTGCACTAATGTAGTAAGCACTACCATGGTTGAAAAGTTGGGCTTGATCATAACCAAACACCCTGAGCCCTACAAGTTGCAATGGCTGAATAATAGTGGAGAAGTTAGGGTAGAGAAACAAGTGCTAGTGGCGTTTCACATTGGCAAGTATAAAGATAAGGTGTTGTGCGATGTTGTGCCAATGCAAGCTAGTCACCTACTGTTAGGAAGGCCGTGGCAATTTGATAGAAGAGCAACGTATGATGGCCACACCAATAAGTACTCCTTTACTCACAAGAAGCATGCGTTCACTTTGGCACCTTTGACACTATCACAAGTTTGTAAAGACCAAATGAAGTTGTAAAAGAGATTGATAAGAGGAAGAAAAGTGAGCAAAAGAAATGAGTGGAGAGGAGAGAATAAGCCAAAAAATAGAATGGTAAAATGGCCAAAAGAAAGGATGTAATTGAGAGATCAAAAGAAGCCAGAAAAACAAAAATTATATCGGCCAAGGAGAGAAAAGACAAGTGGAAAAGAAATTATTATGTGAGAGCAAGTGAGATCAAACAAGCTAGTTATGAAAGAAAGTCTATGATCTTACTTCGATGTAGGGAGACACTTTTGATCACTAACAATCTTGAGCAAGACTTGCCAAGTATAGTCGTTTCTCTTTTGCAGGACTATGAGGATGTGTTCCCCAATGAGTTACCACCAAGTTTGCCACCAATAAAGGGAATTGAGCATCAAATTGATTTTGTCCCGAGAGCTACAATACTGAACCATCCAGCATATAGGAGTAACTCAGAAGAAACAAAGGAGCTTGAGAAGCAAGTCAATAAGCTTTTGGAGAAAGGGTACATGCGTGAGAGTATGAGTCAATGTGCTGTTCTAGTCCTACTTGTGCCTAAGAAGGATGGATCTGAAGAATGTGTGTTGATTGTCGCGTAGTCAACAACATAACAGTGAAGTATCATCACCCTATTCCTCGTTTAGATGACATGTTAGATGAATTGCATGGCTCTTGCATGTTTTCTAAAATTGACTTGAAGAGTGGATATTATCAAATTAGGATGAAAGAAGGAGATGAATGGAAAATTGCTTTTAAAACTAAGTATGGATTGTATGAGTGGATGGTCATGCCATTTGGTTTATCTATCTAATTGATCGCTTTGTGCAAGCCATCCTTTAAAAGCTTGACTCTACTTCAAATCTACCTAAACCGGATGACTTGTCGTCTGTTCGTATCTTCTGGCGTATGCCTATTAAGGGTAATGTTCATCAACTTTTCAACCTTTCACTAACTTGAACTCTAGCATGCTAACTATACGAGGTGCAAGCCAAAAGCTCTCGAACAAATAGACCTAGCGTGCGCCAACTATGACTGGCATATGCCAAGTTATTAGTAGACTTATAGCAGATTGCAACAATGAGTAAGTACGAATTTTGTCGATCTACAGAGACTAAGTTTTTTGACTACTCTAAGGTTTACTTATTAAACTAGGATTAGATTATGAAGTTCATTATTGAACACTTGTGATCTAAACTCTAAACATTGGATATAAAGGTCATAACAACTAACATAAGCAAGGTTTGTTTATAAAATAGAATATTAACAACTTAAGAACTAATAATGAGCAAGGTGCCTAAACCAGTAACTTAACCATAAGATAAAGAGGGGTCTGAGTGTATATGATGTGGTCCGAGTGAATCAAAGGTAACCTTAACCATACTTTTGTGCACGATGACTCTAAATTGCTACTTAACCAAGCTTAGAAGGTTAGATATGTTCTTTCGACCCCACCAACCAACTAAACTAAGTTAAACACCAACTATAAGCTCCACTCCAAGGATAATCAGTAGGTTACCAAGGAGATTTCTCTCCTAGCAAGAGTACTAATCATCGAATCAACTTATCCATCAATTTTATCTCCTTTTGGTGTCAAGTTTTGACTAGCTACTAAGGCTTGGTGATCAAATAAGTCTAAGCAATAGGATCAAGCACGTTGGTAAGAACACATACATGAACATGCATAACTCATATCAGTGGCTACATCAAAGGTAACAAGGCACCAAACTCATACAACTACTCATACATACTAATATTTGACATAATAGGCATAAACATAGACAAAAGGAGAAAAGAATGGAGATTTATCAAGACTCCAAGCTCCCCCACTTCAAGTCCATGTTCTTCAACTAAAAAACAAGATTAACATCTATTTTGGTCCACAATTGTGGTCTCTTTTGTGGTCCACCTCGTCTTTTTTAGTTTACAAAACAAAACTAGCTTATATACTAACTAACTAATGGAATAGTAAACTAAATATCTAATCTAACTTATCTACTAAAATATCTAACCCAAAATATCTAAAAAGTGGTCTGCCAACTTGTTCCCTTCCTTCAAAAAGCTCTAAACTGCCCTTGTCAAGTCTCAATTTTGTTTGTCCAACACTCAGCTTTATTTTACTTTTTTCTGTCTGGTTTGGCATATGCCAGATGCACCTGGCATGTGCCAGCCTTCACGTTTTTGCTTCTCCGAGTGTGAATGGTCGTCTGATTGAACTGTCGTTAGAGTAACAGCTACTTGGCATGCGCTATGTATGCTTGGGGTATGCCAGTATGCTTGGTGTGCATTGTATTCCTTGGCTTCGTGACTTCCCTCTCGTCTTTGGCTTCGTGTGTTCGCTCGATCATCCTCCACTTCTCCTCGAATATGCTCCTAAAAACAAGCAAACTTAATGAAAAACGATAAACTCAATATAAACACACAATGAACAAAAACTAATACTATGACAACTAAACACAAATAAATCAACCTAAAACACTAAGAACGATCTACTAAAATGACATAAATAATGAGTGTTTTTGACACTCATCACTAATACAGCTAGTATAATCATGTGGCTCATGAACCATGTTTTGAGACCATTCATTGGCAAATTTGTAGTTGTCTATTTTGATGATATACTTGTTTATAACAAAAGCTTTGAGGATCATGTGGAACATTTGAAATCTGTTTTAGATGCACTAAGAGAGGATCAGTTGTATGCTAACTTAAAGAAGTGCACCTTTGTACGGATAAACTTGTATTCTTGGGTTTTGTTGTTGGAGCTAATGGAATACAGGTTGATGAATAGAAGATCCGAGCTATACAAGAATAGCCAAATCCTACAAGTGTTGCAAATGTTAAAAGTTTTCATGGGCTAGCTAGCTTCTATAGAAGATTTGTGAGGGACTTTAGTAGTATACCCACACTGATCACTGAAGTTATCAAGAAGAACATGGGATTTACTTGGGGAGAAGCTCAAGAGAAGGCATTCCAACTACTTAAAAGGAAGTTGACTAATGCACCCTTGTTAGATTTACCAAATTTCTCTAAGACCTTTGAAATTGAGTGTGATGCTTCTAGTATAGGAATTGGAGCTATCCTTATGCAAGAAGAAACACCTATTGCATACTTTAGTGAGAAGCTAAGTAGAGCAACCTTGAACTACCTGACTTATGACAAGGAGTTGTATGCGTTAGTTCAAGCTTTAGAGACAAACAGCATTACTTGTGGCCCAAGGAGTTTGTGATTCATTCTGATCATAAATCGTTGAAGCATTTAAAGGGGCAACACAAGCTGAACAAGAGGCATGCACGATGGGTAGAGTTTATTGAGACATTTCCTTATGTCATTCGCTACAAGCGAGGTAAGGAAAATATGCCCTATCACGAAGGTACACCCTAATCTCTACTCTTGATGCAAGATTGATTGGTTTGAACACATCAAAACACTATATGCTAATGATTCTGACTTTATGGAAATATATCATAAAACCGAGAAGAGTGCTCATGGTAAATTTTTTTGGAATAATGGATACTTGTGTCATGAAAATAAACTTTGTGTGCCTAATTGCTCTATGTGAGAATTGTTAATTCAGGAGGCACATGGAGGTGGATTAATGGGGCACTTTGGAATTGCAAAGACTTTGGCAATACGACAAGACCACTTTTTTTGGCCACACAGAAGAGAGCCGTTGAGAGAGTTTATGGTCGATGCATCACTTGCAAGCAAGCTAAGTCAAAGGTGAAACCCCACGGTTTGTACACCCCACTACTTATACCTAGTGAGCCTTGGATTGATATCTCTATGGATTTTGTGTTAGGTCTGCCTAGGACTAAACATTTACGGGATTCAATTTTTGTGGTAGTGGATAGGTTTTCTAAGATGGTGCATTTATTTCCATGTCATAAGACTGATGATGCTTCCAACATTGCTAATTTGTTCCTTAGAGAGGTTGTTAGGTTGCATGGCATGCCTAGAACAATCATTTCTAATAGAGATGCTAAGTTCTTAAGTTATTTTTGGAAGACCTTGTGGAGTAAGTTAGGCACTAAATTGTTATTTTCTACCACCTGTCATCCACAAACTAATGGTCATACTGAAGTTGTGAATAGAACTATGTCAACTTTATTGAGAGCACTTATCAAGCATAATATAAAGACATGGGAAGATTGTGTGACACATGTTGAGTTTGCTTATAATTGTTCCGTTCATTCTGCCACTTAATTTTCACCATTTGAACTTGTTTATGTATTTAATCCTTTGACTCCATTGGATTTATCACCTTTGCCTATGAGTGAACAAGTTAACTTAGATGGAAAGAAGAAAGCTGAAGTTTTCAAACAATTGCATGAGCGAGCAAGGGCAAACATTGAGAAGCGAACAGAGCATTATGCTAGGCAAGCGAACAAGGGAAGAACAAGATTGTCTTTGAGCTAGGATTTTAGGTTTGGTTGCATATGTGGAAGGAGAATTTTCCTTTCCAAAGGTGTTCAAAGTTGCTACCTCGTGGTGATGGACCATTCCAAGTGATTGAGCGTATCAACAATAATGCTTACAAGCCAGACCTCCCAGTGAGTACAATGTGAGTGCTACATTTAATGTTACTGATTTGAGTCCTTTTGATATAGGTGATACGGATTTGAGAACAAATCCTTTTCAAGAAGAGGGGAATGATGCAAGCATGCCTACGTCCAAGCAATCCAAGCAACAAGACTCATGTCAAGTGCAAGTGCCAATTGGACCAATGACGCGTGCAAGAGTAAGGAGACTTCAAGCTGAACTTAGTGGACTAATTCAAGAAGTCCAAGTACGTACATACAAGTCCAAGGACGTGCATGAGGCCCATGTAAAGCCCATGCATGTGATAGAAGCTATTTTGGAAGGCTCATCAACTTTGCAAACTTAGGAAGCAATTCAGACGTATATTCTGACCTAATTTGGGCGTGGACTTCTACAAGCTTCTAGCATATTTAGTTAGTTTATTTCATTCTTATTTAGTTGAATAAAGAGGCCAGAATCTCCCTTGTTTAGGAAGAAAGAGTCGGCCAGGAATAAAGAAGCCATTCAGCCAGATTAGGCAAAGCTTGTTTAGGCGAGTCTTTGGCTTATTTAGGAGCTTATTTACTTGGGAAGTTTTTATGAGCCTATAAATAAAGGCTTAGAATGTATGTTTAAGTCATACAATATATGAGTTCATTCTGAATAAAGTCTTTAGCTTAGTGAGTTGATAACTCTTCTTGTTCTTGCCTAAGCTAGTGCGATGTTTAGCTAGAACTTATTTTCACTTAATCAAATGAGTTAACCACCCTCGTTTATGGTGTGATTCAACCTTGACTTGAGGTTCTCAGATTGTTCTTAGCTCGGGTTAAGGCTCTATTGCCGAGGTTCTTGCTGGTTCAGTTCATGGGTTGAAAGTCTACCTCCATTCGAGGCAACAATAGATCCATAAACTTGTATTTCTCCTGCCAAGAACATATCAGCTGACAAAGACCCCTTCAAAGCGGCCACCAATTGTGTTGAAGCAGCTTTTTAAGATGGCTCTATCTTTTCAAGTAGCATCGCTCAAAGTAGCATTGACGACAGTGCCACTAGATACGCAAGTTCAATGGAAAGAGAGATCCCCTCTTCAAACCAACTTGCAAATGTCGCTTCTGAAAGGCAAGCCCTTAGGCTTACCTTTCAAGACTGATCTGAGGAAAGAGCTGGTAAGGTGGTCGGAGGTCTATGCCTTGTCTCAGCCTAAAGCGACCGAGTTCATTTTCGAAGATGATGGCCAAGACCCCCTGGAAAGACTAAAGATGAGTGACCTTCACTCAGCTCTAGATAAGCTTGATGATACAAAGGCTGAGGTGAACGTGTGTAGCAAAGCAAAATTGATACGAAAAGGGAAGGGATAAAAACTTTGATCAAGGAACAACTTCTGTTGTATGATCAAAGGTGTTCGAATGAATTCAAACGGCCAACCCAAAGCAAGTGTTAGTTTACGTGCAAGTCCATGCACAACATATGCAAATCCATGCATACACATTACACTCGATAATTTCAGAGAAGTAATCTAAAATTCAATTCATTTTTTTTCTTATTCATGCATTCGCACATACATTATAAAGAGAAATAAAAGTGATCTTGGTTGGTCATAAAGCCTACTCGACCAAGAGTCACAATTACATAAATGTGAAATGAATATACATGAAACGAAATTGAAAGAACCAAAATGAACTTTAATGGAGCGGAAATGGCATTATGCCTTATTTTCTTCCTTATTCGGCAAACTTCAGATTGGTGAACATGATTTAGGGAACTTGCTAGGATGTCCCTACATCATCCTCTCCTCCTTGGATTCGTGCAGTCCTCGAGCAACTAGCCTTGATGGAATGGGAAAGGCGTCGAAGTACGGTGACAAGTTAGCCATATTGAACGTGCGTGATACTCCAAATTCTTTGGGAAGGTTGACCACATATGCATTGTTCACACGATGAATAATCTTGTACAGTCCAAACTTTTTAGCTTAAAGTTTGCCTCCCAAGTTGCTCGGCATTCGCTCTTTCCTGAAACGAACCATTATATGTTCGCCTGGTTGGAAAATTTGGACACGCCTATGAGCATCAATGCGAGTCTTTTCTTTTTCATATGCATCTTCTAGCTTCTAATGAACTTCCTCTATCATACGCTGAGCTTGTTTCGCAAACTCCACAGCATTCATGTTGCTTTTTTTTGGCCTTACCACATTGGAAACATCCACTAAGTGATTTGGCTCTTTGGTGTAGACAAGTGAAAATAGAGACTTGCCCGTGATTCGGTGAATGGCTCCATTGTATGCGAACTCAGCAACAGGCAAAGCTAAGTCCCATTGATACTTTTTCTCGTGACAAAGGCTACGAAGCATACTGCCCAAGGTTCGGTTGGTCACTTCTGTTTGGCCATCCGTTTAGAGATGTGCCGTAGAGCTAAATTGTAGTGTTGTGTCAAACATCTTCCACAACGTCTTCCAAAAGCTAGCAAGAAATTTTACATCCCGATCAAAAGTGATCATCCTCGGGACTCCATGCAACCGAACAACTTCTCTAAAGAAGTGTTTTGCAATACCATGCGTATCGTTTGTCTTTCTGCATAGGACAAAGTGTGCTATTTTCGAAAGTCTATTAACTATCACAAAGATAGAATCCAAAACCACGAGGTGTCCTTGCAAATCCAAGTATGAAGTCTATACGTAGATCTTCCCATATAGCTTTAGGCACTGGTAAGGATGTGTACAAACCCGTATTATGCACGGTTCCTTTTGCTTTTTGGCAGATTGGACAATGTATCACCATACAGCCAACATTCTTTCGCATGCTTGGCCAAAAGGAACGTGTAGCAAGAGATGCCAATGTTTTATCACATCTAAGATGTGCTGCTAATCCTCCACCATGCATTTCCCATATCATTTGCTCCCGTAAATATGTCTTAGGTATGCATAGTTGATCGCCTTTCATGAGCAGGTCTTCATGCAAGTAGTAATCTTTGATAGTCCTTCCAGACTTGCACAAATTCCATATCTTGCCAAAATCTTCATCATCTGTGTACAACTCCTTAAGGCAATCAAATGCCGTGATCACTCCTCATAATTCCACGAGCAAATTCTGCCTTCAGCTTAGAGCATCTGCGACAATGTTTGATGTGCCACTCTTGTGAACAATCTTGAAAGGAAAATGTTGTAGATAGGTAATCTACCTTGTATGTATAGGATTGTTGAGCTTCGGTTGATCAGATAGGAACTTAAGGGCTTGGCGATCCGAATACATCACGAACTCTTTGCCAATCAAATAATGTTCCCAAGTTTTAAGAGCTCTAAAGATTGCATAAAATTCTTGTTCATATGTACTCCAGGTTTGTTGATGTTCACTTAACTTTTTGCTAAAGAAAGCGATCAGTCTTTTCTCTTGAGACAACACTGCACCTATGACCACGCCACAATCATCCACTTCTACCTCGAATAGCTAGGCGAAGTTAGGCAATGTGAGTACGAGAGCTGAACTCAACTTCTCCTTCAGTTCGTCGAAAGCATGATCAGCCTTCAAAGTCCATTCAAAAGTCACATGCTTCTTCATCAAGTAAGTTAATGGAGAAGCAAACATACTAAAGTTTCGAATGAACCTGCGATAGAAGCTTACTAGACCAAGAAAGCTATGAACTTCCTTCACATTTGTTGGAGTTGGCCATGTTTGAATTGCTTCCACTTTGCTTTCATCCACGTGAACTCCATCTTTGCCAACTACAAAGCCTAAAAACATGAGGCTCTCTCTCCAGAATAAGCACTTTTTCAGGTTCAACGTAAGCTTGTGCTCTCGTAAAGCATCCAAAACTTTCTTCAAATGCACTTGATGCTCTTCCTCAGATTTGCTAAAGATCAGGATGTCGTCGAAGTAAACAGCAACAAACTGATCAAGAAATGGCTTTAAGACTTGATGCATAAGACGCATAAAAGTACTTAGTGCATTTGTCAATCCAAAAGGCATAACAAGCCACTCGTACAAACCATCACAAGTCTTAAAAGCAGTCTTCCATTCATCCCCTGGACGAATCCGTATTTGGTGATATCCACTCTTCAGATCCAACTTCGTGAAGATCGTGGATCCACTCAAACTATCGAGCATGTCGTTGAGCCACATAATTGGAAATCTATATCCAATAGTAATCTTGTTTATGGCTCGTGAGTCCACGTACATGTGCCATGATGCATCTTTCTTCGGAACAAGTAAGGCCAGCACACCACAAGGGCTAACGCTCTCTTGGATGTGTCCTTTCTCTAGCAACCCACGAACTTGATCACGTAAGATCTGGTTCTCTTGCAGGCTCATTCGATAATGGGGCAAGTTTGGCAAAGTGGCACCTGGAACCAAGTCGATAGCATGCTGTATATCTCTAAACAGGGGTAAGCCATGCGTATCATCATCCAATGCAACGTTAGGATACTTTTTCAAAATGTCTCTTACGTGCTCAGAAAGGTTTTCTAACTTTTCATCTTGCATTGAACTAAGTTCCTTCTTAATAAGCACTAGACATCCACCATACTCTTTTATTGATGCAAGACACAGCTTAGACGATCTTACTAACATAAAAATTTGAAGAGGGTTATTGATATTTGCCTTTACTTATTTCGGCTTGCTAGGCAAAAAGGTATAGTACTGACCATCTTTCTTGATCTCATACGTATTTTCTCTTCCCTTATGCAAAGTTTTGTTGTCGAATTTCCATGGACGTCCTAAAAGAATTTGGCATGCATCCATTTCCAATACATCGCATGTGACCTCGTCTTTGTATTGGTCAATAAAGATAGGCACTTTGTATCTCGATTTCACCTTAATGGTTCCTCTAGAACGAATCCACCCTATAGATTAGAGTTCGAGGTGCGCAATGACTTTTAACTCTAGCTTCTCAACCAATTGTTTGTTGATGAAGTTTTCTTGGCTTCCACTATCAATTATAACCTCGCACACCTCGCCTTCAACATAGCAATGCGTCCTGAAGAGATTATTACGTTGTGTTAAATCTTTTTTTTTGGAAATAAGAGCTTCCTTGCGCATCTCGGGGTCTTTACGAATGTTTTCAATGCTTAATTCAGTCGCATCAAAGTTCTCTGCCCCTTTTCCTCTTATTTGCGAATTTTCAGGGACATCTCTTAGTTTGTGGGATATGTTTGATGGAACAACCAACTTATCCGAATCAATCCACTTGAAGAAATTTTTGGCGTCCAGATCTCCGTAATAGGTATTAACATTTTCTTTGCATGAACGAACTTTACTCCTGGATTGTCCATGATTCCATTCATCTTGTCCAGAGGCACATACTTGTTCGATCTCCTCTTCTACAAGTTTTGCACGGAAAACAGATTGATGTGTAGCAAATGGTGCTTGAGTTGCAAGTTTCTCCAATCGATTGATAACCTCCTGAAAAGAGTTCTCCATGTTTGTAAATCTCAGATCCAGATCAGGATCCATCATGTCTCTGACCGGATTTATGGTGATGCTAGGTTTGGTAATAGGGACATGGATTAGGGGATCGCGTAGTCCTGTGGATCGGATCATAGTTGGGGTCTCTCATAACTCTCTGCGGTTATAATGTTCTATCACTCTCTCACACTCAATCTCAGTATGGAAACTGAGATGGATCTCACTCAAGCTCTGATACCACCTATTGTAGCAAAGCAGAATTGATACGAAAAGGGAAGGGATAGAAACATTGATCAAGGAACAACTTTTGTTGTATGATCAAAGGTGTTTGAACGAATTCAAACGGCCAGCCAGGGCAGGTGTTAGTTTACGTGCAAGTCCATGCATAACATATGCAAATCCATGCATACAAATTACACTCGGTAATTTCAGAGAAGTAATCTCAAATTCAATTCATGTTTTTTCTTATTCATGCATTCACACGTATATTATAAAGAGAAATAAAAGTGATCTTGGTTGGTCATAAAGCCTACTCGACCAAGAGTCACAATTACATAAATACGAAATGAACATACATGAAACAAAATTGAAAGAACCAAAATGGACTTTTATGGAGCAGAAATGGCATTATGCCTTATTGTCTTCCTTATTCGGCAAACTTCAGATTGGTGCACATGATTTAGGGAACTTGCTAGGATGTCCCTACATCAGAATGGCTTCCTCTTGACTTCGAGAAAGACCTAGTCTAACTACTAATGGAGTACCAAGACTATTTTGCATAGGATTACGATGAGATGCTAGGTCTTGATAGGACCCTCATAGAATACAAACTCTTGATAAAGCTGGGTTATCGGCCTTATCAACAACCTATGAGGAGGATGATGCCCAAGGTAGTACAAAAGGTAAAGCAAGAGGTAGATAGACTCTTTGGAGACAGCTTTATCAGGAAGGCCGCATATGTCGAATGGCTCTCTAACATTGTTCCAGTCATCAAGAAGAATGGAAAGATTAGAGTATGCATTGCTTTCAGAGACCTCAATACTGCAACACCTAAAGATGAGTATCAGATGCCCAAAGTAGACATGCTTATAGACGCCTCTGCTGGCTATGAAGTTTTAAGCTTCATGGATGGCCATTTGGGCTACAACCAGATCTACCTCACTAAGGAAGACATTCATAAGATGGCGTTCTATTGTCTAGGATTAATCGATATCTTTGAATGGGTCGTGATGCCATTCGGGTTGAAGAACGCCGGAGCAATGTACCAAAAGGGGATGCATCTTATATTTCTAGACTTTATAGGTCAATTTATGGAAGTGTATATAGATGACATTATAGTTAAGTCACATAACTACTATGAACACTTAGACTATTTGAAGTTGTCATTTGAATGGATGCGAAAGCATCAATTAAAGATGAACCCTATAAAATGTACTTTCGGCATCTCAGCAGGTAACTTCTTGGGGTTCCTTGTCCACAAGAAGGAATCAAAATAGACAAAAATAAAATCAAGGTAATCCAACAAGCACAACCTCCCTAATCTAAGAAAGAATTACAATGTTTCTTAGGAAAAACTTTTTTAGGAGGTTCATTTCAAATACTACCGGTCGAACTCAGTGTTTTTCGAATCTCTTTAGTTTAAAAGGGAGATAGTTTATATGGGAAGATAGGTATCAATAAGCTTTTGATGAGCTTCAGGAGTACCTAACTACACCTCCAGTAGTGATACTGCCTTCCCACAAGTGGCCATTGTTATTATACATATCGACCACTCATGACTCAATTGTGATGTAGGATAGTGGAAGATTTTGATTTACGTGGTGGATTTAAAATGATTCAAATGGTGAATCTGACCAATAGATGCAAGAACACACGAAATCAGGGTGAATCTGCCATGCAATCCGCTCTTGAAGACCTCCCTAAAGAAAGACTCATAGCTCACGACACCATCTTACAACAGAAGAGGGTCGTAGAGAAAGGGTACAATAAGAGAGTTCGGGAGAAACACTTTGAGAGAGGTGACTTAGTATAGAAAGTCATACTACCTATAGGGCGGAAAGATCCCGACTACAGAAAATGGTCTCCCAACTGGGAAGGACCTTATGAAGTACATGACATCCTTAAGAATGGGTCATATCAATTGGCAAATATTAAAAGGAGAAGTACATCCAAGACCTATTGAAGGGCTATACCTCAAGACATATGTGCCCAGCATGTGGGATGGGGTAGATGACGACTTGTTTAAAGGGTACGCCCAAGAGCATGAACGAGAAATGTAATTGGGGCCTTAACTATTCAAGACATGCAAGGACGTCGATGACAAATAACCATGTATGGTTTAGGCTGACTTTGGCTTTAATATGCTTAGTAGGCACGGTCTCTCAGCCTTTCTGTTGAGCAAGATGCAAAGCTTTAGGTAGCGACAACTAAAGGCAAAGAGTGTCAATACCTCACCTGGCGACACTTAAGACCTCCAATAGGCAAAAGGTGTCAACACCTCGCCTGGCGACACCCAAAGCCTCTGAAAGGCAAAGGGTGTCAACACTTTGCCTAGCGACATATAAAGCCTCCAATAGGAAAAGGGTGTCAACACCTCGCTTGGCGATACCTAAAGCCTCCGAAAGACAAATGGTATCAATACCTCGCCTGGCAACACCTAAGACCTCCAATAGGCAAAAGGTGTCAACACCTTGCCTGGCGATACCTAAAGCCTCTAAAAGGCAAAAGGAATCGATACCTTGCTTGGCGACACTTAAAGCCTCTGAAAGAAAAAGGGTGTCAACACCTTGCCTGGCAACACCTAAAGCCTCCGAAGAGCAAAGGGTGTCGATACCTTGTCTGGTAATACTTCAAGCCTCTGAAAGGCAAGGGGTATTTAATACCTCGCTTGGCGATACCTAAAGCCTCCGAAAGGCACAGGGTGTCAACACCTTGCTTGGAAACACCTAAATTCTTTGAAAGGTAAAGGGTGTCAACATCTTACTTGGTGACACTTAAAGCCTCCGAAAGGTGAAGAGTGTCAATACCTTGCCTAGTAACACCTAAAGCTTCCAAAAGCCGACCATAACCTAAGAATCACAGAACATGACTTAGCCGATCATGGCCTTTTCATTGATATGGCCGATTTCGGCCTAAACATGACTATGAAAGGCTTGGCCAACCACGGCTAAACACACATATTATATGACTTAGCCGATCACGGCTTCACCATTCCCTTAATATGGCTGACTCTAGCCTAAGCGTTACTAGGTGGCTTAGGAAGTGACAAGAGAAGGGGTTGGTAAAATTTTGAAGTTACATGGTGACCTTTCTCATTCAAACGAGTTGAAACGTCAAAATGTGGGGGGCATTGTTAGATCTAGAAATAAAAATACCCTTTTGAGGGTTAAAATAGATATTTTCCCTTCTAAGAGTGACTTGTCTGATGAAGTTTACCCTCCTTGGAGTGACCATCGTGGATATCTGTCCTTCTAGAAATGACTTGTCCGATAAAGTTTACCCTCCTTGGAGTGACCACCGCGGATATTTGCCCTTCCAAGAGTAACTTGTCCGATAATGTTTACCCTCCTTGGAGTGACCACCGCAAATATTTGCCCTTCCAAGAGTGACTTGTCCGATAAAGTTTTCCCTCTTTGGAGTGAGCTTTGCAAATATTTACCCTGTTGAGAGTGACTTGTTCGAACAATATTTACCCTCCTTGGGGTGACTAAACCTATACTTCTCTCTCCCAAGGGGCGTAAGAACTTTGTCCGATTAACTACGAGTGAGCATAGGAGCTTCAGCCGATCACAAGCTTTTGGTAGACAAAGTGTTTTCGACCTCCCGGTAAGGCAATGTGTTATGACCTCCGAAAGGCAAAGCGTATCGTCACTTTGCCTAGTGACACTTAGAAATTCTGAAAAGTGAAGGGTTTCACCACTATGCCTAGAGACACCTAAAGCTTCTGAAAAGAATAGAGTGTCATCGCCTTGCCTAGAGACACTTAAATCTTCCGAAACATAAAAGGTGTCATAGTCCTCGCCTGGTGACAGCTAGAGCTTCCGAAAAGCAAAGGGTGTTAATACTTTGCCTAAGAACACCTAGAGGTTCCGAAAGGCAAAGGGTGTCAACACCTTGCTTAACAACACCTCGAGGTGCCGAAATACAAAGGGTGTCATAGCCTTTGCCTAGTGACACCTAGAGTTTCTGAAAAGTGGAAGTTGTCAACACCTTGGCTAGAGAAACCCAAAACTTTTGAAAAGCAAAGGGTGTCATCGCCTTACCTAGTGACACCTAAAGCTTCTAAAATGCAAATGGTGTCATAGCTTTTGCCTGGTGACACCTAAAGCTTCTGAAAAGTGAAGGGTGTTAACACTTCACCTAACGATACCTAGAGGCTCTAAAAGGCGAAGGGTGTCAACACCTTGCCTAGGATTACCTTGAAGCTTAAAAATGCAAAGGTTGTCATAGTCTTTGCCTAGTGACACTTAGAGCTTCAGAAAAGCAGAAGGTATCGTGACTTTGCCTGGTGACACTTGAAAGTTCCGGAAAGCAAAGGGTGTCACGACCTTTGCCTAGTGACACCCAAAAACTTTGGAAGGTTGTTTTCAGCTAATTACATTTGCTTGAGGAGTCGTGTCGAGAGACTGTACGTGGTTGGTCTCTCAAAATGAGTCGATAAACTCAGATTTTGAGTTAACCAGAGAGGATAAATCCTAGTAAACTAAGGATAAGTGTTCTACGCAGATAAGGATAACATTATCAAGATGGGCATTGAAGGTGTTCGGTTGCAAGTAAAAGACAAAGTACTATGCCTATATAAAGGACGTCCGAGGAAGGCAGGAGGATCATCTATCTATCAATCAATCACCAAACACAAATCAACTCAAGCTCTGGTTTTTATCGTAGTCTAGGTAGTAGTTTAAGAGTAGAAGTAGTCTGGCTTCGATCACCCTTTGTTACTCTTAGTTAAGCTGACTTTGGGACGAGCCTCTAAAGCCATCACGAGATCAATCTTGACTCTCACGACCTTTTTCACCCAACATAGTGGATTTTCTAATTATATTTTTTCTTCTTATTTCTAAGATTAGAACCGAAATTCAAGAATCTCTTTTCATTTTGGAACTAATTCCCATTGATTGTTCACAACAGATGTCATCTACCGCCATAATTCAAGCTGGAAAAGTCTGAAAGAGTCGCAGCTTGCAGCTCAAGATTACACTATTCATGGTCAATGACTCGAATAACACTAACTAAAGATAGCTTATTTCAGAAATTTCAACAACTTATACATTTGCGTAAACAAAAGAAGAAACCAACTAATGCAGCTAGGATCAATTCAATTTCAATTTTGTTTAAAATGTTTGTATAATTCGAATTAACTTGTAGACTTTGGGATAAAATTTCAACTAACACTACTTGCGTAGCACAAGTTGAATTTGTATTAGACTAGAACGGCCAGCTAAGACTTTGAATCTCACTCACTCTCACGAAAAGAATTCCGAAATTAACTCAAACTCACTAATTTCGGAAATAATTTCAATGATGCATATTATTTCGTAGTTGTTACATTTATATTGAAAAGGCAGATTTTCAGGGCGTGATTAAGGTGGACTCCATATCTTTCCCTTCTACCATTTCCATCTCTTTAACCTTACAATAATTGGCTTTAAATTCAGCCTTATTTAGCTACCTACCGAATGAGAAAAGTCACGCATCAATTACAACTTAATAAAAGTTTGCAAAATATTAAATACAAGCCATGCACACGTAAACAATAATTAGCTCATTAGCAAGCCATGCAACTTAATGGACACATGAGGCTTGCTTGCTTGGACATTCTATGTCATCCTCCCCTCCTTGAGATCATACTTGTCCCAAGCAGCTAACTTTGAGGGCAAGGGGAAAGCTTCAAACTACGGAGTTAGGTCAGCTACATTGAAGGTTTTGGACACCCCCAACTCTTCGGGCAAGTCAACAACATAGGCGTTGTCACTGATTCTCCTCAAAATCTTGTATGGACTGTACTTTTGGAGCTCCAATTTTCCTCCCATATTGGCAGGCAATCTCTCCTTGCAAAAATGGACCATCACCTATTCTCCAGGCATAAACACTTGCACTCTTTGGTGTTCATCAATTCGTGCCTTTTCTTTTCTATAAGTGGATACGAGTCTTGCCTTCATAGCTTCAAGCACCTCTTTAGCATGCTCCGCGAATGGGAGCGCAAAAGAGTTTGCTTTGCTTGGTCTTGCCACATATGAAATGTCCACCAAATGATACAGCACTTTGGTATAGAGTAAGGAGAAAGGCGAGTGACCAATGGATCGATGCACCACCCCATTCTAAGCAAATTCAGCTATGGGTAGTGCAAGGTCCCACTACCTTTGCTTCTCGTGGTACAAGCTCCTCAACATGCTATCAAGTGTTCTATTCGTAGCCTCGGCCTACCCATCAGTTTGAAGATGCACGGTGGATCTATACTTCAGTGTTGCATCGAATAACACCCACAACATCTTCTAAAAGTTTGCCAAAAATTTGATGTCGTGATCAGAAGTGATGCTTTTTGGCATGCCATGTAACTTAACCACCTCTCGGAAGAACAATATTGCCACTCTATGCACATCAGATGTCTTCTTGCATGGTATAAAATGAGCCATCTTTGAGAGCCTGTCAAATGAAGATTGAATTGACACTACTAGGGGTGCGAGGTAAGCCCAAAATAAAGTCCATGCTAACTTCTTCCCAAATGGCTTTAGGAACTGGCAAGGGTGTGTACAAGCCCATATTGTTCATGCCTCTCATGGTTTCTTGGCAGACTCAACCTTTTTAACAATGCGTGTTACTTCCTTCTCCATCCTGGCCAATAAAATGACGTAGGAATGTCACAAGCTGGTCATATGCATGGAGTCATCACGTGTGCATGGAGTTATAAATTCGTGCATGGCCAGCTTGGCGCGTGTCCAAGTGATTCGCATTCCCATCCTTTTGCATTCCCATCCCACATCGACAGATTCACCCACCAAGTCCCCGGTCCTACCCGTTATATTCTGAAGTTCCGTCCCTGGCAAAACCCAATCTACCAAGCATACTCATCCTTTGCTCCTGCAGTCAACCAAGTATCGTGGCCAGAGTCATAAGCTACTCTTGGTTGATTGGGAAAGCGAGGAAGAATTTGCTTGGTCCTGCCAAAGCTTAGTATAAAATTTAATGTTGCATTCAATAAAGTGTTTGATTAGCTTGGAACGTTTGGTAGTTTCCATTTAAGCTAGAAGCCGAACGATTTAGGCAATAACTTTTCATTTATGATTGTAATAATTAGGGATTTTCAAACCATGTAACCGCCGACCCTTGAGTGTTTGGACTGCCTGGAGTCACGCCTACTTATAAGGCAAGAACGAAATGAAAAAAGATTATCTTAAAATGAATTGACTTGAGTTTAAACTCATGATTACCTATGTGTAATTGATCATGCATGGAATTGCATGGAGTGCATGGACTTGCCTCGTTTATGCATGGATTTGCATAGCTATTAATGCGTGGACTCGCATTGTTAAGCGTGGACTCGCTTAAACCTGTATGTGTACTCGTACAAATCTATCTTTTAATTTTGTATCCCTAGTTCGTACCAATTTCACACATTTTCTCCTTGATAAGTCCAAATTCCATTCGTTATTCCCTTCACCTCTCGTTTGGACCATTCCAAATTTCGAGTTAGATCAATTCGCTTCCGTGCCCTACGTCTTAAAACCTCTTGAACACTGCTACTAGAGTCTTGTCCCTACCTAAATGAGCTGCCAGACCAGCACCATGTAACTCCTAAATTAGATGCTCACGTAAGGATGTCTTCGGGACACAAAGTTGGTTGCCTTTCATCAGGAACCCATCATGCACATAGAACTCTCCTTGTCCTGATCTACCTTTACACTTCAACCAAATCTCTCCAAAGTCATCATCATCTTTATATGAATCACACAAGCAATCAAAAGACGTCACCTTAGTTCTCCATTCAGTGAGGAGTGCAACTCTCCTACTAAGAGCATCCGCAATAACATTTTGTGCACCATTCTTGTGTGTGATTTAAAAGGAAACTTCTGGAGGTAGGTAGACCAATATACGTGCATGTGGCTTGTGAACTTTGATTGGTCATTGAGGAATTTGAGAGCGTGATGATCTGAGTAAAGTGCAAACTCCTTGCCAATAAGATAATGCTCCCACATCTTCAATGCACGAAAGATGGCATAAAATTATTTCTTATATGTTGACCACGATTGCCGATGTTCACTTAGCTTTTCATTGAAGAAAGCCACGGGTCTCTTTTCTTATGAAAATCAGGTAAGGCCAGCACTGGTGCAGAGCTAAGATGGGTATTTAGCTCTCCAAATGCCTTGTCAACTTCCTCACTCAACACAAATGGTACTCCTTTCTTCAATAAGGAGGTCAAAGGAGCTATAATTATGCTGAACCCCATTATGAATCTTCTATAAAATGTGACCAAGCCTAAGAAGCTTCTCACATGACTCACATTTTTAGGAGCTAGCCATTAAGATTAATAGCATCAACCTTTGCATGATCAATCTTGATTCCTTGTGCACCGACTACAAACCTTTCCAGTGGTTCTCATGTTCCAACTTAGAATGGCTATACACAAGAATGTCATCAAAGTAGACGACAACAAAGCTTGTCATGGAATGTCTTAAGTACCTGTTGCATGAATTGCATGAACGTGCTTGTATTTCCTTGCCTCCAATTTACCTCCCATATGCACAGGCATACGTTCCTTCCTGAAGTGTACCATAACAAGTTCCCCTGGTTGGAAGATTTTCAGCTTGCAGTGGGCATCAACTTGAGCCTTTTCTTTGGAATAGGTAGCTTCCAACCTGTTCTTCACAGCCTCAAGCACTTCTTGAACATGTTCTGCGTAAGTGATGGCGGATGGATTGGCCTTCGGTGGGCGTGGAATTGAGGAGATATCCACGATATGATTTGGTACCTTCGTGTAGACCAAGGAAAATGGAGAGTGACCTGTGGCACGATGCATGGCTCCATTATAGGCAAATTCAGCTATTGGAAGTGCCAAATCCCATTGGCTCTTTTGCTCATGGCATAGGCTCCTCAATAAGTTGCCAAGGGTTCTATTTGTTGCTTCGGTCTGGCCATCAGTTTGAGGGTAAGCCATAGTGCTATATTGTAATGAGGCATTAAACATTCCCCACAAAGTCTTCTAGAAGCTAGCTAGAAACTTCACATCTCGATCAAATACTATGCTTCTCGGTACTCTGTGCAACTTCACAATTTCTCTAAAAAAACAGTTGTGCAATACTGCTCACATCCACTATTTTCTTGCATGGGATGAAGTGTTCTATTTTTGAGAGTCGGTCCACAACAACAAAAATCGAGTCAGCACCACGTGGAGTGCGTGGCAAACCCAACACGAAGTCCATGCTGATGTCCTCCTAAATAGCTTGTGGAATTGACAAAGGGGTGCAGAGGCCGGTATTGTTTGCACCTTCTTTGGTTTCTTGGCACACACGGCAGTGCCTCACAATTCTTGCTACATCTTTTGCCATCTAGTGCTAATAAAATCTTTCATTCATGGCTACCAACATTTTGTCTCGGCCCAAAAGTGCGGACAAACCCCCTCCATGCAATTCCCAAATCAAATAATCACATAAAGAAGTGTCAGGAATGCATAGCTAATTACCTCTTATAAGAAAGCCATCAAGAATGTGGTATTCTCCTCGGCCAGCTCCTTTCATGAATTTGCCCCAAATTTCTCCAAACTCCTCGTCACTTTCATATAGTTCTCGTAAACTTTTGAATGAAGTCACATTCGAGCGCATCTCCATGATCAAGTTCACCCTTCTACTGAGTGCATCCGCGACTACATTCTAAGCTTCGCTCTTGTGAGTTAGCTTGAACGGGAATTTTTGGAGATATGTGGACCACCTCATGTGCATATGGCTTGCCAACTTCGACTGATCTTGCAAGAACTTGAGTGCTCGGTGATCTGTATTCAAAACGAACTCCTTTCCAATGAGGTAGTGCTCCCACGTCTTTAAGGCATGAAAGAGCGCGTAGAACTCTTTCTCATAGATGGACCATGATTGACAAAATTCACTCAGCTTCTCACTGAAAAATGCCACTGGCCTCTTCTCTTGAGATAGCACCGCGCCAATGCCAACACCTGAAGCATCTACATCCACTTCAAACAATTTGTTAAAATCAGGTAAGGCGAGCACGGGTGCAGAGCTTAGCTTTCTCTTTAGCTAGGTAAAAGATTTCTCCACTTCGTCACTCCAATTAAAGGGTATGCCTTTCTTCAATAAAGACATCATTGGTGCCGCGATCATGCTGAACCCCTTGATAAACCTTCTATAGAACGTAGCCAACCCCAAGAAACTTCTTACTTGGCTCACACTCTTCGGGGTAGGCCACTTTTGAATGGCCTCAACTTTGGTTTGATCAACCTGAATTCCCTCTTTTCCTACTATAAAGCCAAGGAAAAGAAGTTTGCTTTGCCAAAACACACATTTCTTAAGGTTGATCAACATCTTGCTTTCTCGTAACGCAACAAGGACTCCTTTCATGTGCTTCTCATGATCATCTTTAGTTCGGATATAAACTAAGATATCATCAAAATATACGACCACACATCGATCAAGGAAAGGTTTGAGCACCTAATGCATTACTCTTATGAAGGTACTAGGAGCGTTGGTGAGTCCAAATGGCATGACCAGCCACTCGTATAGGCCATCTCGTGTCTTGAACGCTGTCTTCCATTCATTGTCTGGCCTAATACGGATCTGATGGTATCTACTTTTGAGGTCGATCTTGGAGAAGATGGTGGCTCCGCTGAGATTGTCTAGCATGTCATTCAAACGTGGAATTGGGAACCTGTACCCGATGGTTATTTTGTTTATAGCTCTACCATGTTCCATCTTTCTTGGGCACTAAGAGAGCGGGTACTCCACATGGGCTAAGACTTTCACGAACATATCCTTTCTCGAGCAACTCTTGAACTTGTTCTTGTAGAATTTGATTCTCCATTGGGCTGAGTTGGTGGTGAGGCAGATTTGGCAAGCTTGACCCCGGAATCAAGTCAATTTGATGTTGCATATCACGTAAGGGTGGCAGCCCTTTAGGTAAAATCTCGGTAAAAACTTCGGGGAATTCTTGTAAAATTCTCTTCACAGGGTCAGGAATGTCTTCGTACGTGCTTTATTACATGATGCTTTATTACCTCAGCTTCCCTCCTATCCGTTATACTCTCTTTAACTCCCTCTTAATTAGCATTCACATGATGCTTTATTACGCTGCCTAAACAAACAAGGAAAATGCAAAGAGTTCCACTTATTACATGCACTAAATAATGAAAATAAATGAGCTATTGGACTGGTTGACTTGGACGTGAAATCTTCTCCATGCAGCTCCATGTATACGGAAGTCAACTTGTATGA
The DNA here is from genome assembly GCA_012979155.1 of Hypericum perforatum. Taxonomy (NCBI): domain Eukaryota; kingdom Viridiplantae; phylum Streptophyta; class Magnoliopsida; order Malpighiales; family Hypericaceae; genus Hypericum; species Hypericum perforatum. The sequence continues at coordinate 60,582 of SOPF01028377.1, read as the reverse complement.
TCCAGGGAGACGTCCTACGTCACGTGCAAGAGAAGAATTGTGCATACAAAGTCTGATGGTAGTCAACTGGAAGAAATCTCTCGCGGAGGGCTTGCTCCATGGTTGGCCAATCTCGAATAGGCCTATCTCCCCTTCTTCTCCATGATTCTTATTCTTTTCTCCACCAGACTGTGACTCCCGACTCAAGCTTGAACGTAACATAACTAACCTTTTGCTCCTCCATAAGGTCCATACAGTCGAAATACTTTTCAACAGAATCCAACCAGTTCAAGAAGCCCTCTACATCCGCATCTCCAAAGAACTTCTCGATGTTCATCTTGAACGGCCTATCCACCCTTCTAACATACTCTCCCCCGTGATCTTCTCCTCTCAAGATCTCTCTCCTAAGACCACATCCTCTATCACCACGTCCTCTGCCCCTCAGACCACATCCCCCTCTTCCAATTCCCCTCACATCAAGCATATCATCAGTATCCTACAATTCATCATCCTCTACTTGGAGAAGATTTATCACGCCTTACCACTTGTGGAGGTTGCACCATGAGATTTGCAAGTTGGGTGCGTATCTCTAAGATGGTAGCCTCCAAATTTGCAAACCTTTAGCGTATATCCAAATTCTGTTTGTTTATAGGATCGGTCATAGTGGCTCGGTTTGTGGGTGGTGCTAGGTGGTTAAACAGGACACAAATCAGGTGATCACAATATCTTGTAGATGGCTCGTAGATGGGCTCACTCATTCCTCACTAAGTGATAATGTATATTCTCTTAACTCTCACGATCAATATAGGAATTGATCTGATCTCACACTTGCTCTGATACCACTTGACATAGCTAAGATAAGCAACGAAGTTAGTTTACAATTTTCAGATAGAAACTTGCTTAAGAATTTCGGACACAATGATAAAACCTTAACAAGCACACTCACGTGATGCAAGTAAGGGTGTTCAATTTTAGTTGAACGGCCAGCTAGGGCTTACCAAACTTGAACACTTATGAAAATCTCAATTTCCAAATTAGTCAGATTGCAATCTATTGCGAAAATATTCAATGCTTGTTTTATTTCAAATTTTGGACAGCTTATAAGGGAGGCAGATTTTTAGGAGAGAATAGAGGAGCAATTTTTCAGCTTCGCTTCTTTCCTTCCAACCACTTTAACCTTCCCTTTAATGGCATTATATCTTTTCCTTATTAGCTTCCCTACCTATTACATTCATTCAGAGTTTAATACAAGCAACCGAACAGTCCCAAACTTCAAAGGAAACTAAAGACAATGAAATAAATGAAGCCATGCACCCTATGCACGTGATCAACTCTTGCCACCTTCATTCTGATCCATGCAAACTCATGCATATGTGCAACGGGTTGGACACCCTACGTCATGCATTTAGTTCATAAATCATGTATGATAGTCGTAGATGGCCACAAGATATTGGCTGATCTACATATGTTAGACATGGATGATTTTGATGTTATTTTGGGGATGGATTGGCTATCATCGTACCATGCTACGGTGGACTATTATAAGAAGATTGTGAGGTTCAGGCCAGAGGGTGAACCTGAATTTGTGTTTTAGGGTAAGGTGACGATGGTTCCACCGAGGCTTATTTTGTGTTTGAAGGCTTCAAGATTATTGTGAAGAGGTTGTGAGAGTTATTTGGCAATGGTTAAAGAAGTGAATGCGGATTCTGATCAGATTATAGTTGAAAACATTCCCATTGTGAAAGAGTTTCCAGATATCTTTCCGGATGAATTGCCAGGTTTACCACCTAAGAGGGAGATAGAGTTTTGTATTGAGTTGCACCTGGGGACACAACCAATTTTGATACCGCCATATCAGATGGCTCCTGCTAAATTGAAAGAGTTGAAGGTACAGTTACAGGAATTGTTGGATAAAGGATACATATGACCTAGTGTTTCTCCGTGGGATGCTCCAATATTGTTTATTCGGAAGAAGGATGGGAGTTTGAGGTTATGTATTGACTATCGCAAGCTGAATAAGGTGACTATTTGTAACTAATATCCTCTTCCACGCATTGATGATCTGTTTGATCAGTTGAGAGATGCTAAGTGATTTTTGAAGATTGACTTAAGATCAGGGTACCATCAGTTGAGAATTAGAAAAGAGGATTTGACCAAGACAGCTTTCAGAACGAGATATGGACATTATGAGTTTTTAGTCATGCCATTCGGTCTTACGAATGTGCCAGCCTACTTCATAGGTCAAATGAATTGAGTGTTCAAGCCATTCCTGGATCAGTTTGTAGTTGTGTTTATCGATGACATTTTGATCTACTCACAGACCAAGGAAGAACATATTGTGTTTAGTTTTGAAGACTTTGCTCGATAACCAGTTATATGCTAAGTTGTTGAAGTGTGAGTTTTAGTTGCAGAGTGTGGCATTCCTAGGACATATTGTGTCCAAGGACTTGCGATGAAGTGGTGAATTGGCCAATGCCTACTAGTGTCATAGAGATACGCAGTTTTCTTGGGTTGGCTGGTTATTATAGAAGGTTTGTGAAGGGGTTTTCTACTTTGTCTGCTCCACTCACTCGACTAACTTAGAAGAAAGCAAAGTATGTGTGGGGAGAAGATTATGAGAAGAGTTTTCAAGAGTTGAAGTGTCTGTTAACGAATGCTTCGATTTTGGCATTACCATCTTCATTGGCCAACTATTCTATATACTGTGATGCTTCCAGAGTTGGATTAGGTTGTGTTTTGATGCAAGGCAAGAATGTGACATCGTACGTGTCTAGATAGTTGAAGAAACATGAGCATAACTACCCAGTGCATGATTTAGAGATGGCAGCATTTGTATTTGCACTTAAGATTTGGAGGCATTATCTATACGGTGAGAAATTTGAAGTGTTCACGGATCACAAGAGCTTATAGTATATTTTTGAGCAGAAGGACTTGAATAAGAGGCAGAGGATATGGATGGAGCTTCTGAAGGACTACAACTATACCATCAATTATCATCCTGGCAAAGCAAATATGGTTGCAGATGCTTTGAGTCAAAAGTCAGCGGGTAGTTTGGCACATATGTTAGTGGCATGAAGACCTTTGATTTTGAATATTCATGAGTTATTTGACCAAGGGTTAGAATTGACTACAGATTTAAACAGAGAGGAGCCGGTGTTATTGGCTGAGATTCTGTTACAACTGACAATACGTGGTTGGATTGTGGAACTACAACGAGAAGACCCTAAGATAAGGGAGATGATTGGAAAGGTTGAGAATGGTGAATGGTCGAAATTCAGTCTTAGCACTAATGGTGTTTTACACTATGGTACATGTTTGGTTGTACCAGATGTAAGCGATGTGAAGAGGGACATTATGAGTCAAGCACACAAGGCAGTTTATAGTATGCACCTTGGTTCGACCAAGATGTACAATGATATGAAGAAGTACTACTGGTGGAATGGCATGAAAAGGATATCGGGGAATTTGTCACAAAGTGCTTAACTTGCCAGCAAGTTAAGGCCGAACATCAAAGACCTTCAGGCTTGTTATAGCCGTTGAGTATTCCAGAATGGAAGTAGGAGCAGATTACCATGGATTTGTTAGTGGGACTTCCAACTTTACCGAAAGGATTTGATTCTATTTGGGTGATCGTGGACAGATTGACAAAGTCTACACACTTTTTACCTATCAAGAGTACTTATGATGCAGCGAAGTTTTCCCAACTGTTTATTGATCAGATTGTACAACTACATGGAGTTCCGATTTCGATAGTTTTAGATCGGGGAACACATTTTACATCTCACTTTTGGAAAAAGTTCAAAGACTCCATAGGCACTCGGCTAGATTTAAGCACAGCTTTCCATCCTCAGATAGACAAATAGTCAGAACGGACAATCCAAGTATATTAAGATATGATGCAAGCTTGTGTGATGGATTTCGGTGGAAGTTGGGAGCTTTATTTGCCTTTGATGGAATTTGCTTACAACAACAGCTATCCGTCTAGCATTCAGATGGCACCTTACGAAGCTTTGTATGGTAGGAAGTGTAGATCTCCAATATGTTGGGATGATGTTGGGGAGAAGCAACAATTGGATCTTGAGTTCATGCAGGAAACAGTTGATAAAGTTAAAGTGATTCGAGAATGCCTTAGGGTAGCTCAAAGCAGACAAAAGTCATATTCAGATAAGAGAAGAAAGGACATTGAGTTTGAAGTGGGTTCCAATGTGTATCTCAAGGTATTGCCGATGAAGGGCATCATTAGGTTTGGTAAGAAAGGCAAGCTGAATCCAAGATTTGTAGGGCCATTTGAGATTCTAGAAAGGGTTTGTCGCGTAGCTTATTGGTTGGCACTACCGACTACATTCTCAAGTTTACATCTAGTGTTTCATGTTTCAATGCTCCAAAAGTATCTACACAATCCCTCACATGTGCTAGATTAGCCAAATGTAGATTCTCAAGATGATCTCACCTACGAGGAGTGACCTTTACGGATATTGGACAGACAAGTAAGGAGCCTCAGGACTAAAGACCTTCTGTTCGTGAAAATGGAATGGCAACATCATTCTCCCGCAGAGGCTACATGGGAAATGGAGAAAGATATGCAGGAGAAGTATCCACATCTGTTTAAGTGACACGGTACATACTTCATACCTTTACTAAATTCGAGGACAAATTTTCATTAGGGGGAGAATTGTGATAACCTCGAGACTTGGTCGGTCGTTTTTGCGTTGTGCTATCTACTTGAGAGATGGGTTATGGAAGTGCATTTAGATGTCATATAATATCCTTAACGAGTTGGTTCAAGTTCGATAAAGTTGACGTAATGAAATTCCGAGTTCCGTAAATGTAGTTAGTCATTTCTCGGGAAGATTGACCTTTGGGTAGTGTAATGGCCATAACTTTTCAATTTTGATCCAAATGACACAAGGGAGTACAATTTAGAAACTACACACATAAACCTACAACTAAGTCATCTACAAGTTTGGTCAGAAATCAAAGGAACTAGGTGAAAAATTGGCTGGAAGTTGCTGCTCTGTGATTGGACCACCAAGTTACATTGACCAATCACATTCTTACCTAAATTAAAAGTAAAAAAGAGCTGAAGAAGGGTTGGAAATGACTCACCTACTTAACTCTTGCACTCAAGAAAGGTATAGAAGAGGTGGGAAACTCAGGAGATAAGCCACAAAATCGAAACAGAGAAAAGAAGAGAGAGGGTTAAGGAGAGAGAGGAAGAAGTAGGTAGGTGAAGAAGTTTGACTCCGTAAGTGATATTCTGTTCAGATTTAGACTTTAAAATTAAAAGTAATATGTAGAGCATGAACAGACCTTTCTAATGGTGTATTACATGTTTGATTTGGATCATGGAGTCAACAGGAAAATTGTTTTGAACACAGAGCTTGTTTCTGGGGTAGTCAGTGAGCAACGGGAAGAAGATCAGCCTAGTAAGTGGACTTAACCTATGATTTGGACTTGGGTGGTTTAGAACTGTTGGTAGTACACTTCTTGGGCTTTCCGAAACTGTATCATTTACTTGATTTGGTTGAGGGAAACGTCTTGTGCATGCTTTTGAAGTTTGGATAGTCTGGCTGAGTTCACAGCTGAGCAAGTTTGAGAGTTGAGTTTGATAAGTTGATTCTTTTTTATTTTGAGGTTAATTGTTGGTTCTGAGATGTTGAGTATACACAGGGGAGTTATGTTGAAGTGAGGTTTGAGCTTGGTTTGATATGTTTGAGTGATTTTTGATGATTATTTATGGTTGGACTTGCGATGATCTTCATAGACGTTCGATTTGGCAAAACAGATTGTTGTGCATGCTTGGGCTTGTGTGACTTGTTCTCAGAGTATATACATGTTGGTACTTGGTATGGAATGAAGCATTTAAAGGGTTTGATCTATTCGTTGCATTTGGATGAGTTTGTGATGACGAATTGCGTGTGTGTTTAAGTTGGTTATTCTGAAGCATTGGAGGTGAATTGGTTTTGGAAACCAAGGGTTAACCTTGTTATGTGATTTTGGATTATTGTTCAGATTTCTGAAGTTGAAGAAACTTCGAGTGGAAGGAGCATCGGATTTGGAAATTGACACTTTCGAACGCTATTTGTCTGAGTAAGAGGATAGCACATGATAACTTTGGTTGTGTATGTTGTATGTTTGTTTCGGATCTTGATGATGTGCATCACATGCATTTTGTTGGTCTATGGTACATTTGGACATACTTTTGATTAGTTTGTGAAGCATGTGACATTTGTGAACAGCCGGCTAGATTGCTAGCTTGGGGCTGATTTGTTTCGTCTGATGGATGTGATTCTGGACCATTGGGTCATCGGTCTGATAAGATATGTGTTTTTGTGAGAGAAATGAATAGGCTTTCCCGTACTAACCGGGGATGTTAGTCTATGAGCCCATAGTTTTGGGGATATCACTAGTTTACATTTGTTCGCTATCACTAGCTTACATTTGTATGCTAGATTTGTGTTTGTGAACAGAGATTTGTTTGGCCATTTGGATATCCCTATCAGTCAGAGGAAGGGGCAATACAAAACCTATTCATTGCTCTATTTGTGTGTCTATATTTGTGTTTGGTATTATTTATAGCATTTGGTCATCGCGCATTTTGATTTGCGTGAAGTCGAGCATGATTAAGTTCTGTTGCATGCATATGTCAGCCATAACTAATATATTATGTTCTATTCCCTTGCTAAGTGTTTTTGGACACTTAACCCTTACAAATTTATTTCAGGTTCTCAGAGGTTTTAGATCGTTTCGAAAGTTCAGAGTCCGTGGTACCAGCCCAGCTCTTTCTCTTTCGAGGGCTACTTTTTGAGATCTTTGGATGGTGCCATTGTTCCCTTCTGTATAGTTGCTCCGTAGTAGTAGTGGTTTTGGAGATGTTTGTGATTTTTGGTTTGTAAATTAATTTGGTTTGGATTTAGTATGTTGATAAGGGATTTTGTTGATTTATGTTTGAAATTTGCTTCCGCTGGATTTGATTGTTGTGAGAAGGATTTAAGGCTTGCTAGGCCTGCATTTTTGTTGTTAGTATGTCGCACAGTCTAGCACCAGTCACCGACCTCAGTTTGGGTAGTGACAAACATCCCCAGTTAGTATGGGAAGGCCTTTTCATTTCTCTCACAAAAACACATATCTTATCAAACAGATGACCCAACGGTCCAGAATTATAATCATCAGACGAAACAAATCAGCCCCAATCTAGGAATCTAGCCAGCTGTTCATAAATGTCACATGCTTCACAAACCAATCAAAATATGTCCAAATTTATCATATACCAAACCATATGCATGTGACGCACACAATTAAGCTCTGAAACATACACATAACAAACACAACCAAATTTATCATGTACTATTCGCTTACACAATGAAGATCCAACGATCACACTAATTTCTGAATCTGTCGCCTTTCACAAAGATTCTCCTTCACCCACACACCTTGAAGAAGTTCTACTCACAATCCCAAATCACAATAACGAGGTTAACCTCTGACTTTCCGAACCAAATTGCTGCCAATAATTCAAAACCACGAACAACGGGATAATCTCTTTTGATACTTGCTTTCTTGACAAATATACCACACATATATAATCTGTTTAGAGCCTCTTCATGGCCATATGTTCACTCAACAAGCTGTTTTGCACAACAGAACACAAACCAAGCTCAAGAGAAGCTCAACCATTTTATCTTCAACAAACATCATATATATCTCAAACTAAGATCACAACTACTTCAAACAGTACTTCATATGACATCCTCTGTATGTTCTTAATATTATTGAGTCTCACTCTTAACCTTAAATTCTCAAGATTCATCATACCAAGCTTATTCCCACAACTCGCTCAACTGTAGACTCAGATAGCAAGTCCAACATTCAATACGGTGTAATACACGTTTTCTTCAACCAACACAGGCATATCATACATATTCATAAATCTGATGAAGTCATCTACAATCAACTTCAGAACATGCAATTCAAATTTTGAGCCTAAAGACACTTACTGAGTTGTTCTTCTTAACCCCCTTCAATCTAAACACAGCCAGACAGTCCAAACTTCAACCAAGTTTTGACCATGATATATTTATTCAAATTGGGCATAAGATACACTATTAGAAAGCTGAAAGAATATTATATAGGATGTCAAAATTTCAGGTTCCAATTCAAAGTCTAAGTATGCTTACCAATCACGTGTTTTTCAATAACCTCAGATGTGTGCTTGTTCAATAGTGTCCAGATTCAAAACAAGTTTGCCGTCGATTCCCTGATCCAAATTGTCCATATGATATACCAAAAGAAAGGTCTGGGTGTCCTCTACAACGTTCTTGAATGTTTCAAAGTCTGACCAAAGGTCAGTCTGTCCGAATCATTCAACAACTTCTCAAGCAAATATTTTCTCTAAGACTTGTTATGGTTGAGATGTGTCTGCAATGACACCAATTCACATCTTTGAATACTTCAAAGATGTCATCTAATATAACCATCTCAATCCAATGTATTCCGATCAAAGGATGCCAAATTTTATAAAAACTAGGTCTATAGGGTTTTTATAGGTCTTAGTAACTACGGAAAACTACAATTGACATAGGAATGTCTTACAAATGCAAGCCGAATGCCTAAAGGGAGCATGATCTGTCTACTTAAACTGATTGGAATAAACATACAAGCATATGGACTAATTTCCTGATTATTCTGGTCCATTTGGTGTATGAACGTGTGCATGAAGGTTGCATGGGAGTTGTCTCACGTTTTGGTCAGCTGGAGTTAATGTTTTCCGCATTGAATAAGCAACATTAAGTTAGCATTTGTTTTAGGTCGTTTGTATTTATTTCTGAAGTAGCTGAATGATCATGCCTTTAATGCATGATATTTAATGTAATAATCATGGGATTTCATTTTGTAACAGCCATCTTAAAGGCTAAGACGTTCCAGATTGTAAGCCTTTTTTAAAAGGGAACGAAATGAATAAACAAATCAGAGATTGAATATTTTCCAGAATTTGAGACTTAGTGTCCAAGTTGTATGGTGCGACCGTGAAGGGTGCGTCCCTTGTCTTTGTGTTCGAAATTGCCCTAGCTAGCCATCCAAATTTTTAGGACCCCTCGTGATTGAACGACGGCAGTTGTCGGGATACACAAGTTTTTTCCTTTTTACCTTACCTATTCCCTTTTGCAATTCGTTTCATTTCACCAAATCACCTTCAAATCAGCCACAATAGTTCCTAATTAAAGCCTGGTCAGATTTATTCATCCTCATACCAATATCAATTACAATTCGCTTCTGCATGCCTACGTCGGGTGGTATCAGAGCCCTGTGCCGATCCGATCAACCTTCATCACAAGGTTTGATCTACTCAATTCTTATATTGAATTCTGTCCAGAAAGGAAGAAGTTCGTTTTAAGGTCTTGGCTTCAATTATAAATTCTGGAATTCTGGAATTTTGAGAGGTATACTTATAAACGGCTTTCAGAATTGTTGTTTGTGGGTGGGCTTGAATTCTGGAATTTTTGGTACGTGCACTTGAGAGAGTTTTGGTGTTACCAAATTCGTAACTTTATTATAATAATAACAAGCTTATAATGGGGTGGATTTCAAGGCTGTAATGAAGGGCATCATGAGCTGGAAATTGCCGTTTGTGTTCTGGCCATTTGGCAAAGATAATTAGTGATTTGGAAGTTTGCTTTTGGATTCTAGAATTTGAAAAAAAAAGTGCCAACTGATCTTGGCTATTCATAATGGTTTTGTACGGTCTAATTCATTGAGAGTGAGTTTTCTTTACCACCAAAGATGTCAATCATGTCCGATTCTGAAATGGCAACAAGATTGGGAAACTTGGAAGCCATGCTTCAAGAGGTTCTCACACGATTGAATAAGATGGTCGTACAGCCTATAGCGCAACCACGTCTGGTTGAAAAAGTCATGTCATTGAGTGCTCTAGTTATTGATCCAAAGGTGGAAAATCAGATTGTTGAAGAGACCTTGATCTGGGAAGAGTTTGGTCATTTCTCGGCAGATTTATTTGATGTTGAGCAGCTGGATGAGAGTGATCTAACATTGCTGCACCTAAAAGAGTTGTTTGATGAATCGTCGGCTTTATGGCAGAATTCAGATTCATTTGTTCTTATTGAGAAGCCTATGGACGAGTGTTTACATGATGGTGATGACTTTTATGAATCTGAAGTTGTGCATATTGATTTCCTTGGAGTTGATCGGTTTGATTATGTTCGAGGATCATCTTTGCTTAATATGTGGAATGATCTGAAATCTGTTGAAAGGAGCTCTAAAGATTTCTTGTTCGCTTTGGTGTATCCTATGATTTTAAGCTCGAAATATTTTACAACGTCGGTGAACTCTTTATTTTGTTTCTAAAAGCTCGGCGTAAAAAATTGGGACAATAACATAATACTGAGCTATTCAATGTTATTTAATAAAGTTAGGCTTTAATGTTTTCTTATACAAAGATAAGTAAACTGCTTTTCCTTTCTTTGAAAGAATCTCAAGTTTTGAAGAGGGGGATAAATTCGGATCCAAGGGTCTATCGTTTTGTTACTAAAATTCAACGGCAAGATGTTTTCTGATTGACTCTAATTTTTTGCAAATTTTATGTACCAAATCTGAAAAGGCTCAGTGACTAAATTCAAATTTTGCACGCGTTGTTAATTTATTAAAATAAATTTTTTTATGTGATAATTTTTCTACATTGATTAAAAAAATTCGGTCTTGGGATAAATATAAAAATGTGATAATTATTTTCAAAATTTTAATGATGAATCAGAGTTCCAATTTTCATATAAAGTAATATTTTATAATAAATACATATATTTTTAGTTATTTATATTTTATAATAAATACATATATTTTTAGTTATTTTTTAAATTCAAAAAAATATTTAAAGACACTATTTTGTGTATATTTGCGTGTTTGATAAATTTTACATAATCATTTATTCTCTCAATAGTGTTCAAATAATTATTGTAACTATTGTTTTATTTTGTTGTAAGAAAATATACCAATCAAATATAATATTTAACTAATGTAAATAAGTCGAGATTTATGTAATTTGAATATAGAAAAAATAATATTTTATTATTTATGCATTTATTGTTCAAAATTTTAATTTTATTATTTTTGGAAAAAAATACAAACCTCTTTTATGTTATAATCTCTTTAAAGTAATACTTTTATTTGCTCTCACTCATATCACTTTAGAATTTTTTTATTGTAATTAGTTGTATAATTACGTTACCATGAATAAAATTTATAATTAGTTCTTCAATATAGGAGTGACAAGAAATAAGATCTAGATAAAATTTATAGAACTTAGGTCATTATCTTTTTTTAGAAGAAACTAAATTCTACCCTTATCCTCTTTTAAGAAAAAAGATCCCAACAAAATATGTGTCAAAAATATTGGGTAGGAATTTTGACGTAGGAACGTCGGACGTACTTCATGGAGTTGCATGGAATTCTGCCTTGTTTAGATTTTGTGCTGATCATTTAAATTGCTTCTTTTAATTGCATGTAATGATTCGATTTTCTCTTTAATGTTTGATAGCGAATAAGGCACAAATTAACTGCCACTTAAGGTAGAGATTAATGAGGTAATGACTTAGGAGAGTGAGGGACGAAGCCTCCTTGATTGCGACTGAATACATGTCTCTCTTTATAGTGTAATACCAACATCAGTAAAGAATCATCAAGTCATTTCCAAAATTCAGCGAGTGTTTGAATTCAAGCGGATGTATTTCTGTGAGAGAGTGGTTACCTTTCACCCTTGGTGGCCGTTCTTGCATAGAACAAGTTCTTCTCTTGCAATAGAAGTTGTGTGATTGATTGTTTATCCTGTTACCAAACAAATTTGATTTGATCACGATCCTAGCTACGTTCAGTGGTATTAGAGCTGGTTGCTCTCTTCTCAATTATGTTCCCTTCACTTATTTGTTAACTTTTAGCCCATCTACGAGCCGATTCACAGGACATTGCAATCTCCTAATCCATGTCTCATTTAACCACCAAGCACCACCAAAATTTGAGCACTTATGACCATCAACAAAAGATTGATAGATCTTGAAATCGTAATTCAAGCTGTCCTCACATAACTTACTATTCCAAGAGAGTCTGCTCTTATCCTTATAAGTTTCCTGCTGTTTTTCTAGACGATAGGTCGTCTGCCTAAATAACCTGGCGTATGCCAACAATGTCTAGCATATGCCAAGTTTAAAGATTTAGAAGAGTTAGAGTACGCCAACTCTTCTGGCATGAGAATTTTTGCCTCGGATGGCCAAAAATGGTGTACGCCACCAATTTCTGGCGTGCACCAACACAACAATTTTTTTAAGCAGAGTTGCACAAATGAGTAAGTAAGGTAAAATCGTCCCACAAAGACCGAGTTTAAAGCTTCAACTAGGATTTGTAACTTGTCTAAGATCAATTTATGAAGTGGTTTGATAGAAACACTCGTTCTAAGTCGGTTTACTAATCTACAAAGTATGAACTTAGTTACTTGAAGGTTTGGTTTTCTAACAGATTTTTAACAACTTAATATGCACAAATGAGCAAGGTGAACTTAAAACCACAATAATCATCGAATTTAGAAGGTTTACTAAGTACATAACATGGTCCTAGTGTTTCGAAATCAACCAAACTACACTCTCGTGCTAGAATGGCCTAAATTGCTTCTTTACCATGCTTAGAATGATAAGATATTCTCTCGACCCCAAAAACCAACTAAGCACAGCAAAGAACCAATTATATGCATCACTTTAAAGACAATAAATCACTGAGTAAGAGTATTAGCAACTCGAACCAGCAACTTATCTAACTAACCTTTCCATTTAAACTATCTCCTCTCGGTTTCAAGTTTAAACTAACTTCTAACCTTGGTGATCAAGCAAGTTTAACATGGCATTAAGTTCGTTAGTTTGGCATGTTCATCATGTTTTTAACCCTCTAAACTGTGACTAAGTAGTGGCTTTAAGCCACCAAACTCAAAGATTAACTACTCACACATGCTTGCAAAGAACAATATACACATAAACATGAACATACTTAGCATTAATTAACTAAATGAAGAGTTTAAGTGAAGAAAGCTTTACAAGGGTGAAGCCAGCTTTCTTCCTCACGTTCTTCGCTGAAAGATGGCCCAAGTTTGTATTGCATACCTCTCTCTCACACTCTCCTACTTGTCTATTCTACACTAATGTTCATTATTAACATAAAACAAAAGTCAAAAGTAAAAACTAATATAAACTAACATAATATCCTAACAACTATCAACCTCTACACCATAATGGTCTGCCATAGTCACTAGAAGGCCAAGAAATCCTGAGTGCATGGCCCCCTCCAGTGTTTTCCACTCAAAGAGGCAAGTGGCAGCTCTATCACTATCTGGTCTGGCATGCGCCAACTCTGCCTAGTGTGCGCCAGATCCTCAGGTGCTTGCCAACTGTGCCTGGCATGTGCCATGTCTTAGGTGCTCGGTCGTTCACGTCTGGTAGTTCTTGCTCGTGGTCGTTTGCTTCTGGTGCATTTCTGGTGTATGCCACCTTCTTCTGGCGTGCGCCGGGTCTTTAGCGTTGCTCTTCTTTGCCTTCACATCATTCCTCTTGTCCATGCATCCGCTCATTAAGCTCGGTCATCATCCATTTCCCCGACTTAGCTCCTAAAAACCATAAAACATAATGAAAAACAAAATACGCAACTAAAAACATAAAATAAAGAAAACTAAGACAAAGATAACTACAACTAAAATAAAACAACCTAAAAAAACTAAGAACAAACTAGAAAATGGACACAAGTAATGAGTGTTTTAAGCACTCATCACATACAAATCTTACGGTGTAACACCCTCATGTAGAGATGCGCGATAATCCTCTCGATATAATAGATGATGAGTTGGATGATGGGCATAAGGTACGAGGAGGAGGGCGATTACATGGCTTTTAAGCTAGAGTCAATTACATGGCTTTTAAGCTAGAGTCAGAAGCTGTGGTGTGGTGAGGAAAGGAATAAGAATCTCGGAGAAGGAGAGGAGATCGTCCTATTTTGAGATTGGCCTACCAAAGAGCAAGCCCTGTGTGAAATATTTCTACCAGTTGATTACCATCAAACATTATACTAGTAATTCTTGTCATGCACTCAAGGTAATAGATCTATTGATGAGTACACTTCTGAGTTCATTGAGGCTTGTATCGTGTAATGATATAGAGGAGAACAAAGATCAGATGATTGCATGTTAAGTGGATAGCCTTAGCTTCTTGTTTTTCCATGATGCGTGTGCTAAGGCAAGAAAGATTAGGGCTGCCTTAAAGAAGAAGAAGAATACATCTTTGAATCATTTTTCAGGCCCTGGTCAATCATCCTCTTATTCTAAATGAGGAAACAAGAAGACTCCAACTCAAATAACTAATCTAAGGCCCACTACAAAGAAACCTATTCTCAAAGTTGCTTAACAAAAAGGAAAAGAAGTGAATGCGAGCTTGAGAATTTGTTGCTATAAGTGCAATACAATCGGGCATAAATCAAGTGAGTGTCCCAAAAGGAAGTTCACACAACTATGTGAAAAGGAAGATGAGAGGGAAGAGTTTTGGGGGTGTACTTCTGTGCTTCAGTTTAAGAGAGTGAGAATGAGGATCAAGAAACCTCTGAAGAAGAGGAAGAGTATTACAGGATGATGAACAGGCTTGTTTTAACCACCACATAAAAAGATGACTCCCAACATCATAACTTATTTCACATGCAATGTCATGTTGGAAAGGATGTATGCGAGGTAATCATCGATAGGGGAAGTCAGGAGAATTTTGTCAGTAGCAAGATGATTGAAAGGCTTGGCCTGAAAACCACACCTCACCCTTATCCCTATTCTATCAGTTGGGTTCATGCAGGAGGCAAAATTAAAGTGGATGCAAGGTGCACAATACCAATCACTATCGAAAAGTATTCACATAAGATTGAGTGCGATGTTCTAGAAATAGATGCGTGCAACATCTTATTTGGAAGACTGTGGGAGTTCGATAATAAGGTGGTTCATAAAGGAAAAGAGAACACATACGAAGTAAAGAAAGGAGGAGAATGATTCACCTTATTACCAAGCAAACTAAAGCACGCAAACGTGCAATACAACAGTGGCATATAGCTCGTCACGATGATCACGTCATCAAAGGAATTACAAGATTCGATATGCAAGTTAGGATGGTGTCACGTCTTGGTGATGAAATAAAGAGATCAGAACATGGAGGAGAGTGCTAATAGCATTCTTGAGCCTGTACTCAAGTTATTGCAAGAGTTTCCAGAGGAGATCTCCGAAGACTTGCAAAGGGGGCCACCTCCTCTTCGCAATATCTAACATTAGATCAATCTTATTCCAGGCTCCATGTTCCCAAATTTGCCATATTACTGTCTTAGCCCTAAAGAGAACCAGATCCTTCATGATCAAGTTCAGGAATTCCTTGATAAAGGCTTTATCTAGGAGAGTCTTAGTCCTTGTGGCATTTCTGCATTATTGGTCCTTAAGAAAGATAGTACATGGAGGATGAGCGTAGATAGCCAAGCCATCAATAAGATCACCATTGGCTACAGGTTTCCTATCCCTCAGCTTAATAACATGCTCGACAACCTTAGTAGCTCGACTGTCTTTTCCAAGATAGACTTGCAAAGTGGCTATCATCAAATCTGGATTTTCCCCAGAGACAAATGGAAAACAGCGTTCAAGATACGAGATGGCCTATATAAGTGGCTTGTCATGCTATTTGGACTAACAAATATACCAAGTACATTCATGAGATTGATGCATCAGGTAATGAAGCAGTTCTTTGATAAGTTTGTGGTGGTGTACTTCGACAATATTCTCGTTTATAGCCAAACTGAACCTGATCATTTGAGTCACTTGAGAGAAGTTTTTGGTGCTCTACGAGAAAATGAATTGATTGTCAACTAAAGAAGTATGTGTTTTGGCAAAAGAAATTGATATTTCTTAGAGGAAGGAATCCAAATTGATCAAGCTAAGGTCGAAACAATTCGTAAGTGGCCCACATCAAAAAATACGAGTCAAGTATGGAGTTTTCTAGGACTTGCCACATTCTACAAGAGGATTATAAGGAGATTCATCGAGATCAGAGCTCAAATGACATCATTGTTGAAGAAAGGGGTTCCTTTTGGTTGGAGTAAGGAAGTGGATGACTCGTTTAATCAATTAAAGACAAAGCTGAGCTAAACCCTGGTGCTTGCATTGCCAGATTCCAACAAAAATTTTGAGGTACATGTTGACGTCTCTGGAATGGGAATATTAGCCATTCTTTCACAGGAGAAGAGGCTAGTTGTGTACTTCAATAAGAAATTGATCGAGCACAGACAATCGTGGTCAACCTATGAGAAAGGATTCTATGCTCTCTTTCATGCTTTAAAGACGTAGGAGCACTATTTAATCGAAAAAGAGTTTGTGCTGTTCTCGGATCACCATGCTATAAATTTTCTCAACGACCAGTCTAAGTACGCAAGCCACATACACGTGAGATGGTCTAGATACTTATAAAAGTTTTCTTCAAGATTATGCACGAGAGTGGAGCTTAGAACATTATTATGGATGCTCTTAGTAGAAGGGTTGTACTTTTGACTGAATGGCATGCACGCATAACCTCTTTTGATTGTCTATGTGAGCTATATAAGAGGATAAGGACTTTGGAGAGGTATGAAAGAAGTGCAAAGAAGGGAGAGGAAATGGAGAATTTTACGTGCATGATGGCTTCTTGATGAGAGGTAATCAACTCTGCATTCCCAACACCTCACTTTGCAAGCATTTAATTTGGAAATTGCATAGAGGAAATGGAGAATTTTACGTGCATGACGGCTTCATGATTGTGCCATGCTTAACCAACCTAGGGAACAAGCTAATTTTGTCAGTGGGTAAGGGCAAGAAGCAAACTGGATGGGGAACAACCCATATTCTTCAACATACAATCCTGGGTGGAGAAATCACCCAAATTTCTCATGGAAAGGAGGAAACAATGAGAACAATCTAGCAATTGTTCCTGATAAAGGTCTTCCTTTACATGCCCCACATCAAGGACCTCTTGGTTTTCTACCACGGGGTTACTTAGGGGAGAATTTGGGAGCAATTGAGGAGAGGTTCACCAAAATTGAGAAGTTCATTCAAGAAAGTAGAGGATCTTCAATCCACCAAAGTCAAATTTTAGCAGCCTTAGCTAGTCAAGAAGCTAGGCAGAACAACTTAGAGCAATTCCTAGAGGGTCAAGCTACTACAATGCGCAACATGGAAGTACAACTTGGAGAAATCGCAAAAACAAATACTACTAGAGCATTAGGCTCTCTTCCCAGTTCTACGGAGGAAAACCCTAGAGGTAATGTCAATTCTATCTTCTTGAGGAGTGGTAAGGAATTGGCTCCCAAAGTTGTTAAAGACAAGGCTAAGGAAAATGAGAAGGAGATTCCCACCAAAGACAAGGAAAAAGTTGTGGAGAAAGAAAAAAGTCTGCACATTGAAATAGACGTGGCAGAAGAAGAAGTGTACGTACCACCACCACCAATTATCCATGTTCTTCCTTTTCCAGGAATGGTAAAGAAGAAGTCAGGGATGGATGAAAAAATTTCTCCGTTTCATGGAGAAAATGAAGAACGTATAGATTAGTGTCTCTTTTTTAGAGATGCTAGACCAAGTGCCACACTACACTAAGTTTCTAAAGGAACTTGTCACAAAGAAGAGAAAGTGGGATGACAGAGAGACTATTGCCCTCACGGCCAATTGTAGCTCATTACTCTCTAAAAATCTTCCGATAAAGCTAGAAGATCCGGGGAGTTTTAATATTCCCTGCTTCATTGGTGACATTGAGTTTCCTAAGTGTTTATATGATTTAGGCGCTAGTATCAACTTGATGCCTTTGTCTACTTTCCAGAAACTTGGTTTGAGTAAAGTAAAAGAAACTTCTATGCTTCTACAACTGGCAGACCAAACAATTAAGAAGCCATTCAGAATTATTCAGGATGTCCTGGTGAAGATTGACAAATTCATATTCCCAGTTGACTTTGTGGTGCTTGATTTTCCAGAGGACAAAAATTGTCCATTAATTTTTGGAAGACCCTTCCTCAACACGGCGCATGCATCGATGAATGTTCATGATGGAAGAATGGTTCTACAAGTAGGAGAGGAGGAAGTTGAATTTAAGATGCCTCGTGTGATCAGTCATCTTTCTGATGACAAAATGTACATAAAGACTAATCAGATTAAGGAATACACATTCTAGTTTTCCACCGAGAGCATATCAAAAGTTGACGATGTGAAAGATCAAGAGGAACATGGAGAACTACAAAAAGAGTACCTAGAAAAGTTCAAGGGAGAAGTAGAAAAGAAAAATGGAGGGAAACCTCCAAACATCAAATCCAATGAATTTTTCAAAGAGGGCCAATAAGTTCTTTTATGTAACTCTCGCTTCAAACTCTTTCCGGAAAAGATCAAAGCAGAGTGGAGCAGTCCATTCAAAATTGTTAGTGTGCTTCTAAATAAAGCTCTCGAGTTACAAGACAAGGATGGAAGAGTTTTCAAAGTCAACCGAAAAAAATGCAAGAGCTACATTGATGATGAAATTGACTGAGATAAGGAGGTACAATACCTCAATTCGCCATCCAATGCATAAACATGGAAAAAGTCAAGCTCTTGAGTTAGCATGTTAGGTTTAGTTTAGTTTAGTTTTTAAGGTTAGGTTTTATCCTCTTTTACCTATAAAGACTAATGAACAGGATGTTTTGTGCTAAGTATATGTGTTTAGTGAGGGTCTTAGTCTCTAGAAAAATCCCGATAGACATTTGCCTAATCATTCTGAGAATGGCAAAAGAAAACCTGAAAATTGAGCGACGAGAGGAAAATTTCTTAAGACATTCGAGAGGAACTTCAAAATATGCATACTACAGAAGGATGAAAAAATTAGGATATTATCCTAAATGTGGAAAAAGTGAACATGATGGAGACTGTAGCAAAAATAGCACTATCTCATAGATTGTGCGTACCGTGTTACTACGAGGTGACCCCGTTAAGCTTAGAGCTGAAAAGGTCGCCAGGAAAGGTAGTTCATCATGGTATACTATTCGTGAGTTGTGTGAATCGCAAACGTCAAAATTACACCTATGACCCAAAAGAGTGGGGCATCTGGTTTTCAAGTTTTCAAGGAACGCAGCGTAAGTAAAAGCCAAACAAATCAAAAAAATAGAAAAGCAAAAAAAATTAGAATAGATTTCATTTTAAAGTGTGTTAATTTGATTGTATTTTATTTTGTGTGTGTTTGTTTGGTTTAATGTCTTTTATATATAAGTCTAGTAAGATAGGCACACTCTATCCATATTTGACGTTCACCATGGCATGACAACAAGTCCAGCTCAAAGAATAGAAGTGCAAGGACGAATTTTGACCAGGGAGTTCCTTTTTCCTTTTTATTTTATTTCTTTATTTAAGTTATGTGCATATATGTGAAATAATATGTTTGTTTAATTTTGCTTATATATATATATGCTTGTGAATTAATATTTATGTGATATATGTTTGTTTATTTGTTTTGTAAGTATGCATGAATTGAGATAAGTTTATTCGTATCTTTGGTGATCCGGTACGGAAGTGTTCCAATTTGAGCTCTGCAGGGTTCAATGTCCTTGCTGCTTTTTATGTACTAGATCATCGAGATAAAACTATCTCAAATTTGTTTTTTTTTGTAATTAGGTGTTTAATAGTATCTTAACCACATTGAGGACAATGTGTCATTCAAGTATGGGGGAGGGTTCCCTTCAGGAATCTTCCTTATATATTAATAATTTTTAGTTTGTTGTGTCTAGGTTTAGACTTGGTATAAATGTTTCAAAATTTGACCCCCTTCAAAAATTTTCAACTTGTGTTTATAGATTTATCACCTTATTAGTTAGGAATTTAACTCGAGCATAAAGCTTAAGAATATGAAGAAACCTCACACTTAGTTATTTAGACTAGTGGTTTCGCTGTTTAGACTAGACTAGAATGTTAATGTGCGAACCTTGTAAGGTATTTTGAGCCAAAGGTGGAGACATCTATCTCTAATTCTTTTCATGAGGTGCATACTAAGTCAGTTGATTAGGGTATCCTACTATTACTTGTCGTAATCTTAGTTGTACGTAAGTTAGTGGGACAACAGGGGCATTCTTTGACATTTGAGCCTAGAGCTTTAGGGACAAAATCCTAATGATTTCCAATTGCTTAACCAATTTGAGCCTAGCCTTTTCTTGAGAATAGACTAGGTAACCAACTTTTAGCCTAAATTACTGTTCTTCCTTACCTTTGACCATCATATCCGAGGATCTTAGGAGGAGTTGTATGGGTGTAGTTGGTAGCTTCATGTATATGGTTTTAGTTGTGGAAATTTTAGAAAATTTAGTGGTCAAGTGTAGAAGCCGAGTTTTTTACCTAGAACATGCTAAGTTATTTAGTTTGTTTATTTTTAAGTAAAAAAAGTGTTGTAAATATTGTGTTAAAAAAAATTGAAAAAGAAAAGAAAATAAAAGAAAAAAGAGAAAAACAAAGAAAAAGTGCAAAAAAAAAAGTCGTGAATAAAGCATGTACTCTAGGAATGACTTGTGCTTCAAAGTCATAGAGTGTCGGGAAAGTGGGTGAGAGTTTTATTATGTTGTGTGAGAGTGTCTAAATTAGACGAGTGATAGTTGCTTTTGTAATGTCCTCGGATTGGGTGGTTTAACCACTGTCCAAATTTTTACCTCACCTTTACCTAAGCCCCATTACAACCCGATACCCCCTGATCATTAATAACCGTACGATCAAAGATATCACTGAGTAGGACGTAGGATGCTTAGAAATATATTGACTAAGTATACGAGTGATAGGAAGTTGCCTACTTATATTAAGTGAGATAAATTTCTTATCATTGAGAGGTTAACGTTCTAGTGTCTTTTATATAGTGTTAATATTAGTTTAAACAACTAAATGTAGAAGAGTCTAACTATTCATTCGTTTTGTGATTAAGTTATTTTCTAGCTATGTAGGGATAGTCTTTTGACTTGAGCTGATATTTTTGAGGGGAGTCATTTTACGAATTTTTTATGCCATGTCTTTTCCTTTTTGTGTGTTTTTCTTTTATCACTTGATATTTGTTTGTTTTTTTTATGTCTATTTTGTTTGTGTTTCCGCATTTGAGTTTTGGTTGGGGACAAGCAAATATTCAAGTGTGGGGGTGTGATGAGTGTCAAAAACACTCATTACTCGTGTACATTTTAGTATAGGTTTAGTATTTTTATTAAGCATTTAAGTGTGTTTTCTTTGTATAAATCTTGTAAATTGTATATTTTGTTATTTTCATGTGATCTTATGTTTTTATTTAGTTTTCTTTATTTTTAGGAGCTTTGTGGACAAAAGACAACAAATGCACAAGCAAGACAACAAATGCACGAGCAAGACCACAAGTGCGCGAGCAAGACTACGATGTCGCGAGCAAAATGGTTTTCATAAACCAAATCAAGAAAGGCATCAAATATGAAGGAAAATGAAGCCCATGGAGTTTTCTAACTCCATTGGGCTTGCTCTACTCAAAATGGCCGTGGCTTGCCATGGAGGGCGCCATATGCCTACGCCAGCCTTGACCTCTTCCGACTTAAAAAAATCATAACTTTCTCATACAAAGTCGGATTAAAATGGCTGACATCATTGCAGGAGTAACGGTGATGACAAAGCATGACAAAAGCATGACGAAGCATGACCAAGGCATGATCAAGGCATGATCAAGGCATGACCAAATGCATGACATCTTATGTGGAGGGTGCCATAAATGCCATGGAGGGCGCCATATAGCCACCTAGGCCATGGAGTGCACCATTTTTTGCATGGAGGGCGCCATATAGCCACCTAGGCCATGAAGGGTGCCATTTCTTGCATGGAGGGTGCCATACATGACCTTGGCAACCACTAAAGTCACAAATCAGCCAAAAATGGTGGCAAACATTGTGATATTTTCTTGCCAACTTACCTTAACTTATGTGGACTTTGGATGAAAGGTGGAGACAAGGTCATTTTAGTTAGTAAGATATTAGATTAAGTTGTAATTAAATAATTTCCATTAGCTAACGATTGTAATTAGTTGAGTATGAAGCATTAGGCAAGTCAATCCATGACTTAGAGCCACATTTTCTCTTGACCAAAGCAAGAAAAATCAGAGAGGAGAAAAAAAGGAAGAGTTGGCCGAGAGCAAGCAAAGGAGAAGAAGAAAGAAAGAAAAGGAAGAAGGCAAAACAAAAGACAAAAACCAAGCTTAGGCTTGGACTTGTAAATCTTCCTTACTCTTTCTCTTCTTTTATCTCTTTTGCTTGATCGTGTAAATAAAATGTATGTTAAGTGTGTTTATGTATTAAGTATGTTTTTGTTTATGTTTTGTGTAAATATGTGTGAGTAGTTTACTTATTGGTGTGATGCCTTGAAAACTTAAGTTTTCTAATGGTTTTAATTGGGTAAAAATGTTAGGGATCATGTATATGTTAAAGGACTTAATGCCTAGTCTAATTTGATCACCTAGAACTTTTGATAATAATCGAGTCCTGGTCTTCGAGAGGAGAAAGATTTGATCGAACGTTTAACTTGTTGATTCTTTGCCTTGTGAGATATGGACTCCTCCTTGGTGATGAATTGTCCTAAAGGGTGATACTTATAGTTGATGTTTAGTTAGGATTTTGTGTCTTGATGATTGCGAGGGCATGTCAAGTTCATTTTGTCCTAGCTAAGTATTAATTTAGACTAATCTAGCGCGAGAGCATAGATTAGTCGCCTTGAAACACTTGGACCATGTCACGGACTTAAAAACCTAACAAACCATTTAGTTTACTTAAGTAATTTATGGTATCACACCACTTGTTTTAAGTTGATATATATCTTGTGTTCTTGTGTTTTCTTGTGTTCTTGCATGATTTAAATTGATTTTGTTGACATTTTATGTATGCTAGATTGTTAAGCCACCTAAACCAAACCAAAGAAACCAAAGACATAAAATTCCTAAATTTAAGTAAGTAAGCCGAGTAAGGCGCAACCTCTTTCCTCGTGGGATCGACAACCCTACTTCATAATCTATATTGCATCGGAGGCATGTCAAAACATTGCCTCCTCATCATTTGTACGGTGTGATTCGGGAATCAAATGCACTTACAAGCGAGGGATTTGGGACTGTGTGTCGCGTATTTAAGGAGGGGTGAATGTGATACCCAGTATATGAATTGTGTGAAATGCTTAAGTGATTTGATTGTTACTATCCATACCAACAAGGTGCTCCTTATTTTTGGGCACACATCCTAAAAGAACTTCAAGGTTAAATGCGTTTGGCCGAGGGTAGTATTAGGATGGGTGACCTACTGGGAAGTTTCCCAGGGCGCATGCGAGTGAGGATAAAACACGCTGAAAAGACTCGTATTGGTACAGTGGAGCTAATCGGTCAAATCACAGGGCGTTACAAAGGATAAATGAATCAATTAGTTGGAGATTACTAGTCTCTGAAGGCCAAGATGGTTTTCATCGCAGCAACAAAGTTCCTTCAAGATCGAGCCGATAATCGATGCCCAACAGAAGAAATTTAGTAAGGTCGGACAAAAACCATCCACAAGTAGCTTTCTCTATTTTTCACGTCAACTTGATTATCAACTTCAGTTTTCTCTTGTAAAACAGTTTTTGAAGTTCCACGTAAGCTTTGTTTTATTTAATATAGTTAATGTATGAAATTTCGATTATAAATTCGCACAAATTTAAAAATATTCAAATTAATTTTGAACACAAAAATTACATGAGGTTGTAAATTACATAAATAATTATGAAATTAAAAAATTTATAAATAATTCAAATTATAAATACGTAGAATGTTTAGTTTAGGTTTCACATTAAGTTATATAAGTTTTTGCCAAATTGCATATAAAAAAGGTAATTACATAACAACATAATTTTGTCAAATTACAATCAAAATTACATAATTACCTTATTCCAATCAAACTACTTAATACATAAAATAAAAATGGTAAAAATAATTTTAAAAACTTCTTAAAAAATATATCTTGAAAAAATATTTTTCAAAAAATAAAAAAATAAAGAACCACGTGGCAAAAAAACTATGCGACATAATCATAACACGTCACACAAGTTTTTTATTTATGATAGTCTAAATTAGGATAAAAAGATAAGAGTGATAAAATTCATAGATTTCACACCTACCCTAATTTTACCTTCAAATATGGATCCATACTCATATCTGTCACGATCCGAACTGAGGTTGGTGATCGATGCTAAACTCTACGACATATTAATGATATAATGAAAATTTAGCAAGGCTCAAACAATAATACAAGTTTTATCAACAAATTCAAAACGATGCCAATTACAAGTTATAAAAATAAAGGGTAAATTACCCTCAAGTCCATGTCTTATTATTAATTTTGTAATAGGGTCCCTAA
The DNA here is from genome assembly GCA_012979155.1 of Hypericum perforatum. Lineage (NCBI taxonomy): Eukaryota > Viridiplantae > Streptophyta > Magnoliopsida > Malpighiales > Hypericaceae > Hypericum > Hypericum perforatum. The sequence goes on along the minus strand of SOPF01028377.1, from coordinate 36,153 downwards.
GTTATTTAAATAAGATTTAATATCCCTATTTTATAACAAAATATTGGTCTCGGGTCCCTAAAATAACTGAGGATTATGTCATCAATTATTTTTTTGATTTTTTTCACGAAAATGACTAGAATACCTTTACATAAAAAATAAAATAAAATTCATTTTCATCTATCTTCATCTTCAACCTTCATATTCAACCTTAATCTTCAACATGATAAACATGAAGAACAACAAACCCAAAAAATTTGAAAAACAAAAGCATTCAAGAATCTGAATCCAAACTACAATCAAATTCAATCTCAAACCATAATCAAATTCAATCGCAAAAATAATGACCATTAATTAACTCTAAATTACTAATAACTTGGAAACCAAAATATATCAACCAAATCATTAAAAATCAAGAGAAACCCAAATTCATTAAATCGAGAAAACACCAAAAAGTACAATCATCCTTTGCCCCTTTCCATCCCCGATTGAAAATAAAATGTCGTCACTATTTGAAATTAAAATGTCGGCACCAATTGAAATAAGGGCTTTCAGATCCTGAGTTTAAATCCCAGGTTGAAACGTTGTCGCGGTGCTTGATTTCAAAATCCCAGTTCTTTGGTTCTTGATCTCAAGAACCACTTTCAATTGAAATTGAAAAATACAATTGTCGCGGTGCTCTTATTGCGAGGAGGAAGATTATACCGCACCAGACCCGCCAGCATTAGAGGTTGACTTGGGCTTGCCTTCTCTCCTTGCTTGATGTGGGACTGCCGCCATCGCCAAAGATCCTCTCGAAGAAGTCACTATCGGTGAGTTTAGAGTACGGCTCTTCGGGGAGGATGATGAGGCGAGGCTGGACTGCCTTAAGTACATGCTCCAAACTGGGGTGTTCGAGGTAGGCAACGACATTATAGACAGCTAGACAAATGATTTCCTAGTAAGTCCTTTCTGCCAAGTAAGATCCCGAGGTTGAACGATGATGAGGATGAGATGCAGATGGCACACCGTCACCAGCAAGGGTTTGCGAGGAGAACCTCCCTTGCTGTGCCAAGCTTGTGGTCCACCTTGCGATTAGATTAGGGTTTGCGATGCAGAAGGAAGAAATGGATTAGTCTTCTCTGTCGAGTAAGATCCCGAGGTTGAATGACGATGAGTAAGAAGTGGGCGAGTACTACCCAGATGTATTTGAGGTTCTTATCGACGCAGATGACATCGATGATAAAGTGCTCGGGGATGATTTAATGTTTGTCTGCTTAATTTTTGTTTGGTGTTTGTTGATGTTCTTATCTGTTGATCTGGGTTTACTGTTTGTTGGTGATGGTCATTTTTTTTATTTTTTGTTTAAGGGTATAATGGTCATTTTAATGACAAAAAATTAAAAAAATAATTCCTGACATCATCTTCAAATCTCTGACCAATATTTTGTTATAGATCAAGGATCTTAAATTATATTTCGATAAAGCAAGGACCTTAGCACAAAAAAGGCATAAATCAGGGACCTGAGAGTAATTTACCCAAAAATGAAATATCAAAAGCATAAGATATACAAAGATGGTGTAAGAACCATCACCAAAGTTCTGAACAAATACTTTATGATACAAGTTTTAACACACATAGACTGGGATCTAGTTAAAGAAAGGAGGAAAGCAATTCACACTCCTGCCTGCCAAGCCAAAGCAAGGAAAAGTTAAAATGGCAAATCCTGTGCATACCACGGCAATGGTAACTACTCACAAATTAATGCTTGCATCGATTAAGAAGTTTGGAGGATGCCATGTTTTGATTGTGCGTGACGTGCATGATCATGAGGCAAGTTGGGATGAATTGCACGATTACGTGAAGAAGTTGTTACAAGAATACCCAAAGGTTTCTCGAGGTGAATTTCTAAATGGTTTGCCACCATTGCATGACATTCAACATGCGATTGACTTGATTCCTTGTGCGACATTGCTAAACCTTCTGCACTACTGCATGAGTCCACAAGAGAATCAGATATTACGAGAGCAAGTTGAAGAGCTTTTTGAGAAGGGCTTCATTCAGGAGAGTGTAAGTCCGTATGGAGTGCCTATGCTGCTCGTGCCTAAGAAAGATGGTTCGTGGAGGATGTGCGTAGATAGCAGAGCAATCAACAAGATAACCGTAGGTTATCGATTTCCAATACCTCGGTTGAATGACATGCTCGACAACCTGAGTAGATCCACCATCTTTCCGAAGATTAATCTTAAAAGTGGGTATCACCAAATACGGATCCATCCCGGAGATGAATGGAAGATGGCGTTTAAAACACGTGATGGACTATATGAATGGCTCATCATGCCATTTGGTCTGACCAATGCCCCGAGCATGTTTATGCACCTCATGCACTAGGTTCTTAAGCCATTTCTCGATTAATTTGTGGTCGTGTATTTTGACAACATCTTGGTGTACAGCAAGTCTGAGGAGGAGCATTCGGATCACTTGAGGCAAGTCTTTGAAGCATTGCGTAAGAATTCCTTGGTGATCAACCTAAAGAAATGCCTATTTTGGAAAGACAGTGTGCTGTTCTTAGGGTTCATTGTGGGAAGTGAAGGAGTTCGTGTTTATAATACAGAGATCGATGCAATACGAACTTGGCCGATCCCTACCAATGTCAAACAAATATGAAGCTTCTTAGGTTTGGCAAGCTTCTACAGATGATTCATTCACAACTTCAGTACAATAGCCACTCCACTAACTACCTTGTTGAAGAAGCAAACGGTGTTTGTATGGAATGAAGAGGCTGAGCATGCATTTCGTGAGCTTCAAGATAGGCTAAGCACGGCCTCGGTTCTTGCCTTACTTGATTTCTCTAAATTATTCAGGTTGAAGTCGATGCGTGTAGAGTCGGCATCGGTGTGGTCTTGTCTCAAGAGAAGCGTCTAATTGCATTCTTTAGTGAGAAGTTGAGCATGCATAGACAGACCTGGACAACTTACGAACAAGAATTTTATGCAGTCTTTAGGGCGTTAAAGACTTAGGAGCATTACTTGCTCGGGAAGGAATTTGTATTATATATGGATCATAAGGCATTCAAGTTTCTATGTGATCAACAAAAGATGAGCAATCACATGCATGCTCGCTAGATCACGTATCTCCGGAAGTTCCCATTCAAAATTATGCACAAGAGTGGGACTTCCAACGTGGTAGCTGATGTACTAAGCAGAACAGAATGTTTGCTCGTAGAATTGCATGGATCAGCCACCACATTTGAGTGTCTATAGAGCAGTACAGAGGAGATGAGGACTTCGGAGAATTGTGGCAAAAGTGCAAGGCTGGGAAAGGCGTAGGTGATTTTTATTTGCACAAAGATTTACTAATGAAAGGAGCACAACTTTGCATTCCAAAGATTTCGCTACGTGAGCAACTCATGTGGGAGATGCATGGTGGAGGACTTTCAGCACATCTTGGACGTGATAAGACATTGGCCTCGTTATCTTCACATTTTTATTGGCCTAGGATGAGCAAGAACGTGGCAAACATGGTTAAGCGATGTGTTATATGCCAAGAGACTAAAGGCACTGTACACAACACGGGACTTTACACCCCTCTGCTTATTCCGCAAGCAATTTGGGAAGATATAAGCATGGATTTTATGCTCGGATTGCCTCGTACATTGCGTGGAGTTGATTCCATTTTTGTGATTATGGATAGACTCTCCAAGATGGCTCACTTCGTGCCATGCCGAAAGTCAAATGATGCTCATGCTGTTGCCAAGTTGTTCTTCAAGGAGGTTGTACGTTTGCATGGCATACCACGTACGATCACTTCTGACAGTGATGTCAAATTCTTGGCAAGTTTTTGGAAAACATTGTGGAAAATGTTTGATGATATATTATAGTTCAGTTCTACGGCTCACCCTCAAACAGATGGCCAGATGGAGGTGACTAATAGAACTCTGAGTAGCATGCTTCGAAGCCTTTGTCACGAAAAGAAAAGGCAATGGGACTTGGCATTGTCGATTGCTGAGTTTGCGTACAATAGTTCCGTGCATTGTGTGACTGGCCGAACACCATTTTCCTTGGTGTATACGAAGGAACCAAACCATATTGTGGATGTTGCTACAGTATCTAAACCTTCCAAGAACCATCCAAATGCAATTGACTTTGCTCAACAAGCTCAGCAAGTCATTGATGAAGTGCGCAAGAAGTTGGAGCATGCGTATCAAAAAGAGAAGGCTTGGGTTAATGCACACTGCAAGGAACAAATTTTTCAACCTGTTGAACAGGTTATGGTCCATTTCAGAAAGGAAACGATACCTAGTAACTTAGGAGGCAAGTTGTAAGCCTGTAAGTTCGGGCCATATAAGATTCTGAGGCGTGTCAATAATAACGCCTATGTGGTTGATCTTCCGAGTGAATTTGGTGTATCTCGCACTTTCAATGTGGCAGATTTGACACCTTACTTCGATGCATTTCTTCTACCCTCCAAGCTCGAAGCTCATGGACAAGCTCGTTTCCAAGAAGGGGAGGATGATGTAGGAACATGAAGGCATCCTTGGACCATTTCGTAATAGCTACATTATTTTGTATTATTTTGTAATTTTCATTCCAGAATCTAATAAGGCTAAGTTCCATTAATTCGGATGTACATTCATCCAAACCAGATTCATGTACTTAGACTTTTGGTCGACTAAGGCTTTATGACCAACCAAAAGTCCATTCCTTTATAACTTGTAATCGTATGCATGAATGAAAGCATAGAGAGTTATTATTTCCTAATTACCGTGTGAGTAATTTTCTGAATGCATGGATTTGCATGAATTTATCGTAGAGCCCTAGCTGGCCATTTGAATTATTTCAAACCCCTTTGATCTTGCAACGAGAGTTGCTGGATTGAAGTTTATCCCTTAGTTTAATTCGAATCAAATCAAATCCATTCTGCTATGCTACATCATTCTCTCTCTCTTATTTTTCTTGCCTTTTGATAATACTTATCTCTGGAGTTTCTTACCTATTCCTTCACTTTTGTGAGTATAAAAAGACTGCTAGTAAGTCATTATCCAACATAATTCACATACGTTAAGTATCTCTACCCAATTTAACCTTGGTAAAATATGATTGGTTCTTTGTAACTTTTGATCTAATTAGAATGTCCAACTTGAAGACTATTTTGACCAAACTTATAGAAGACTAAATATAACTCTACATGTTAGATTTCTAGATCATATTCATTTGTAGTATTTAGAGCAAAATTGAGAACGTGGTGCTCAATTTACTACACAAACATTATTGTTGTCCAAACTTGTCCAACTCATTTTATGACGCTTGAAAATTATTTGACTAGATTTTGTTGAGCTTGATTTAAATTGTTAAGGAGACTAAAGAACATTTAGATTCAATTTCAAGACTCATTTTTCATAGAGATAGTATGATATAATATCAACTAACTACTTTCAAGTTATCACAATACTCTACCTTAGACCTCATCAAAGTCAACAGACCATGGATCTATGAAGTAAGAATAGTGTCTAAATTGGGAAACAGAGCTAATGTGGACGAGAGAATGTGACATTCAGAACCAATGGTCGGTCGGAATGCGTCGGATTGAGTTGGTTATGTTAGACGAGTGAATTGAAGTATTCAACAGTATAAATTGATGTCATTGGAGTCTTAGTACAAGTACTACAATGCCTTAGAGAAAAATTTGCATGAGAAGTGTTTTGGTTACATTCGACCAGATTGACCTTTGGGTAGTAAAAAATTCATAACTTCTTTATTATGGCTTCCAATGGTGTGATTCCATTTACTATGGAAACTAGATACATAAGAAAACAAATTGGCTATGTACGAAATTGGACAGAAATCAAAGGAAGTAGGTCAAAGCTGGGCTGAAAGTTAGGAGAGTTATGATTGGACCTTAAGTATTTTGTTTATTTCTTTGGATAAAGTTGAAGAGGCGGCTTCAATTCTATTGGACCTCACCACCTCTTCATATATATCTCAGAGAGTTCCTGGAAGAGGAAGGAAACTCCACACTTAGACACAAAATGAAACTTGAGAGAAAAGAGAGAAAGGGCTGAGAGAGAGGAAAGAGGAGGAAGCAGATAGCTCGACAAAAATTAGTTTGGTAAGCTATCTTCTGATCAGAATTGGATTTTGAGTCTTTGGAGATAATTAAAGAAGACATCAATACCTTTCTTTTGGTATATTACAAGTGTGATTTGGATCAGGAAATCAACGGAAAAGTTGATTTGAATTGGACTGCCATTGATTAAGCACACAACTGAGGGTTTCAAGAATAAAGTGAACGGTAATGATATTTAGATTGGGAATTTGACCATGAAATTTTGACAGCTTGTACATAGATCTATCAGCTTTCTAATGGTCTTGACAACATGTGATTTGGATGAAGGATTCGTCAGAAAATCATTTTTGAGTCACAGGCCATTCACTGAGGTGGTCAGTGAGCGAGGTGAAGAAGAACGGTTTGGTAAGCTTGCTTAGAATCCAAGTTGAAGGAATTGTCTTGTACACCTTGTGGAAGTTCAGTATTGTTGGCTGTGTTCTAGATTATGTAAGTTGGAGAAGAAAAACTTGGTGAGCTGATTCTATGGAAATTGAGGTTAATTGTGAGGATCTGGGTTTTCAAGTACATACAAGGGAAGCCTTATAAAGTGTTATTTAAAGTGGTTATGATCTGTATGTGGTATTTGTTGAAGATGGAAGTGGTTGAGCTTCTCTTATGCTTGGTTTATGTTTGGTTTTGCAAAACAGATTGTTGTGGGCATGTTTGAGCTTGTGTGACTTGAGTACAGCGTATATGCATGTTGGTAATTGGTATGGAACCAAGTGTTCAAGGGATTTGAGCTATTGGTTAAGTTTGAATGACTTTGCAATGGATAGACAACAAGTGTGTTTAAGTTGATCAATTTGAAGTGTTGGAAGTGAACTGAGTTTGGGAATTCAGAGGTTAACCTTATTATGTGATTTGGAATAATTATACAGATTGTCCGAGGTAATTTATAGGAGGAAGTTATGTGAAAGGAGTATCGAATTTGGGAATTAACGCTTGTGAGCGGTGTTCGACTTTGTAAGCAGATAGACCATAATATGTTAGTTGTGCTTGTTATATGCATATTTCCGATCTTGATTAATGTACATCTCATGTATATGTTGTTAATTATGAGATGAGATTGTGCATATGTGATTCTTTTGATAATGTGATCGGTTTGTGATGGATGTGAGGTTTGTGAATAGCTGGCTAGATTGCTAGCTCGGGGCTGATTTTGTATGATTGATATATCCATGTGAGATGGATTCTGGACAATTGGGTCATGTGTTCTAATTTGATATGTGTTTTATGAGAGAAATGAACAGGCTTTCCCGTACTAACCAGGGATGTTAGTCTATGAGCTCATAGTTTTGGGGGTATCACTAGTTTACATTTGTAAACTATCACTAGCTTATATTTGTTATGAGCTATCAATAGCTTACATTTGTATTCTAGCTTCTGTTACTTGTGAACGAAGATTTGTTTGGCCATTTGGATATCTCTGGCTACCAAAAGAAGTGGCAATCCAAAACCTGTTCATCGCTCTGTGTGTGTGTGTGTGTTGATATTTATGTTTGAGTTCATCGCTCTATGTTTTCATGGCTTCATATGTTTACATTTGTGTTTTTGGAATTTGTAAAGCAAATGGTCATCATGCATTTTGAGCTCAGTTATGTCGAACATGGTTAAGTTCTGTAGCACGTATATCTCAAACATAACTAATATATTATGTTCTATCCTCTTACTAAGTATTTCCCGACACTTATCCCTTTACTAATCTATCTCAGGTTTTGACGTGCCATAATAGCTTTGATTCTGGAGTCTGTTGTTCGAGCTCGTCTCTTTTGTTAGAGGGCTACACTTTTGAGGTCTCTAGATTTATGCCATCCTTGTACATGAGTATAGACGCTCCATAATAGTTAGATCCTTGTTATGTCCGTGTGTGGACTTTGTCACTACGAGATGATTGTTCAGATTTTTGTTGATGGTTTGTGTACCATCTTTGTATATCTTTCGCATGTTTGTTTGATATGAGTTTTGATGACTCTGTGTGTGAAATTCGAGGCTTGCTAGATTGCACATGTGTTGTTGTTGGTCGTGGAGTCTAGCGCTAGTCAACGACCTTAGTATAGGTCGTGACAAAGAAAAGAGCAGAGTGGGAAGCACCATTATAAATGGTCTAATGAATGCTGATAAATGCTACTTGAAAGAATATTATAAATGATCTATTCAATTAATCAAACAAATTTTTATTATTTATTTATTACATTGCACTCGTCCTCCAAAATAAAGGGAAATTTTTAATATTTTTGGAAGGAGAAAAACTTTTCTTATTCCTTATCTCTCTAATTTTTAGGGAGTAGATCTTGAGACAGAGACAAAGAAAATAAAAAGAAAGAGAGATGGCTTGCAAAGTGGAAGCTAGCTTCTCCAACGTCAAGTTACCTCATAAATACCATCAACTTTCAGTCAAAATTTCCTCCCCTCCTTCTCTCTCTAAAGTTCCCAACTTTACCCTTTTTCTCTCTAACTAAAACCACACCCACCATATTTCTAAGCCATGGTGTTGACCCTCAAGGAAGTGATGAGACCACTATGGATGGACTTGACTACTACGATTTGGGTGTAGATAGTGTGGGAATTTGTATAACTTTCCTTTGTATTCCCACTAATTGGAATCGGTTCTTAGGTTCAACTAGCATCAACTGATTATGTTTGGTAGGGTAAAGATGATAATTATCCTAATGCATGCACTGTCCAGAATGACATATTTTTATTGGTCAAAATAACATGTTTCTATTGATTAAAATAGTATATTTCTATTGGTTGAAATGACATAGTACAATTAGTCTAAATAGTTTTGCTATTAGTCTGAATGTCCTATTATTATTATCATTCTATAATCACATATTTAAGTTAGTCTAAAAAATGGCTTGTTAGTGTTAGTATAAAAATGGCATATTTATGTTAGTCATAATGATAGTATAGTTAATCATAATAATATATTATTGTTACTTTAATTGACGTATTAATATTATTTAACAATAACATATTTATATTACTCTAAAAATAACAAGTTTGATATTTACATATAACTCAATATGTTATTTAGAATTAACTGGGTCTACCATTTAGATATAACTTTGTGTGTCATTTAAAATTAAATAGATCTATTATTTAGATATAACATAGTCTGTCATTTAAATATAACTCAATTTATCATATTGATATAACTTAGTCTATCATTTTGATATAATTCAGTCATCTATTTAGATATCGCAATAAATTATTGTCATGGAGACATCGAGTCAATAGAGAGAAGTAGAGATTTAAGTCGGGATCTTACTTAAGAGCTAACTAATTATTATAATTGGGTCTACCATTTCGATATAACCTAGTCTGCCATTTAGACATTGGGATAAGTTATTGGCAAGATTAAGTCAAGAGAGAGAAGCAAAGATCAGAATTGGGATCTCATCAGTGGGCTCACCGATCATCATCGAGATCTTAACAGTCATCTTAGAGTCGTACTCCAACTAATGTCATCAGATCTCGAACTCTTAAAACAACGTCACTATCAAAATTGCGAGCCACTAAAAGAGGTCATTGACCCTAATGCCTTAGACTCATTGTCGACATCAAACCTAGAGATTTCTACAAGATAGAGCTGCTGACTTTAAGATTAGGACATATAAAGATAGTGAGGAGGAGAGGGAGAAAAGAGAAGCGAATGAGAAAATGAGTGAAGAGAGAAAGAATAAGATAATAGAATGAGGTAATAAATGACTATCTCACCCAATCATAGTCGTCAAATCATTCATGCTTTTTTAATGCAGTTTACGACCATAATTTAAGCCCGTATGGAACGAGCCAAACCTATTAGGACCAACACCCAACTTAGACTCTTTGGGTGCGTTTGGTACAATTTTTGGACAGGACAGAACATTACTGGACAAAACAGTACTGGACAGAACTACTTGTTCTAGCTGTACTATCCTATGTTTGGTTATTTCAGTACATGATTGAATATTTTGTCTAATTCTCAATTGTATATGTATAATAATTTAATCTAAAATTTTGTTAAAGACAAAAATATTCTACAGCAGATAATATTCATTAAACTGAATAAAATCAATTATTACATTAACAATAATGTTATATCATAGAAATAAAATCTTTGAATAAAAAAATCAGAATTAAAATTAAATATTCAAAAATAATCCTTATGAATTTAGATCATGTTAATTACATTATAAATATTTTTAATATGATATCACATAATTAAAGAAATATGTTTTTGTAAAGATAAAATATTATTAAAAATTATTCATGCATGTACACTATATAATAAATGGGTATGTTAAATTTATTTATTTGTGTGACTCACTAAAATAATATCATTGTAAATATGTATGTGTTGATCAAATATATAGATTAACCGCTTTCATATTTTTATATGGATTTATATCCGAAATATGAAATATAGAAAATTTAAATGAATCCCAATTAAAAAAATTGTATATAAGATCTAAAAATTTATAGTAGAGAAAATGATTATTAATGATGGAGTTAAATACGATAACAAATAAGAAAAACGAAATAATATAAGATAACATGGTAAAAACATGCCATAAAGACGATTTTCTTGGCAATATTCACTTCACTACAGATCTTCACTAAAATGTCTAATAATGGTCAACTCCGATTTGCATAGTACACCACTAAATTTTTTATTTTATTTTTAAAAACTTGAATAATTTTAGACATTGCGAGAACCCGTAACTTAGATCAGTATTAAACAGTGATACACAATATTCCCAAACTTTAGGTACCAAATCTGAAAAGACCGAGTAACTAAATCGAAATATATGGCTCGACTGTTGGGCTACCGGGAGAGACTACTACCAGAGCTAGAGAAAAGGGAAATCGAAAAGACGGGGAAATGTCAGGGAAAGGGAAGCGCAAGGAAGACGCTGAGGCTTCTTCGGACGAGGACGCCGCACCTCCCAAAAAGGCTCCCAAGCCCTCCTCCAACGACTCCGACGACATCGTCGTTTGTGAGGTACTCTCCTAGGGTTTCTGCCCGTACCACTCTAAACCCTAGTTTCGGCGGGCTTAGGGTTTTGTTCTTAGTTAGTTATTCTGACTAGATTTCGAAGAGCCGGAGGGTTACCGTGCGAAATTGGCAAGGGAAAATCTGGGTTGACATTCGCGAGTTTTATCTCAAAGATGGAAAGCAACTTCCCGGCAAGAAAGGTTTCCTTCTCTCCCTCTCTTTTCCTTTTCTTTCTTGCTTTTACTTTATGAGTTGCGCTTCTGTGCTCTTTGTTGATGCCTCTCTAGGTCATGTGAGTGGATGCAGGATGTTGTGAAAATTAGGCTATTAACGTCACTCAGGTGGCTTTGGTTTCATTCTTTTGTAGATATTTCTGCCTATTATAGGGTGATTGAGATTGTAAGTGTAGTGGATGGAAACTTTGAAGGCATATCCAATTTCTCAACGTTAAAACTTAGGCCTTTCTATGCTTAGCTTAACTGTCTCTTCAACCCGAAATGAGATTAATGCTTATGCATCTATAAAAAATGACCAGAGAGAGAGAGAATATAGTGGCTTATAATTCTTTCTGGACCTTAACACTTATCTTGGTGACCATCTGCATTTTACTACATTTGTATACTATCATCAGAATATTTTGACATTATTATTAGGGAAAATTAAGCTAAAGTCCCTGTAGTTTGAGTATTCAACCGTTTCAGCCCCTACTGTTTCAACGGGTCACTCGCTAATGTCAGCAGTCAACATAAATTTTTTCTAGACCATTATAGCCTTCTTTTAAACCTAACCTGACTCGACCCGACCAAACCGACCCAACCAAAATCAAACCTAGCAAAATTAAATGCGTCAAACCCAGGTGGTCAACCTAGCAAAATCAAACCCAACCAAAATCAAACCCAGGTGGTCCAATGCGTCAAAATCTACAACCCAACTCAGCCTTGAATTCGAGGCGAAGCCACGGGATTTGAGGGAGTTGAAGTAAATAGAGTGGGAAGAAGGAAACCTTTCTTGCCGGGAAGTAAAGACATCATTTTGGAGATATGTGGGTTTCTCAAATTTTTTTTCAGGATCGAGGTGATTTGAGTTGATTTGGTTGGTTTGATACTTGTTGTGCTTTGTGTTTCACTTGCTCCTATCGAATGAACACTCCAATCATGCGCACACTCGCTGGGGTCCTTATTTTCAGAAGTTATTGTTTAGAGCAATGTCCGAGAGTGATCCTTCTGAAGTAGAGAAACTTTTTCATGCAATGACACCACAAGTCCAGAAGGCTACAAATGAAAGAACAAGAGTTGACATTAATCAAATGAAGCAAATCTTTCGACCCGGTGAGCTAGTCATGGTCCAATGCCGAACGAAGAAGTTACTAAGTAAGTTCGATCCATTACTCATTCGGAGATGAGTAAGCAAACATGAGTATGTCATTAATCTTTTGAGTGAACTTCAATCATCTTACACGATCAATGTGGCCAATCATAGCCCATGCTTTGACGCACTTCAACTTTCATCAAGATTAATCGCTCGAGGACAAGTTCAAATCCAAGGAGGAGAGGATGATGTATGGACATCTGTGCAAGTTCCCAAAATGTCAAGCACCATTCTGAAGTTTGCTAAATAAGGAAGTCAATAAGGCCTAAATTGCCATTTCATCCATTCATTTCAATTTAGCCCTTTACGTTTTTCCATTCAGTTCCATTAAGTTGGTTTAATTCTGATGTACATTCATTCGTGACTCTTGGTTGAGTAGGCATTATGACCAACCAAGATTCACTTTGCACTTTCTTTAAATATGTAATCTGAACCATTTGAATGTCATGATTGATTATATTTGAGTTTATACTCTTTGAAATTACCGCGTGTAAATTTGTTTATGCATGGACTTGCATGTGTGCATGGATTTGCACGTTTAAACCAACACTTGCCTTGGCTGGCCGTTCGCTTATGAACCCCTTTGATTAACACGATGGAAGTTGTTCCTGATCAAAGTTATCTTGTTACTTTCATTCCAAGTTATTTTCGTACCCTAATCACCAAATTCACGTTGATAATCCGTACCATTTCACCCGTTCGAACCAACCAAATCACAAAGTCAAACAAGCCTTCTGCCATGCTACATCAAGTGGTATCAAAGCCTGAGCCACGATCATCTTAATCCCCATATTGAGATTGAGCGAATTCTTACCCATGAGTTGAGAGAGAGCCATACACTATAACCCGTGCAACAGGATTTATGGTCTATCGATCTAAATCTCTTCTTACACTCTAAACTCTACTAAAACAATCCGATCATTTCAACCTGAGTCATCATGGATCCGGATCCACCACAATGTCTGGATATGAACACAAGGTTTGCTAACCTTGAGAATATGATCAAAGCCATCCTGACACGCTTGGATAACTTGGCGATCCATCAACCACCTGCTGCCCTAATTCCCGAAGTTCGAGTGCATCAAGAAGACGAAGAGGATGTGGATTCGGATGCAACTCTTCTTGCAAGGAGAAGAGGTCGTGGTGCTCGTGGTTTGAGAGGACGAGGAGAAGGAGTACGTCAAATACGTAGGGAAGAAGTGTGCGTAAGGAACAAGCCCTAAAAGATGTAGAGAGGCGTATATTCGTGACTGGCCATCCATAGAGCAAGCCCTAAAAGATCGATTTATGCCCGTAGATCATCAACAAACCTTTTACGTGCAATTCTTGTCATGCACGCAAAGGAATTGTTCGGTTGATGAGTACATCACAAAATTTATGCGTCTAGCTGCGAGGAACGACGTGGAAGATAATGATGATCAGTTGATAGCCCGCTTCATAGATGGCTTACACTATGAAATCAAGTCACACATAGAGTTTGACACGTTCATCTACTTTCATGATGCATGTGCAAAGGCTCGTAAGATTGGAAATACGATGAAGAAAAAGAAGAGCATATCCGCGCAATATTCCGGATCGGGGCAAACCTCAAATGCTAACCAAGGAAAAGAGAAGAACCTACCTGATTCGATAGTAACCACTAAGGCCAAGAATGAGCCTGAGATCGTGCCAAGCAAAGGAAAAGAGGCTGAGACTTCTTCAAGGCTTTGCTGCTTCAAATGCAATGAATTAGGGCATAAATCATCTGATTGCCCTAGGAGGAAATTCAACCAAATGGTTGAACAAAATGAAGAGGAATCGGATGACCAAGTTGGTACATACATGTGTGCGCCTATTGGTGAAAGTAATGAGGAGGACTCAGATAATTCTGAAGAAATTTGTGGCGTGCTGTGCAAGGTTCCTCTTAATGCCAAAGTGGAGAAGGGTGGACCTCAAATAAGCCCTTTGCCTAGCAAGACAAAGCAAAGCACGAACAATTCCAATCATACCGTGTGTCCCAAGAAAACGGTAACCTCTCACAAAATCTTGCTCGTTTCAATTAAAGAAAGTGGAAATCGCCAAGTGCTTATGATTCGCAATGTGCTTGAGAATGAAGAGACTTGGGAAGAATTATATGCGCATGTAGAAAGATTGATGCATGAATACCCGGAAATTTCCAAAGGGGAATTCCCATACGGATTGCCGCCCTTGTTTGAGATTCAACGTGCTCTTGATCTGATCACTGGTGCACCAATGTCTAATCTGCCTCTCTCTAGCATGAATCCATTAGAGAATCAGACTCTATATGACAAAGCACAAGCACTCTTGGTGGAAGGCTCTAGTGTAACTCCGTATGAAGAACTCATGTCTCATGTGCCAAAAGAGAACAAGTTCATAGTTGTGAATTTTGACAAAATCTTGGAGCATACCCCTTCGGAGCAAGCATATTTCGAGCCAAATGTAATTCGAATAGATGCTTGGGTGATCAACCGAGCCAAATGCCTAACATGGGAAGACAACGTGACATTCCTAGGGTTTGCCGAAGGAAGCAAGGAAATTCATATTGATCCTTCAACTATTGAAGCAATCAGAACATGGACGACCCCTTCGACCATTGATCAATTAAAAGGTTTCCTTGGCTTGAAAAGTGCACATAGGAAGTTTGCTCGCAACTATAGTTCATCTGCATGTCCCCTCATTGCCTTGCTCCAAAAGCAAGCCTCATTATCTTGGCACGACAAAGCTGACCAAGCCTTCCGTGAACTTCAAGAAAAGTTTAGCAACAACTTGGTACTTACTTTGCCTAAATTTTCCAAGATGTTTCAGGTGGACGTTGTAGTTCGAGGAGTTCATGTTGATGTGGTTTTGATGCAAGAACGAAGGCCTATCGTTTTTAGTGAACGGCTAAGCACTCAGAGGCAAAAATGGGCAATTCATGATCAACTATTCTACGCGGTGATTTGAGCATTCAAAGTTTAGAAGCATTATTTAATTAAGAAAGAGTTTGAATTGTACATCGATCACAAGGTTCTTCTGACCCTGAATGAACACTACAATCACGCGCACACTCGCTGGGGTCCTTATTTTCAAAAGTTATTGTTTAGAGCAATGTCCAAGAGTGATCCTTCTGAAGTAGAGAAACTTTTTCATGCAATGACACCGCAAGTCTAGAAGGCTACAAATGAAAGAACAAGAGTTGACATTAATCAAATGAAGCAAATCTTTCAACCCGGTGAGCTAGTCATGGTCCAATGCTGAACAAAGAAGTTACTAAGTAAGTTCGGTCCATTACTCATTCGGAGACGAGTAAGCAAACATGAGTATGTCATTAATCTTTTGAGTGAACTTCAAACATCTTACACGATCAATGTGGCCAATCTTAGCCCATGCTTTGACGCACTTCAACTTTCATCAAGATTAATTGCTCGAGGACAAGCTCAAATCCAAGGAGGAGAGGATGATGTAGGGACATCCATGCAAGTTCGCTAAATGTCGAGCACCATTCTGAAGTTTGCTAAATAAGGAAGTCAATAAGGCCTAAGTTGCCATTTCATCCATTCATTTCACTTTAGCCCTTTACGTTTTTCCATTCAGTTCCATTAAGTTGGTTTAATTCTGATGTACATTCATTCGTGACTCTTGGTCGAGTAGGCATTATGACCAACCAAGATTCACTTTGCACTTTCTTTAAATATGTAATCCGAACCATTTGAATATCATGATTGATTATATTTGAGTTTATACTCTTTGAAATTACCGCGTGTAATTTTGTTTATGCATGGACTTGCATGTGTGCATTTATTTGCACGTTTAAACCAACACTCGCCCTGGCTGGCCGTTCGTTTACGAACCCCTTTGATTAACACGACAGAAGTCGTTCCTGATCAAAGTTATCTTGTTACTTTCATTCCAAGTTATTTTCGAACCCTAATCACCAAATTCACGTCGATCATCTGCACTATTTCATCCGTTCGAACCAACCAAATCACAAAGTCAAACAAGCCTTTTACTACGCTACATCAATATAAGGCATTCATTGTAGAATTTAATAATATAAATCAAATAGACATATCTTTGGATAAACATAAATATTTGACCTAAATATAAATTCATACATTACGTTTATCGAAGAAATAAATATTCAAAATCAAATAAACGTTATCTTTAAGTATATGTATTTTATCTAAATATCTCGTCATTGACTTTATGCTTGCTAGTTACAGAATAATGGCCTACCTTTAGGTAGAATCAGTTTTCTCATGAATAGCAAACATCAATTTATTCATCAAGATATTTAATTGTTATTGTGATAGTTGATGAATATAATTTATACATGTATGTAACATTAAAGTTGGCCAATTTGGTGACTAACAAACATATAATTTAACATGCATAATATTAATATCAAGTAAGATTTATTCCAATATTCAATAAATCAACTTGAATAATCATTAATTTCAATTTATAACAACTCAAAACATTAAGAGTATTATCCGCATCAAAATTGTAATTAATCAAACGAAAGCACAAACAATTGAGGACAAAATTTATATGCTTCGTAACACCAAATTAAAATTTGTTGTTTGCAAAATCCAGAAAATGCCAATTAATTCTTAACGATCAATAATCATGTGATGAAACCCTAATTTTGGTTTTCGACAACTTCAAATTAAATCAATAATTTTGACGTTTAGTTTAGGAAACAGAAAAGAACAAATGTGACTCATGAACCCACGACATAACAGGCTGCGGTGGCTAATTCATTCGATCAACTTCTTCCGAAATAGTGAGAGGAATAATAAACAATTCCTAAGCTAAGATAACCATGACAAAACCAAGAACCGAAAACCAATTTCAGTGGGGTTTTCTACGATTTGTTATTATTACTTTCAACCTATACTTTCTTCGTAGAAAACCGAAACAAGAATAGTTAATGATTTAACATTACTGCCTCTGATACCACATGTAAATTCTATTTACATAATATAATCGATAAGCGGAAACGTATCCAGATTAGTTGAAGTAGAGTAGAACATCATCGTCTTTATAGCCTAGGTTTCTCTCGCTTTCGTAGCGTTTATGATGCCTACGGATAGATAGCATTAGCATCTATTTATAGGTAGAGAGAATACCTAGCTATGTACCTAAACTCAATCTGGTGCATCCATCGTGCTCCGAATGGACGGTTGAGATTACACTAATAACCAGAGTTATAAGAGATCTCTTACTCCTAAGAATTATCAATTATAAATTTCAATTACATGAGAGACAACTTAACAGAATTATCCATTAAATATAATAGATAATTCTTACAAGCTTTTCCTACCCGCAATCTGGGATCTTAGTCTTCGACACCATGTTTTTATACCAAGATGGGTGGCGACCTAAAAATTGTTAACTTTCTGGCCCACATCAGTACCACGAGTCGGACGTAGACATTTCTTTTTTATACTAAAAATCATTATAGAAGATGGATTGATTTATTTACCATAATAATGATAAAATATCAAGCAAATTATTATAATCATACGATTTATTTAATTTAATGAAATAAAATAAAAAAATATTAATTTTTTCTAATTCGACTATCTGGCCCAATTTTGAGCAATCAGCTCTCCAATATATAGTCATAAATAAACCTAGGATTCTCTACACAGTAGCCTGGATGATTAGACCATAATTTGGAAAACATTGTGTTGGGCTTTGGGCTCATTAGGCTTGCAAGGCAAGTCAACCATTATGTGAGCGGACTGCTCCTGGCCACATTAGCGGCCACGTCATCACTGACGTGGTGCTGACGTTAGATCAGAAAAGAGGAGTCGATGTCAATACTTACGTTAGGGGTGAGCATTCGGGATATCCCGATCCCAAAATCCCGAATATTTCGAATATCGAATAGTCAAAAAAGTCATCCCGATACCATACCGAAAAAATTTTGGGATAATCTCGATCTTGAATTAAAATTTTGGGATAATCCCGAAATTCCTAAAAATACCAAAATTTCAATAAAAATCTAATATGGAAAGAGCAAAGGTAAGAAAGCTTAGCCAAGATCTTCAAGCTTTCTTCCCTTCACATCCAATAACAGAGAGAGTGTTTTATTTTTTTTATTATCTATTTCGTACCTCTCTCTTGCACTTACACTTATTTTTTCTCCACTTAGTCAAAATAGTCTAAAACTAACTTACTTATCCAAATTGTTTTAAAAAATATCTAATCTAACTTATCTACCTAAAATATCTACTACTAAAATATCTGAAAGAGTTAGTAAACTTGTCCCCCTTTCTTCAGAAAGCCATAAGCTGACTTAGTCAAATCCATCATTTGTTTGTCGAACACTCAGATTATTTGTTTCTGTCCGACTGGTCAGGCGTGCGCCAGCTTCACTTGGCATACGCCAGGTCTTCACGATTTCTACTTTTTCGAATGCAAATGGTTGTCTGCGTGAATGGTCATTCGAGTAACATCTCTTTGGCGTGTGCTATGTCCCTTGGCCTCCGCCAACTACCGTACTTTGTACTCTTTGCCTTCGAAACTTCAGTCTTGTCCTTGCCTTCGTGTGTTTGCTCGATCGTCCTCCACTTCTCCTCGAATAGGCTCCTAAAAACAAGCAAACTCAATGAAAAACGATAAATTCTAAAAAAATACACAATAAACGAAAACTAACACTATGACAACTAAAATGCAAATAAATCAACCTAAAATACTAAGAATGACCTACTAAAAGGACACAAATAATGTGTGATTTTCACACTCATCACACCCCCACACTTGAATCTTTGCTTGTCCCCTAGCAAAAACTCAAAATGCGGACAACAACCTAAACAAAAATCAAATAAGAATAAACAAACACAAAATAAGGTAAAGACATGGCATGAATGGATCAACATTTAACTTCCCTCTAAAATATCAGCTTGCATCACAATGAAATCATAATCTAAGTTAGTTCATCAATCCATAACACAAAGCACAACGAACTAGTAGGTACCTCAGCACTCAATTGTTTAAGCAAGTGTTAACTCTATGTAAAAGACACTAGAAGGTTGACCTCACGAGCATAGAAAAGTGTTTCACTCATATAATCTATATGGTCAACTTCTTATTACTCGTATATATGCCAATATATCTCAAAGCATCCTATGTCCTACTCAGCATGATGGGATCTCGGTAAGAGAAACACGATTTGCACGGATCTATTGTCGTCTAGGATGGATGAAACTTAGAACCCACGAATCTGAGCTAGCAAGAACCTCGGCAAGGAGCCTCAATCCTAGCTATGAACAATCCGAGAATGCCAAGTAACGGTCGAATTCATGCCACAAACGAGGATGGCAACTCGCTTGATAAGTGAAAGAATGTTCAAGCCAAGCACACCAGCTCAAAGCAAGAACCAAAGAGTTATCAAACTCACTCGTCTAAAAAGACTCAATTGTATTCAGAATGTTGTGTCAAAAATATGCGGACATAGGACCCTATTTATAGGCGTAGGGTTCCTCAAATTCCTAAGTAATAATTCGCCTAAACAAGAGCCCAAAGCAGGCGGCTGAATAGACTCCTAATTCTGGCCTCTTATTCGACTAAATAGGAATAAAATAAAAGATACTAAATATTGTAGAAGCTTCCTTGAAGATCACGTCTTAAACAAGGCTGAATGTGCATTCCGACTTTTTAGGAGTAGGCGCTGAATATGCATTCCGAATTTTTAGGAGTAGGCGTATCTTCTAAAAGGGCTTCTAGCACGTGCATGGGCTTTGCATGGGCCATGCACACGTCCTTGGTCTTGCTTGCACCATCTTGGACTTCTTGAATTAATCCTTGCAATTCAGCTTGAAGTCTTCTTTGTCTTGCACGTGTCATTGGTCCAATAGGCACTTGCACTTGACGTGAGTCTTGTTGCTTGGATGTAGGCTTGATTGCATCATTCCCCTCTTCTTGAAAAGGATTTGTCCTCAAATTCGCATCTCCTACATCAAAAGGACTTAAATCAGCAATATTAAATGAAGCACTCACATTGTACTCACCTGGAAGGTCTAGCTTGTATGCATTGTCATTGATGCGCTCAATCACTTGAAATGGTCCATCGCCACAAGGTAGCAACTTGGAACGCCTTTGGACAGGAAAACGCTCCTTCCTCATATGCAACCAAACCCAATCTCCCGGCTCAAAGACAACTTTGTGTCTTCCTTTGTTTGCTTGCTTTGCATAATGCTCTGTTCTTTTCTCAATATTGGCTCGTACCTTCTCATGCAATTGCTTCACAAATTCTGCCTTCTTCTTGCCATCTAAATTAACATGCTCACTCGAAGGCAAAGGTGATAAATCCAATGGAGTTAAAGGATTAAATCCATAAACAAGCTCAAAAGGTGAGAATTGAGTAGTAGAATGAACAGAACGATTATAAGCAAACTCAACATGTGGCAAACAATCTTCCCAAGTCTTAATGTTGTGCTTGATGAGTGCTCTCAAAAGCATAGACAAAGTTCTATTCACTACTTTAGTTTGACCATCAGTTTGAGGATGACAAGTAGTAGAAAACAACAACTTAGTCCCTAACTTGCACCATAAAGTCTTCCAAAAGTAACTCAAGAACTTTGCATCTCTATCAGAAATAATTGTCCTAGGCATGCCATGCAACCTAACAATTTCTCTAAAGAACAAATCAGCAATATTTGAAGCATCATCAGTCTTGTGACATGGAATAAAATGCGCCATCTTAGAAAACCTATCCACTACCACAAAATTGAATCTCTTCCACGTTTAGTCCTAGGCAGACCTAACACAAAATCCATAGAGATATCAATCCAAGGCTCGCTAGGTATAGGTAGTGGAGTGTACAAACTGTGGGGTTTTACCATTGACTTGGCTTGCTTGCATGTGACGCAACGACCATAAATTCTTTCAACGTCTCTCTTCATGTGCGGCCAATAAAAGTGATCTTGTAGCATTGCCAAAGTCTTTGCAATCCTAAAATGCCCCATTAATCCTCCTCCATGTGCCTCCTGAATAAGTAACTCTCGCATAGAACAGTTAGGCACACAAAGCTTATATCACGAAACAAGTACAACTCACCAAAATCAACATCATCGACATACATCTCTTTAATGTGTTCAAAACCAAGTAATTTAGCATCAAGAGTTGAGATCAAGGTATACCTTCGTGATAGTGCATCGGCCACTACATTTTCCTTACCTTGCTTGTAGCGAATGACATAAGGAAATGTCTCAATAAATTCCACCCATCGTGCATGCCTCTTATTCAGTTTGTGTTGCCCCTTTAAATGCTTCAATGATTCGTGATCCGAATGAATCACAAACTCCTTAGGCCACAAATAATGCTGCCATGTCTCTAAAGCTCGAACTAGTGCATACAACTCCTTGTCATAAGTTGGGTAGTTCAAGGTCGCTCCACTTAGCTTCTCACTAAAGTATGTAATAGGTCTTCCTTCTTGCATAAGGACAGCTCCAATTCCTATACCAGAAGCATCACACTCAATTTCAAAAGTCTTACCAAAATTAGGCAAAGCTAGTAAAGGTGCATTAGTCAACTTCCCTTTAAGTAGTTGGAATGCCTTTTCTTGAGCTTCTCCCCAAGTAAAACCCACGTTCTTCTTGATGACTTCAGTGATGGGTGCGGCTATGCTACTAAAGTCTTTCACAAATCTTCTATAAAAACTAGCTAGCCTATGAAAACTTCTCACATTTGCAACACTTTTAGGCCTTGGCCAATCTTGAATAGCTCAGATCTTCTCTTCATCAACCTGTATTCCATTAGCTCCAACAACAAAACCCAAGAACACAAGTTTATCCGTACAAAAGGTGCACTTCTTTAAGTTAGCATACAATTGATCCTCCCTAAGTGCATCTAAGACAGATTTCAAATGCTCCATCTGATCCTCCAAGCTTTTACTATAAATGAGTATATCATCAAAATAAACAACCACAAATCTGCCAATGAATGGTCTCAAAATATGATTCATGAGTCGCATAAATGTGCTAGGTGCATTAGACAAACCAAATGGCATGACCATCCACTCATACAACCCATGCTTGGTTTTAAATGCCATTTTCCATTCATCTCCTTCTTTCATGCGAATTTGATGATAACCACTTTTCAAGTCAATTTTAGAAAACATGCAAGAACCATGCAACTCATCTAATATGTCATCTAAACGAGGAATAGGGTGACAATATTTTACTGTTATGTTATTGACTGCACGACAATCAACACACATCCTCCATGATCCATCCTTCTTTGGCACAAGTAGTACCGGAACAGCGCATGGACTCATGCTCTCTCTTATGTACCCTTTCTCCAAAAGCTCGTTGACTTGTCTTTCAAGCTCCTTTGTTTCTTCCGGGTTAGTCCAATAGGCTGGACGGTTTGGAATTGTTGCTCTCGGAATAAAATCAATTTGATGTTCAATCCCTCTTATTGGTGGCAAACCTGGTGGTAGCTCCTCGGGAAAGATATCTTCATAATCCTGCAAAAGAGTTTTAACTATGCTTGGCAAATTTGCATCAAGCTCGTTAGCAATCAAAAGTGTCTCCCTATACCGAAGTATGATCATAGACTTTCTTTCAAAACAAGCTTGCTTAATCTCACTAACTCCCACATAGTAATTTTTTTTCCACCCCTCGGATTCTCTCTCGATTGCATCCTTACTTTTGGCTGTTTTATTTTTCTGTTTCTCGGCTTCTTCTCTCCTCTCCACTCATTTCTTTTGTTCACTTTTCCTTCTCTCATCACTTTCTTTTTGCAACTTCATCTGATCTTCACAAACTTGTGATGGCAACAATGGTGCTAAAGTGAATGCACATTTCTTGTGAGTGAAAGAGTACTTGTTGGTGTGGCCATTATGCGTCGCCCTCCTATCAAATTGCCACGGTCTCCCCAACAGTAAGTGGCTAGCTTGCATTGGCACAACATCGCACAACACCTCATCTTCATACTTGCCAATGTGAAATGCCATTAGTACTTGCTCTCCACCCTAACTTATCCACTATCATTCAGCCATTGCAACTTGTAAGGTTTAGGGTGCTTGGTTATGATCAATCCCAACTTCTCTACCATGGTAGTGCTTGCTACGTTAGTGCAACTACCTCCATCAATGATCACACTACAAACTTTGTCCTTGATGTAACACCTTGTGTGAAAGATGTTCTCTCTTTGTGCCATATCATCTTCTTCTTTAGCTTGCACATTCAAGGATCTTCTTGTCACGAGAGTGAAGCCTTCATTGACTTGAACTTCTTCTTCAGATACATCCTCCAACAATGGCATGCTATCATGATCCGAATCTTCTCCTTCAGTCACAATCTCTCCACTCTCCATAATCACCATGACTTGCTTGTTAGGACATTGGCTTGAGATGTGCCCGCGTCCTTGACACTTGAAACACCTAATATCACGATTTCTTGCTTGAGGGGTCTCCACCTTCTTTTGAGAATCAGTATGAGAATTCTCGACCTTATGCTCCAATTTGGTTGCTTGTGGCTTGTCAAATTTCTTTGAGTAGCTCGGCTTCCAATTAGAACCAGATGTAGCTTTAGTTTCTCTTCCCCTCTTGAGTTGCTTTTCAATCTTTGATGCCATATGCACCATGTCCTCCAACTCCACATAGTGGTACAACTCCACCTTGTCTTAAATTTCAGAATTGAGTCCATTTAAGAACCTTGCCATGGTAACTTCTCGATCTTCTTCTATATAAGCTCTTATCATGGCCACCTCCATCTGTTTGAAATATTCCTCCACACTCAAGCTTCCTTGCCTCAATCCTTGTAACTTCTTGTACAGCCCTCTATAATAGTGATTTGGGATGAATCTCTTCCTCATCACCACCTTCATATCTTCCCATGTAGCTATAGGGCGTTCTCCGTTTCTCCTCCTGCTTGTCACAAGTTGATCCCACCAAGTTATAGCATAATCAGTAAACTCAGTGATGGCAAGCTTTACCTTCTTTGCTTCTGAGCTATTGTGGCAATCAAACATGAACTCAATCTTCTTTTCCCACTCTAAGTATGCTTCTGGATCAGAACGACCAGCAAAGGTAGGTATCTTGAGTTTGATACTACCTAAATTGTCATCCTCTCTTCTCCTTGCTTCCCTAGGTTGACATTCCATTCTTGGCCTCCTGAAGTTCCTTGTGGACCTCGCATCTTCTTCATAGTCAGAATGTTCTCCACTTGAACCTCCTATAGGTGCCCTCTCCCTTCGTGCATGAACTCCACCACGGACAGGTTGCACACTACGAGAATTCTCCAATGCATCTATACGTGATTGCATGGGCTCGAGTTCTTCTCGCATTATGTTCCTCAAATTTCCTGTCATGGCATCCATCAACACCTTAAGATCCACGCCAACCAGATTGTTGTGCCTCTCCCCTTCGTTTGGTTGAGACATGTTGCTGCAAGAAAGAAAACTTGTTAGAAAAATAATGGCCTCACAAGTGCACTCCCTTACGTGTTTGCTCTCTATGCAAGTTCACTCAAACCCACTCGTGTTTGACTCAATTATTTGGCTTTTCTCTCTAATAAACTCACAACTCTTGCCTCTTTCCTCTCTAGATAACTCTTGCAAGCTCTTACAAAAGCTAGTCAAGCCTTGCTCAAACTATACGTTCCACTTATCAAACGAATTTTCGTCGCAAAAACTTCAGATGCCCGTAACTTTCAAACGCAAAGTTTTTTTACCTCCAAAGTGCGTCGTTCCGGCGTAGTGGGAATGCTTGTAGATCTTGAAATTCCCTTTCTAAAAAGTGGCTATAATAGAAAATCGGAGTTACGAGTCAAAAGTTATGACCATTTAAAGTTTCAGTGATTTTTGTCGCAAAAATTCTGAGCGAATTTCCGAAATCTCCGAATTTTGTCCTCTTCGTTTTCTTCTTTTGGACTTCACAAACTTGTTTTAGTCTCCGCGTCCTCTTTAGTTGCTTTCCTTGTTTCGGAACTCCTCTATTGATTCTTGATTCGGTCTTCTTCCTCTATTCTAGAATAGGCGTTGCTTGTTTAGTCTTGCGATAGCCTAATTTGTCTTGCGGACTAAATAAGCACTCTTTCTTTCCCTCTTTTCTTTTCTTTTCTTTTCTTTTCCTTTTCTTTTCCTTTTCTTTTCTTTTCTTTTTCTTTTCTTTCGATTTTTCTCTCAGCTTTCTTCTTTTCTCTCAACGCAAGCTCGCAAGAAAGAACAAACGAATCAGCCGATGCAAGAACAATCAAGCAAGTAATCAAAGCACGAAATAACAAGGATAAGTAGCCTAAACAACAAGTCGTAGATCTGATACCAATTGATGGGATCTCGGTAAGAGAAACACGATTTACACGGATCTATTGTCGTCTAGGATGGATGAAACTTAGAACCCACGAATCTGAGCTAGCAAGAACCTCGGCAAGGAGCCTCAACCCTAGCTATGAACAATCCGAGAATGCCAAGTAACAGTTGAATTCATTCCACAAACGAGGATGGCAACTCGCTTGATAAGTGAAAGAACGTTCAAGCCAAGCACACCAGCTCAAAGCAAGAACCAAAGAGTTATCAAACTCACTCGTCTAAAAAGACTCAATTGTATTCAGAATGTTGTGTCAAAAATATGTGAACATAGGACCCTATTTATAGGCGTAGGGTTCCTCAAATTCCTAGTAATAATTCGCCTAAACCAGAGCCCAAAACAGGCGGCTGAATAGACTCCTAATTCTGGCCGAATACTTGCTCCTAAAGCAAAGAGATTCTGACCTCTTATTCGACTAAATAGGAACAAAATAAAAGATACTAAATATTGTAGAAGCTTCCTTGAAGATCACATCTTAAACAAGGCTGAATGTGCATTCCGACTTTTTAGGAGTAGGCACTGAATGTGCATTCCAAATTTTTAGGAGTAGGCGTATCTTCTAAAAGGGCTTCTAGCACGTGCATGGTCTTTGCATGGGCCATGCACACGTCCTTGGTCTTGCTTGCACCATCTTGGACTTCTTGAATTAATCCTTGCAATTCAGCTTGAAGTCTTCTTTGTCTTGCACGTGTCATTGGTCCAATAGGCACTTGCACTTGACGTGAGTCTTGTTGCTTGGATGTAGGCTTGATCGCATCACAGCATTATCTAAAAGTCATAATGGTTGCTAATGATCGATGGGTCTTTTCATTGGGTTGTAATGGGGCTTAAGGTAAATGTGAGGTAAAATATTTGGATGGTAGCTAAACCAACCAATCCGAGGACATGTCACAATGTAACTAATCACTCGTCTAATCTAAATATCCTCACAAATATCACATTCATAAGCACACTCCCCAAATAAACCAATGAACTAAGACCTAGAAGCATGAGTTTCATCTAGATACCTGCCTTATTCAACATTACATTCTTTTTCACTTCTTTTTTTTATCATCGCAACACTAATTCACAACTATACAAACTTAGCACACTCTAGGCAAAAACTCGGCTTCTTACATGGCCAAAACTACACATCCCAACAAAAATACATTCCCACACAAACAAAAATACATTCCCACACAAACAAACCTAAATATCCTCAGACTGGATGACAAAAGGCAAGGAAGATGGTTGATATAAGGTTCAAGATTGGCTTCCTCATCTAAGATCAAGAAAAGGCTAGGCTCAACGGGTTTAAACAATGGATAATAAGAGATTTTGTCTCTAAGGCTCTAGGCTCAATGTCAAAGAATGCCCCCATCCTTTCACTAACTTCCACATAACCTAGACAATGATAAGTACTAGTAGGATACCTCGATCAAATGACTTAGTATGCATCTCATGATAAATATAGACACTGGTGTCGCTTCCATCGGCTCAAATACTCACAAGGTGCACTCAACAACCCTTTAGTCTAGTCTACATAGTGAGACCACTAGTCTAAACAAAAGAGTACGAGGTTTTTACCAATTCTTAGGCTTTGTGCTAGAATTAAATCCATAACTAAGAATACGATAAATTCTAATACAAGTTGAAAATTTTAGAGGGGGGTCAAATTTTTGAAAAATTTATGCCAAGTCTAAACCTAAACAAAACAACCTAACATACTAACATGCAAAACAAGTTAATACAACCTAAAAGGAAGATTCCTAAAAGGAACCCTCCCCCACACTTGAATGACACATTGTCCTCAAGGTATCTAAGATACTAATAAACACCTAATCTCAAAACATGCATACACACATAAATACAAACAAACATGCAACACATTAACTCACTAATGACACGTCATGTAAACTACCTCCTTGTGACCTTTTCGGCTTTAATCCTAATAGGATCACCTTGTAGTAACACGACACGATCATTAAATGAGTTACAAATACACAAAATCAAAAACAGAATCAAAATACATAAAAATACACAAACAAAGAAAACAAATAAAGAAAAATAACAAAGTAGGGAAAAAGGAGCTCCCTGTCACTCTTGTGGAGGAGGTGGTGGGAATGTGAAGCCGCTATCAAAGTTCTCTGCCCAGGTGCGCATCCACTCAACGTGTGCTCGTTGCTACTCATAATGCTCCTGCTGCTGCGCCATGTGAGCTCTCTGTTTGGCATAAAATGCCCTCTGCTCCTCTCTCTGAGCTCCAAGCTTGGCATCCATGCGAGCATTATAGTTGTACTAGCAGTCCTACCTGGCTGCGTTGCTAACTACATAGTCCTGTAGTTGCACATCATAACTATGAAGCTGCTCTTTGTGAACCTATAGCTGTACCTACATCACAGCAAACTGGTCACGTAAATACTGCATGTCCACCTGTGGGTCAAGTGACTGATGACTCAGCCTTACTTCGTTATGGTGGGCCTGGTACTGATGGCTGGGGCCTGCTTTATTTGGATCCTGACTAGGACCCTCTTGTCTCTATGTTGGCATCTGCCCTACTGCTCTAAGGTGATCATGAACTACCTTTCTTTCTTCCCAAGGCTTGTACTCGACAATCTCCCCGCCAATCTCTTGATCACCTTGCTGTAGTGGAGTTTCTCGATGTCAAGCTGCATCAATTTCATGATTGATCCTCTACTAGCTATAAATTGCTTAAAGAAATAGTGACGTGCAATGCGAGAAATAATATGACCTAAATAAAGATATCTAGGTTCCCTATCACTAATAGAATGTGCAAAACAGTCAATCACCATAGCAAATGTGCTAAAAGGTATGTGATGGCATAGGTAGCCTATGGCGTAAAGCTGAGATCAGAACACTTTAGACTCTTCCCATTGACCACTGAAGGTCAGAGTCATAAAGCGATGGAGGATGCCTAAGTGTGGTTCTCTAATTAGTGCATTTGGCACCCTCCTCAACTCATATCTCTCAAAGCCTATAATCTCATGCCAAGCACGATGGGCCTTACTAGCAGGTGTGAAGTCTAAAGTCCCTACTCCAGACTTAAGGCTAAAGAGGTCATTAAACTCAGGTTCATTCATGCTAAAATCCATATCAAAAATACTTGCAGTGAATGAACTTTTATGTACCGCAGTTGCAGCGTGCAATAAAATTTTAAAACCAGCTCATGTCTAACCATTATTTCCTTATTCTCAAAGTAATGCAACCCCAACTTCCTAATGGCCGACCGTAACTTCTTCTGTACTCCCAATATCTTCATGTCATCCCAATTAATTTTGAAATAACTAAGGGTAGTAAGTTGAGAAAATTGTTGATACCTCTCTCCCTCCTAATCGTAAAAGATTACGAAGGGAGTATTGTAGCAGTCACGGATGTCTAGGAGTGGAGAATCTGGTAGAGAAGGCAAAAGGTTTCTTGAGCACTTCCTCCTGTCCATGCATTGAATCGGGCTAGATCCTACGTCATCCGCCATTCTAAATCTTATTTCGGACCTTGGGTATTCTGAGTAAATGGTTTGGGAGGGTTGGGTTTGTTCAACTTTGAAGTTTTTGGAGGCGGGAAGGATTGGGTATTGATTTTTTATGAAAAATGGTGCACGCCCAAGACTTTTATAAACTGTTCTACCCGAAACTGGCGTACGCCAGGTCCATTGGCGTGCGCCAGCTTCTCCAATTTTCCAACGTTGGCGCATCCCAGTTGAGTTGGCATGCGCCAACTTTTCCAGACTCACTTGACATGGCATACGCCATATTCGTTAGCGTACGCCAACTATGTACGAACCGCAAAAACTACACACATAAGATATAAACACTAAAACTAATATAACAAACATAAGAAATAAAACATGCTAATATAATTTTTTGGCTTTTATGTACGCTGCATTTCTGGAAAGCTTGAAAACCAGATGCCCCATCCTTATGGGTCACAGGTGCAACTTCAACTTTTGCAATTCACATAACTCACGAATGGCATACCATGACAAACTACCTTTTCGTGCAACATTTTCAGCTCTAAGCCAAATAAGGTCACAATGTAGTAGCATGGTATGCTCAACTTGCGAGTTAGTGCTATTCTTGCTATAGTCTCCGTCATGTTCTAACTTTCCACACTTGGGGCAAAATTCAAATCTTTTCATCCTCCTCTTGTAGGCACTCTTTGATGTTCCTCTCGATTATCTCAAGAAGTTTTTGTCACGTCGTTCAATTCTCAAAGTCTCTTTTGTTTGACGGAGAATGATGAGGTAAATGTTAATCGGGATTTTCCTAGAAACTAAGACACTAACAAGACGAATATACTTAACATAAAACATCCTATTCTTTATTCTCTGCAAGTAAAAGAGCCTTACTTTGTTCCAAATGTTCATGCACTGGATGGCACATAAACCGATTGCACCTCCGCATCTCGATTAATGTCGCCCCCTCTAATGTAAATTTTGCATCGTTGGTCATTGACTCTAAAGACTAACCCCTTGCTATCTTGCAAATCGAGTACCTCAAAAGGGAATACTTTGACAATCTGGTATAGGCTGCTCCAGTTGGATTTGAGCTTCCCGGGGAAGAGTCTTAGTCACGAGTTGTAGAGAAGAACATGTTGTCCCATATCATGTCTTCTCTTTGTCCTTTCTTTGTAGAGCCTTGAGCTCTCAAATGCCAAGTTATGTATTTCCTCCAACTTTTTAAATTGGAGAATTCTACGCTCCCCGGCCTTTTTGTAATCGTAATTAAGGTCCTAATTGCACAAAATGCACAATACTCAAGCTCCACTGGAAGATGGCATACTTTGCCAAAAAACAAGCCTATAAGGCGCCATTCCTATTAGTGTTCTGAATGCCATTCGATATGCCCATAAGGCATCATCAAGCTTGTTTGACCAATCTTTCCTTGCAGTACCAACCGTCTTTTCCAAGATTTTTTTGAGCTCTCGGTTTGAAAGCTCAACCTATCTACTAGTTTGGGGATGATAAGATGTTGCCACCTTGTGTGTTACCCCATATCTCTTTAGCAAGACTTCAAATTACTTGTTGCTGAAATGTGACCCACCATCATTGATTATTGCTCGTGGCACTCCAAATCTCGAGAAGAGCTTCTTAAAAAATTAGATAACTACCCTAGCATAATTTGTTAGTGATGCCAAAGCTTCTACTCACTTTGAAACATAGTCTACTCCTATCAAGATATACTTGTTGCCATATGATGTTGGGAAAGGTCCCATGAAGTCCAATCCCCAAACGTTAAAGAACTCAATCTCTAAAATTCCAGATAACGGCACCTCATTCCTCTTTGAGATGTTTTCCGTTCTTTGGTAGTAGTCACACTGCTCAACATAACTACGTGCATCTTTGAAGATGAACGGCCAATAGAATCCACATTCGAAGACTCGAGATGCTATTCTTGTAGCTCCATAATGACCTGAGTAAGGAGTGTTATGGCATTGCTCTAAAATGTTTGCTACTTCTCAACTAACAATGCAACGTCGAAGAACCCCATCACTACATCTCTTGAAAAGGTACAGATCATCCCACACATACATCTGAACATCTCGTAGAAATTTCTTCCTTTGGGGATAACTCATATCTGTAGAAATAATTCCTCCAATTAAAAAGTTGGCATAATTCACATACCAGGGAGCTTCTACTCTACTCATCATCATTAGAGTTTCATCCGGAAACTCTTCTTGAATATTCCCTTTAATCTCCATCCCGTCACTTTTCTCTAGTCTAGAGAGATGATCTGTGACAACATTTTCTGCTCCTTTCTTGTCCTTAATGGACAAGTCAAATTCTTGGAGTAACAAAATTCAGCGCATTAAGCGAGGCTTGGCATCTTGCTTTGAGAACAAATATCTCAAAGCAGCATGGTCAGTATAAATTATAACTTTAGAACCAAGTAAGTATGGCCTGAATTTGTCACACGCATAAATAACTACAAGCATTTTTTTCTCTGTAGTTGTATAATTGAGTTGAGCTCCTGCCAGTACTCTACTTGCATAGTAGATTATGTGTAGCTTTCCCTCTTTCCTCCTGTCCAAGCACATAACCCAAAGCAAGATCACTTGCATCACACATCAATTTGAATGGAAGTTTCTAGTCCGGTAATGAAATCACTAGAGCGGTGATGAGAGCTTTCTTTAGAGCATCAAATGCCTTAAGGTAGCTGGTGTATCCGGTAATGAAATCACTTTAGACTCTTAAAGAATCTTCTATAAAATCCAGCATGACCCAGAAATGCTCTAACTTCTTTAACTGTAGCTGGTGTATCCATCTTCTCTATCGTCTCTATCTTAGCTCTATCAACTTCCATTCCTGCTCTAGAAATCTTGTGCCCAAGGATTACCCTTCGTTTACCATAAAATAGCACTTTTCCCAGTTGAGCACAAGATTCTTTTCCTCACATCTCTTCAATACTTTGTCTAAATTTTCAAGATAATGATCAAATGAGTCTCAGAAAATAGAGAAGTCATCCATGAAGATTTCCATAATCTTCTCATTCATCTCCCCAAAGATAGACTCCATGCAACGTTGAAATGTTGCTGGGGCACAACTTAATCCAAAAGACATTTTTTGATATGCAAAAATACCAAAGGAATAGGTAAAAGATGTCTTCTATTGATCTCTGGGGTATATTGCAATTTCGTTGTACCTTGATTACCCATCCAAAAAGTAATAATAAGAATATCCCGCTATCCTTTTCAACATTTAATCAATGAATAAAAGTGCAAAATGATCTTTCCGTGTGGCATCATTCAATTTAGGGAAAAGTACAAAATAAACCCTATGGTTTCGCACTTTTTGACATATGATCCTGTACTTCAAAAATGACTAAAAAAGTCCTGATGTTAGCTTCGGAGTATCACTTTTAGTCCTCCGAACCTAAATTCGTCCCGAACATATGGAAAATTACTTTTTCATCCCATTTTTTTTATATTTTAGTCTCAAATCCCAAATTCTTTTTCAATTATATTTATTATATCAAAGTAGTATTATGTTTGGGGTCCACTACTTCCGAATTTCACCAAATGCTCAGCATTAAAGTCGTACATGTAGAACTCACGGATCCTCTCATTTTGGAATCGCTCGATTCGGAGTACGTATGCAAAAGTTATGATCTTTTTACCAAAATGCAATGAACTAAGCTTATCAATCGTAACTCTCCCGAAACTCACCCAAAAACGTTCTCCCTTGCGCCGAGGCAACCCACGCGTTCTATGTTTCCCACACGCTCTCTATCGCCCTATCCCACGATCCCACCCTCCACTCCCTCCTTGCCTACTCGTCACCCAGCTTGTCCACGTACTATCTACCTTCGACGACAACTGCATCGAGCAACTGGCCTAAATTCACCGATTTCCCCTATTACGCCCCTCATTAATTTTGTCATGGTTGTGACCACTAGGTCCGACCATTGGTTGTGTTTGTGTCGATTAGTTTTAAAACCATTTGGTTGAATTCATCGTCCTTTAGGGGAATAGGTGTAACTTTTTCGTATGGACTCCGATTAGGATGATTCCAAATCGTGTGTGTCGCTATACAATTGTGTACGACTTTGTCATTATGTATTTTGTGATTTGAGTTAGCGTTTCTAGGTTATTGGGTGAGTTTTGGGAGAGTTGTGATTGATAAGCTTAGTTTATCGCATTTTGGTAGAAAAATCATAATTTTCGCAAACATACTTCGAATGGAGCGATTCCAAAACAAGATGATCTGTGAGACCTAGATCTACGACTTTGATGTTGAGCGTTTAGTGAAATTCGGAAGTCGTGAACCCCAAACTTAATACTACTTTGATATAATAAATATAATTTAAAAATAATTTGGGATTTAGGACTAAAATGTAAAAAAATGGGATGAAAAAGTAATTTTTCATAGGTTTGGGACGAATTTAAGATCGGATGACTAAGAGTGATACTCCGAAGTTAACGTCAGGACTTTTTTATTCGTTTTTGAAGTACAGGATCATATGTCAAAAAGCGCAAAACCACAGGACTTATTTTGTACTTTTTCCTTCAATTTATGATAATCGATGTACACTCTCCATCCTGTAACAGTTCTTGTTGGAATGAGCTGACCTTCCTTGTTGATCACAACTATCATTCTCTCTTTCTTGGGAACACAATGGATCAGGCTAACCCACTCACTATTCGAAATCAGATAAATAATTCTTGCCTCAAGGAGCTTAATCACTTCCTTCTTAACAACCTCCTTCATGTTAGGGTTAAGTCTTCTTTGTCGCTCTACTCTCGGCCTTGCTCCATCCTCCATATGAATATGATGTATCACAATTTCTCGGCTTATTCCCTTGATATCAAATATTTGCCAAGCAATGGCCTTGATCCATTTGTTCACAACTGTGAGCACTTTCCCTTCTTCTTCCTTAGTGAGCTTGTTTGATATTATAATCAGTAACTTCCCTCCATCTATTAAGAATGCATATCTCAGATGCAAGGGTAGCTCTTTTAGTTCTAAGGAAGGAGCTTTCACAATTGAGGGTGGAGTCCGATATTTCAAATGAATTTTGAGCTCCTCAAGTAGACCTTTCTTGCCAATTTCCTCCTTTACTTCATCCATAATATCCTCCTCTTCTATCTCTTGTTTTTTATCCTCAATTTAAGAGATATTTTCCTGGCAGAACTCGAGGATACACTTACCAAAATAAAAATTTTCATGCACATCCTTTCATCAAGAGGATGGCGCATAACACTTATCATGTTAAATTCAACCTTCTCGTCTCTAATTCTGAGGACCGATTTTCCATTATGCACATATACCAATGTATATGCTGTGTTGAGGAAGGGTCTGTCATAAATCATTGGACAGTTCTTGTCCTCAGAGAAATCCAGAATCACAAAGTCAACTAGGAAGATAAACTTATCAATCTTCACCAGGACATCCTCAATCAGAGTGAATGGCTTCTTAATAGTTCGGTCAGCCAACTAGAGTAGCATTGAAGTTGGCTTAACTTCACACAAACCTAGTTTTTGAAATGTAGACAAAGGCATCAAGTTGATACTTGCGCCTAAATCACACAAATATTTTGGAAACTCAGTTTCACCAATGAAACAGAGAATTGTAACCCAGATCTTTTACCTTCATCAAAAGATTTTGTGAGATTAGAGAGCTACAGTCAGCCGTGAGGGTGACGGTCACTCCATCCTCTCACTTCTTCTTCATAATGATGAGTTCCTTTAGAAACTTGGCATAGTATGGAACTTGATCTAGCATCCCTAAGAAAGAGACACTTATTTGAACGTTCTTCATTTTCTCCATGAAACAGAGAAATTTATCATACATCCCTGACTTTCTCTTTACCCTTTGAGGATAAGGCAGAATGGGGACCATTGGTGGTGGTGGTACATACACTTCTTCTTCCCTGCAATGTTTTCTTGCGGGACCTTATCTTTCAGAACTTCTTCCTCCATAGCTTTGCTTGGATTCTCTGCTTCACTCTCCTTATCCTTCTCTTTGACTGCTTGATAAGCTAATTCCTTGCCACTTCTCAAGGAGATTGCATTAACTTGGCCTCAAGGATTTGCCTCAGTAGAACTTGGGAGAAAACCAGTTGCTCTCTGGGTATTTGTCTTTGCAATTTCTCCAAGTTGTACTTCCATATTGCGCATGGCAATCGCTTACCCTTTTAGAAATTATTCCAAATTGTTCTGCCTTGCTTCCTGGGCCGTTAATGTTTTGAAGATTTGACTTTGGTTGTTGGATAATTCTCCAATTTGTTAGATGAATTTCTCCACCTTGTCAAATATCTCCTCAAGGGCTACCATTCTTTCACCCAAAAACCCGCGTGGTTAAAAACTAGGTGGTGGTCCTTGTTGTGAGATAGGTAAAGGCAATTCTTTCTTAGGAACGATTGCCATACTATCATCATTGTTTCTTTCTTTCCATGAAAAGTTAGGGTAGGTTTTCCATCCAGGATTGTATGTTGAGGAATATGGGTTGTTACCCATAAGTTTCCTCCTTATCCTTAACCACTAACAAAGTTGACCTTCTTTGTAGGTTGGTTCATCATGTATTGTACAACAACAGCATCAACTTTGTTTAGGGTCAAATCATGCAACTGTTTTGCCATTAAATTCAACTGAGTTTGAAAAGATGAGGAAGCATCAAGTTCAATCATTCCTCTTTCCTCGCTTTACTCAGATACCTCCCTTAACTCTCTGATGGATTTTTTTTTTCTCTTATTGGTGATTATCCTGTTTCTTGCTGCCAGCTCTTCCAGAATATGGTGGGCTTCACCCCTTTCCTTTCTCAGGAAATTTCCATTGGAAGCAGAATAAACATTTCCCATTATTGTTGGTGACAGGCTAAAATAAAAAATCTTAAGAAGAGACTCCTCAGACAAACCATGGTGCGGGCATTTACATTGCAAATCCTTAAATCTCTCCCAAGTTTCACTCAAAGACTCTCCTTCATATTATTCAAAGTTGGTGA
>SOPF01028374.1:0-91110 GCA_012979155.1 Hypericum perforatum | reverse complement strand
GAATGGGGAGGGAGGCTGGAGGTTATTATGGTAACGGAGAGGGAAGGATCTTCTTTGAGTATGAGCTTGGCCAGTTCCACCACTGGGTGCAGGTGGGCTCTTCCCGGAGATGGATACAACACTATCGCTCTCTGTTTCATCTTCTTCTTCTTTTCCATCTCCATTTCCATCTCCATAGATGGTGGTGGTGGTGGTGGTGTTGAGTATCTTTTCCCTATTTGTGATTTCAAAGTTTTCTAGTAGGATGTTTCCGGATTCATATTTTCGCTAGTGAATAAATATGCGGGGTTCAGTATCGGTAGGAAATACTGTATGAGGGTTGAGTAGTTCCCATAATTCGTGTGTTTCTCCCAAGCGATGCATGGATCACGTTATTGATTTCGAGAGTCCAAATTAAGTACTATCTGAATATTTATTAGGCTAATCAATTCAAATTTGAGTTAAATATTATTTTAAAAAAAATAATAAACCCTCAAAACAATCTTTTGACACTACTATTGTGCTCCAAATGCCTTGTACTCAATTTTTTTTGTTAAACTAAAACTATGGTTGAATGCAAAATGACATGATAACATATTTAAATAGATTACTCGGTTCGCCGATATCATAGTTTTCCCTTGTTTGAAGCATGCGGTGTGGGGAAAGCTTTTAATATATCTATTTTTCTAATTCTGTTTCAAACCCGTCAACATCATTAGACTGTAATTCATAGAGCAAGATCCCGGTCCGACAGTACGAGGATGAATTATTCAACCATCTTTAATAACTTGTCGATTTGCAATAATGGTGTAAAAATCGAACAAATTGGGTAACCTATTACATAGGTCTATTCTTGAACTAACCGGTTTACCACGCAACATATGTTTCACCAAAGAATAGTTTCAATGGTTGATGGTGCAGGTATATTGTCCCCGTTGCCAAGAGTTGGGATCAATTTAATCCTTGTGCTTTCAAATTTTTTGTAGTATACGTTTCACTCTGAATGACGAGAATAAAATATCTACATGAGTTATCACATAGGCCAAAATGATATAGTTTTATTGTCCACATGGCAAGATGACTCACTAACGAAGCAATTTATATGGAACTCACACCACGTCGATTTGTGTCAAGGGTCCTCGAGAAGTAACTGCTCAAGACATCCTCCTGCCCGTTGTTGTGGAAATAATTGATAATACACAACATATTGCTAGCCTAATGGAACCAATTGATTTATATATTGAATTAGAAATCGAGAGAAATCGTGGCTATCATGGACATTTGCCAAATGCCTTTCAAGATGGAAGTTATCATATAGATGCCATATTCGGACCTGTTATAACCGCAAATCATAGTGTTCATTCTTATGAAAATGAGACATCAAAACAAGAAATACTTTTTCTTGAAATCTGGACAAATGGAAGTTTAACTCCTAAAGAAGCAATTCATGAAGCCTCTAGGATTTTGATTAATTTTTTTTTTGGGAAAAGTACACGTAAGTATCCTGTGGTTTACCCGTTTTCAGAAATAGACCGTGTGGTTTTAAAGTTCCAAATTCAGTATATGTGGTTATTTTTTTGGGATAATTTTGGTCCCGAGCAGTTTTTTAGTCTGACCTGCCATCTGTCATCGCCCGTCACCGACACATGATGGTCTTTTTTTTGGAAACAAGTAAACCATAGGGTACTTATGTGTACTTTTCCCTTAAAAATTTACTCCCTTTCATCTTCAACCTCAAATATTTTTCCTATGTATCTCGTCGAGCCCTTACTCTTCCTCCTCCATTTTCTCTTCGCATTTCAAAATTCCGAATCTCAAAATGACGCCATAGCAACCTTAAAATATCGGATTCCGAGGTAATCGCTGCAGGAGACAGTTAAGGCACATGCCAAATCGACAAGAGCCAATGAAGAGAGCAATGCTGACGTGGCGAGTTTCGAGGCATCCACAGTGGGGGAGGCTGCGGCATCGGAGGAAGCTTCCAGCCCTGTGAAGCTCAAGGAGTGACGTGCACGCGTTTAAGGGAAAAGTACATATAAGTACCCTGTGGTATACTTATTTCCAAAAAAAGACCATGATCTGTCAGTGTCGTGGTGATGACGTGGCGATGACAAGTGGCCGGTCAGGCTAAAAATCTACCCGGGACCAAAATTGTCCCAAAAAAATAACCACATGTACTGAATTTGGAACTTCAAAACCACACGGTCTGTTTCTGGAAACGGGTAAACCACAGGGTACTTACGTGTACTTTTCCCTTTTTTTATTCCTTTTTTACATGCAGAGGAAGAAAACTTCCCTGAAGAAGAAAAATTCCTGGGTCATTTTATGGATAAATTACCATTTCAGTTCCAAAAAATTTAATACAATTTTAAAAAACTCCTTGGCTTGATCTCAACCTTGTTACGAATTCTTACAATTGAAACCCAAAAGAATGTACACGAGCAAACGCTTATCAAAATATTGACACATTCCCAATTGAGCAAAACAACAAAGAACGAAAGAAAGTAAGCAATCGACAATAAGATTTGGTAATCCGGTACGACCTAATATCTATGTCTGGGAGTGTACCATCATTTCACAGATATGAACCTTAGTGCTCTTTAAAATGGAGATACAACACAATAGAGGCTACAACTTGCATTCAATGAAGGGTTAAAATGCTTGTACAAGAATCCTAATCTAATTATGACTAATTAGGCAAAGTAGAAGACTATCTCGGATGTCCCTAGTAGATGATAATGGCCTATTGGATGCTAGAGACGAAGCTCTAGATCTCTCTATAACCCCCTTAGCGGTCACTAGGAGGCTAGCAGCTAGTGGCCCTCTCAGTCCAACTTTTCTGTCTCTTCTTTTCTTCCTCACACTTACTTTATCTTTGAACCGATTGATTCTTGGGTATCCCCGAGCAATATATCAATAAAGTATCATTAGACTCCATACTTCAATAATCTCCCACCTGGATTCACTTTTCTATAGATCTTCTCAAGCTTCAGTATCTTCTCTTTAACAAGTTGCCGGATGTAGTGGTACTTGAGGCTTATGTGCTTTATTCTTGCATGGAATGTCGAGTTCTTTACCAAATGAATTATATTTTGGCTATCATAATACAACACACTCCCAATTTGCTCCTTTCTTAACTCAGTCAAAAAGTTTTGCAACCACATCATCTCCTTGCTCGCTTTCGTTACTACTATATACTCATCTTCTGTGACTGACAAAGTAACAATCTTCTATAGCCTGGATGACCAAGATATCGTGGTACCTCCAAGCGTGAACACATACTTCTTAAACTCATCATGATTGTTTGATCCTAATTTTGCATTGACATAACCTGCTATCTCACATCCTTTCCCTCAAAGCAAAATGCTTTATTCTTGGTACCTCGCAAGTATCTTAGGATCCACTTGACTGTGACCCAATGTTGCTCTCCCAGATTGCTCATGCATCAACTCACAACTCCTACCATATGAGCTATGTCGGGTCCTGTGCATATTATTGCATACATCAAACTTCTAACCACCAATGCATATGGAGTCCTCTTCATATGGGCCTTCTAAGCCTTACTCCTAGATTCGTCTTTCCTTGACAACTTAAAGTACCTACCTAAAGGAGTCACCATAGGTTTGATGTCATGCGTACTAAACTACTTCAACTCGGTTTGAGAAAGAAGAAGCTTTCCCCCTTTCTTATCTCTCTCGATCCTCATGCCAAGAATCTGCTTTGCCTCACCCAAATCCTTTATAGCAAATCACTCCAATAATTGCTTCTTCAATTTGTTCACCTCTTGAGCAATTTCTCCTATGATCAACATATCATCAATATAGAGTAAAAGAGTAATATAGCCAATATCGAGTGTCTTCATATAGCAACACTGATCTATCTCACATCGTATGAAGTTTATCTCATGCATGAATCTATCAAACTTCTTGCACTATTGTCTCAGAGATTATTTCAACCTATATATACTCTTTCTCAAACAATACACGAGCTTCTCACTACCCTTTGGCACATAACCTTTTGGTTGCTCCATATAAATCTCCTCATCAAGATCACCATGGAGGAATGCTGTCTTCACGTCCATTTATTCTAACATAAGATTCTCGGCTGCCACCATACTCAATACCATCTGAATAATGGTTGTCTTTACCACCAGTGTGAAAATATCTGTATAATCAATATCGTATCTTTGTTAAAATTCTTTCACCATTAGCCCTAGCTTATAACACTCGTTGCCATTTGCCTCTGCTTGATTTTGAATATCCACTTATTTTGTAGTGCCTTCTTGACTCTAGGAAGTTGGAGTAATTTCTAAGTCTCATTACTTATCAATGAGTTAATCTCATCATCCATAGCACACTTCCACTTGTACGCTTGCTCACTCTTTTGAGTTTCTGCAAAATCTTTGGATTCTCCTCCATCTGTCAATAAAAGATAGCAATAAATGTGTAAAACAGAGAAAGAACAAGATATAATATTTATGTGAAAAACTATTACGGGAAAAATCACAGGTGCACGATGGCAAGGAGTTTCACTATGATGGAAAAGCCTTACAATATATCCTCAACACATAACTAACCTATGTCATAAGACGTACAAATAAGTATATATAATGGTGGCTTAAAAAATCTAACCCTAATTACGGATTAGGAAATGTCTATGATACCTGGCAATTATTGGATTCCCAGCAGTCGATGGTGGTTGCTAGAGGCTTAGCGGGCATTGGAAATTTGGATCGCCCGAAAACAACAATCATTGTCGGCAATGACCCTGACCTGGTACTCGAGAAACCCCTCTTCCAACTCGTCTCCGCATCGCAGACCATTCTCGCAGACTTAGAGGGGGCCATCGACGACCATCTTAGAGAAATCGGGCTCACCTTCCACCTTCTCTCGTAAGGAACTATATAGAGAGAGAAAATGGTAGACCAAAATATAATTTTCTTTAAATTTTGCAATGTTGATAAGGAAGAAATATGACAATAAGGAAAAAATAATTAAATACTTATTTGTCTAATACCAATTATACCTTAGAATATTAATGACTATAATATATGAAATTTAAAGACAAAAATTCAATCTAAGGTCATTAAACAATCTCCATTATATAGATAACATTTTAGACATTCCTACTGAATCGAAATACAAAGTAGTCCAATTGATTTGAAAGCTCATTCTATCATTTTCTTAACTCGTAAACCTCGCGAAATTATTAATTTATTTTATAAAAGAGATTACATATTTACATAAGAATAGCTCAGGAAATGTCAAAAATTATATGCTTTACGGTTCAATCTACTGTTTATGTCTTTAGAATGATGGGCTGCACATATAGACATATTCTTGAAAAGGTTACATTTACGTACCTCTAGTTTAACGATTTCCAAGATAAGTCAATGTAGTTTTTTCTATCTAAATTCAATCTTTGTCATTTGTTTTTTTAGACATTTCTCATTCCCAGGCAGCCCGAGTAAATGTCCGACCACATGGGGGCCTGTCTACCAAAATGTCGATGTTTATTGTCTTACGTGGGCATTCCATTTGTTTAATCATATGATGACATAGTATAAGGCAAATATTCAATTCAGTCCTAAATTCGAAATAAGATATATTTAAACATATTTTAGATATTGTTACATATTTTTGAACGTATTTTTGACATTCTTACATTTCAAATTTGAAGAAGTCATAAATTAAAAAGTTGTAGATATATATCTCGCATTCACAAAGCAACTCGAATCAATTCAATCAGACTCTCGAGTAACAAATTGTGGCTCTCTAATTGAAACTCGTGTTTGTAACTCAGTGGACTATTGATTTTAAACGTATTTTTAATATTTGTACACTCTGATTTTTGGATCCAGTGGCCTACAACCTAGCATCCATGCCAAGAGCATCATCTGTGTTGAAGGTGGTGATCAATTCTGCAGCTGAATTGGCATCGACAAGCCTTCAATTGGAGCTCGATTGGATTCGATGAAGCTCAATTAAGCTGTAATTAAGCTAAGTAGGAGTAGATTGCTTAGTTTCCTTTTGTTATCTTTCCAATTCAAGTAAGTATTAGCTAAATTATTAGAGGTTGAGTTTGATTGGAACTCGTTAGCTTTTCCGATTTTGATTAGGATTGTTTTTCTTTGTAGGAGTGGGAATTGGAGATTGATTATGAATCTCTCCCTTGTTAAATCCTTGTTCTATAAAAGGATGCGAGATGTTAATAAAGATTTGAGTTTTTTCGCTTCTCAATTAATCATGTTCTAGCTCAATTGGTTTAAGATTGAATTGCTTGTGTGAATTGAGATTTGATCGGAGAAATTGAGTAAATTGAGGGATTAATTACTACAAATTGGTATTGGAGCTGATTATCTTGAGGGACTTGTGATCAAGGAAGATGTCAAAGTTCAGTTTCTCTGCGATGGCGGCACCAACTTTTGATGGTGACAACTACCATGTCTGGGCGATAAGGATGCAATCATATCTTGAGGCATGCTATTTGTGGGATGCGATTGAGGCGGATTATGTTATTGCTCCGCTTCAAG
This sequence comes from Hypericum perforatum, assembly GCA_012979155.1. Taxonomy (NCBI): domain Eukaryota; kingdom Viridiplantae; phylum Streptophyta; class Magnoliopsida; order Malpighiales; family Hypericaceae; genus Hypericum; species Hypericum perforatum. Next base: position 84,599 of record SOPF01028374.1, on the reverse strand, counting down.
ATAATCCCACGTTGGCTCAAATCAAGTATCACTCAGAGAGAAAGCAAAGAAAGCTTAAGGCGAAGGCTACCTTGTTCAACTCTATTTCAAGTTCAATCTTCACAAGGATTATGTCTCTAACATCAGCAAAGGCAATTTGGGATTTTCTCAAGAAGGAGTACGAAGGAGATGAGAAGATCAAGGGAATGTGAGTGCTGAATTTGATTAGAGAATTCTAGATGCAAAGGATGAAGGAATCAGAAACGATTAAGGAGTATGCTAATAGACTTCTCTGCATTGTGAATCAAGTGAGGTTGTATGGAACAAATTTTGAAGACTTAAGAATAGTTCAAAAGATTCTGGTCACTATACCAGAGAGATATGAGCCAACAAAACCCTCCATGGAGAACTCAAAGGATCTGAATAAGATCACTTTGGCGGAGGTAATGACTACTCTTCAAGCTCAGGAACAAACAAGGTCCATGAGACTTGAAGGAATTTCAGAAGGTTCACTACCAGCTAAGGCATAGTCAAGCAGCAAAGGGAAGAAGAAAAACTTGAAGAAATCTTCTGTAGATGTGGCTCGGGTCAAGAAAGAAGGAAATGATAAGCCTGATTATCCACCATGCTCGCACTATGAGAAGACTGGTCATCCACCTTATAGATGCTGGAGAAGACCTGACATCAGGTGTAACAAGTGCAACAAGCTTGGTCACATTGCAAGAATCTGCATATCGAACGATCCTCAGAAGCAAGAGGAAGCTCAAGTTGCAGATGAGAAAGAAGATCAGCTGTTTGTGGCCTCCTGTTGCAATATAATCACTGAGAATGAGACTTGGTTAATTGATAGTGGATGCATAAATCATATGACAAATGACATTGAACTGTTCAAAGAGCTCAATCGATCAGTGATTTTGAAAGTTAAAGTTGGGAATAGAGAGTTGATTCCAGTGAAAGGAAATGGGACAATTGCTGTAGAAAATTGCAAAGGAACAAAGCTGATTCAAGATGTCTTGTATGTACCTGATATAAGCCAAAATTTGCTTAGTGTTGGTCAATTACTTGAGAAGAATTATTCAATTGAGTTCAAAGACAAGGAGTGTCCGATCAAAGATGAAGGAGGAGTCACAATCTTTCAAGTCAAGATGAAGGGGAAGACTTTTTCTTTGAATCTGATGGAGCAAGAACAAGCTGCTCCTATGAACACATTGACTACCACTGAACTTTGGCACAAGAGATTGGGTCATTTTAATCATACTGCTATTCTGCAGATGAAGAAGCTTGATTTAGCAACTGGAATTCCAAGTCTTGAGGAGGAGATCTCAAATTGCAAAGCCTGCCAATATGGAAAGCAAACTTGAAACTCCTTTAGTCAAGCAACTAGTAGAGCTTCAAGAAAGCTGCAATTAATTTACACTGATGTGTGTGGTCCTCTTCCCGAGCCATCTTTGAAAGGAAGTAGATACTTTCTCATCTTTATTGATGATTTTAGCAGAATGTGCTGGATCTACTTTATGAAATTCAAGTCAGAAGTTGCTAAGATCTTTGGAAATTTAAAGCATTGGTCAAGAACCAAACTAATTCCAAGATCCAAACTGTAAGATCTGACAATAGGAAGGAATACTCCTTGTCTAGATTTGATTCCTTCTGTGAGGAAGCTGGAATAGACCATCAATTGACAGCACCATACACTCCACAGCAAAATGGAGTGAGTGAGAGGAAGAATCGAACTATAGTGGAGATGGTTAGGTGCATGTTTCATGACAAGGAGCTACCAAAGAAGTTCTGGGATGAAGCTGCAAATACAGCTGTGTTTTTGCTAAATAGATTGCCTACAAAGGCCTTAGAAGGCAAGACACCTTTTCAAGCTTGGTATGGATACAAGCCAGCAGTTCAAAATCTGAAGGTGTTTGGCTATGTGTGCTTCACAAGTGTTCCAAATGTGAAGAGAGACAAGCTTGATAGGAAAGTTGAAGCTGGGATCTTTATGGGGTACAGCTTGGTGTCCAAAGCTTTCAAAATTTATCAACCTGAGACTGACAAGATCATCATCAGTAGAGATGTAAAATTCATTGAAGATCAGCAGTGGAATTGGAGTGAAAATTTAGCTCTTCTGCCTTCAATCGAAGAGGATGTTGATGATGTTCCAGTCAGAGGCACTAGATCTCTTGTTGAGATTTATGAGAGAGGCAATGTAGCTATTTTGGAGCCTCTAAATTTGGAATCAACTAGGAAGGATTCGAATTGGATGACTGCAATGTAGGAGGAGATTTGCATGATTGAGTTGAATCAGACCTGGCAATTGGTTCCCAAACTAAATCACAAGAAAGTAATTAGAGTGAAGTAGGTGTATCGAACCAAATTGAATGCGGATGGCTCAATCAATAAGCATAAAGCCAGACATGTTGTGAAAGGATATGCACAAGAGTGTGGAGTGGATTTCTGTGAGACGTTTGCCCCTATTGCAAGGCTCGACACAATTCGATTACTCCTTGCTCTTGTAGCTCAAAAGGGTTGAAATGTGTTTCAACTCGATGTCAAGTCTGCCTTCTTGAATGGATATCTGGAAGAAGAGATCTTTATTGATGAACTAGAAGGATTTATTGTGGAAGGACAAGAGGACAAAGTCTATCTGTTGCAAAAGGCTTTGTATGGGTTAAAGCAAGCTCCAAGAGGTTGGTAGACTAGGATTGATGATCATCTAATCAATGCTGGTTTTGATCGAAGTCCAAGTGAACATACACTTTATGTCAAGAAGAATGAATCTGGAATTTTGATTGTCTCTGTTTATGTTGATGATTTACTGGTAACCCGAAGCAATGAGATCTTAATTGATCAATTTAAGGAGGAGATGATGCAAGTTTTCGAGATGACAGATTTGGGACTGATGTCCTTCTTTCTTGGCATGGAGGTGAATCAAGATGAGCAAGGCATCTTCATCTGTCAAAAGAAGTATGCTGGAGAGATCTTGAGAAGTTCAATATAGAGAATTGCAAGGAGATTAGCACTCCAATGAACCAGAAAGAGAAGCTGTGCAAGGAAGATGGAGCTGAGAAGATTGATGAGCATCGATATAGGAGTTTAATTAGTTGTTTGATGTACTTGACAGCTACAAGACCTGATATTTTACAAGCTGTAAGTGTTCTCTCAAGGTTCTTGCATAATCCAAGTGAAGAACACTTCAAAGCTGCAAAGAGAGTGCTAAGATATGTGAAGGGAACCACTAATTATGGAGTTCAGTTCAAGTCCAAACTTGAGCTTGATTTCCATAGTTTCTCTGATAGTGATTGGGCTAGTTCTGATGATATGAAGAGTACCTCTGGCTATTGCTTCACTCTTGGCTCAGGAATGTTCTCATAGAGTTCCAAGAAGCAAGAGATTGTAGCTCAATCAACTGCTGAAGCTGAGTTTATAGCAGCAACTGCTGCTGTGAATTAGATGGTTTGATTGAGAAAATTGCTGGTTGATTTGCATGTTGATCAAGAAGGAAGCACAAAGATCTTAGTTGACAACATGTCTGCTATAGCAATCAGCAATAACTCGGTGTTTCATGGGAAGACCAAGCACTTCAATCTCAAGCTTTATTTTCTTCGAGAGGTGCAGAAGAATGGTGAAGTTAATCTGGTCTATTGTGCTACTAAAGATCAAATTGCAGATGTGTTTACAAAGCCACTTCCTATAAGCAGATTTGAAGAGTTGAGGGAGGCTTTAGGAGTTTGCAAGCATTGATCAAGGAGGAGTGTTGAAGGTGGTGATCAATTCTGTAGCTGAATTGGCATTGACAAGCCTTCAATTGGAGCTCGATTGGATTCGATGAAGCTCAATTAAGCTGTAATTAAGCTAAGTAGGAGTAGATTGCTTAGTTTCCTTTTGTTATCTTTCCAATTCAAGCAAGTATTAGCTGAATTGTTAGGGCGTTAAAAAAAATGGAGAGAGCAAATGTCCCATTCAGTAAAGATTTATGATACTTGCTGAATTGTTAGAGGCTGAGTTCGATTGGAACTCGTTAGCTTTTCCGATTTTGATTAGGATTGTTTTTCTTTGTAGGAGTAGGAATTGGAGATTGATTATGAATCTCTCCCTTGTTAAATCCTTGTTCTATAAAAGGATGCAAGATGTTAATAAAGATTTGAGTTTTTTCGCTTCTCAATTAATCGTGTTCTAGCTCAATTGGTTTAAGATTGAATTGCTTGTGTGAATTGAGATTCGATCGGAGAAATTGAGTGAATTGAAGGGCTAATTACTACAATCTGATTGCGATCACTCTATTGATTGCGTCTATATCATATGTTTGATCTGCTGGTGTTTCTTTCGGTATATAGTCGTCTCTGATTCTCAAGTTATTTTTCCGTATCCTAGCATAAGATACACAACAAAGCGGAAAGTTTCCGAACGTGATTTATTTCAGAGTACAAACAAGCAAAACTAAGACATGAAAAGAACATAGCAACTTCTCTGGAATAGAGATAGATGAGTGCAAGTGTGCAACAACTTGAAGATTCCAACCAAAATTAAACATTACAGGGATCCCAAAGAGACAATGCAGCTTGACCATTCCTCAAATGATCCACTGCTATATAGCTGGTGCTATTTGCACAAGTTTGGCAATGGCAACCCTAGAAGAGCCTCCATCGTCGAGTGCCTTCAATGCAGCTTGCTTCATGAGAGCAGCTTTCTTTCTCATATATTCCCCTTTCTTGGAGTGCATTAACTCGGTCACCTTCTCCTCCAACTCACCCGCGTTCACCCACCCGTCATCCTCCTCCTTTATTCCCAAAGCAATCTTAAGTCCTTCCACCAAGTATACCCTATTCATCTTCTGCTCGGCGTAGAGCGGCCACGCCAACATAGGCACCCCGGCGCACACTGCCTCCATCACCGAACTCCACCCACAGTGCGTCAGGAACCCGCCCACAGATCCATGGCTCAAGACTTTAAACTGCGGGGCCCACTTCTTCACCACCAGGCCCCTCTCTTTGGTCCTCTCCAGGAAACCATGCGGAAGCAGCGTCTCCAACACTATGTCCTCCGAAGCTGTCTGATCACGTGGGTTGCGAATCACCCACAGGAACCTCGCTTTGCTCCTTTCCAGCCCGACTGCAATCTCCTTCAGCTGGTGCGACGAGAATATTCCTAACCGGCCGAAGCAGAGGAACAACACGCTTCCGCTCGGCTGGCTGTTTAGCCAAGTTATGCACTCCTCGTCATCTCCTCCAGCTGCGTCGTAGGTGGGGGCCACGAGCGGTCCCACACAGTAAACCGGGGGGACATAGGCTTTTCTTGGGGTGAACTTCCCCTCATGTATGGTTTTCAGGATGCTTGGCTCGAAAGCGTCAAACGTGTTTGCAATTAATCCGTTGCACTTGGCCAGTTTCGTCGAGACTTCCACGATGTGATGATAAACGCGGTGAGCTCGGTCTGATAAAACGACTGCCATGTCCTTGCATGGGATTGGTGGGACCGCGGGAAACTTCACCAAGAAGTTAGGGTCGAGGTCTTGCAAGTTCTTGGAGACAATGCTCTTGTCCTTGGAAGGCAAGTAGAGAAGGATTGCCATGAAGAAGGCCCCATGGCTTGTTTGATAATAAGTTGGGAGGTCGAGACTAGAAGCCACTTGGGAAGCCAAATAGCAAAAGAAGTCCATTATAAAGGCTCTTATGTCGTAGGTTTGGGAGAGCAATAAGAGGGCGTCGCGCAGTGCCGGGTTGTTAAGCTTGGGGATCTCAAACAAGGAGGCTACGTACTCGCGGGTTGCGAGGGAAGTGTCGCCCAAATCTGAGGAAGCAGCAGCAGCAGTAGTAGTAGTGTTGGAGATTACAGGAGCTTGGAGGTGGACGAAGTGAATGGATTTGGTGGAGACTTTTGAAGCATAAGATATAAGGTCGGAAGAATGGGGAGGGAGGCTGGAGGTTATTATGGTAACGGAGAGGGAAGGGTCTTCTTTGAGTATGAGCTTGGCCAGTTCCACCACGGGGTTCAGGTGGGTTCTTCCCGGAGATGGATACAACACTATCGCCCTCTGTTTCATCTTCTTCTTTTCCATCTCCATCTCCATAGATGATGGTGGTGGTGTTGAGTCTCTTTTCCCTATTTCCCTTTTGTGTTACTTCTAGGACAAGTTAACTGTAACAGGCTCTGTCTTTAAATATGGTTGGCAAGAGAGTTGGCTAGCAAGTTGTAAATCGGGTGTCCACTATTAGCATTCAATAGCATTGGGCATAACATGTTAATCACCTCACCTAACCCTGACCTGCACTTCACTGCCCGAAACGCCCCTCATGTGGGTATCACTAACACCAATTTCCTCAAAATTTAATTGTTCAGGGCTGGGGTCTCTTATTCTTTATGTCTTCGTTCCTAGAAAAATAATTATATGCATATGCAATACAGAGAAAAATTGTTGCAAAAGATCCATGCTTAGGTCTTCGTTGCAGTTTATTTAGGCGGGGGCGACCTGCGAGGCGACGGAATTAAAAAGTGATCATGTATTAATAGCAAGATATTACTTATCTAGTTAGACATTTTCTTATGTTTTTATCTATGCGATTTGTGGCCTCGAGTACAATATGGTGTAACAATAGTAAATTTAACTACTTATTATTTTGGCGTAATACAGTATAGAACATTTATTAGGACAACCTTTTTAAAAAGATTTAAGACTTTATTTATTCACATCCGAAAGAATTAAAATATAATTAACAGATAATTACAAGTTAATTACTTCATAATTAATGAACTAATTCATCAATAATTAATGAGACTTACTTGTTGAAGCGTACTTTTTCGGGATTGTCTTAATGAGATACAACTATCGGTTAGTTCACGATCACGATCGAATCGGACACGTGAACGATTTCCACGAGTTTCTAAACTTTCGCAAAATCTGTAAATTTTCTGAACTAATCTAAAATTGTGCAGTGTGTATATGGGTGGAAAACTTACAGAATAATCACCTGATTCCTTCCTCTTCTATAGGGAAACCCAAACATGACAACTCACCCTAAATTTCCAAATGGCAAAGCTACTAAAGGTAGTTTTACTTGCTCATTTTTCCAAGTTGCATCACTTGGAAAATGACTGCTGGCAAATTGGGCCCAATAATGGGTGCCCAAGTCCAACAATATCAACGATATACGAGAATTATAAAGCACCATAGAACTCGTCCGATAACAAAATTTGCTACCTGGCTCAACTTATCTAAAGCTACTCTCTTAAAACCTTTTGTTGATAGTTCTGGGTTACGAATACGTTAATCTCTTAAGTTTAGTAGGATTTTTTTGAAACTTATTAATCTCTTAAAACAAATACGTTAAGACTATTCATGCGTTACAAATAACTCAAACTAAAGAAAATGGTTCAACAAAAAAAATTCGTTAACCAAGTGGTAGGTGAAAGAATTTGTGATTTCAAAGTTTTCTAGTGGGATGTTTCCGGATTCATATTTTTTGCTAGTGAATAAATATGTGGGGTTCAGTATCGGTAAGAAATAATGTATGAGGGTTGAGTAGGTCGCAGGATTCACGTGTTTCTCCCAAAGGATGCATGGTTATTGATTTCGAGTGTACACATTAACTGTTATCTGAATATTTATTAGATCGATTGATTTAAATTTCAGTTATATATATATTTAAATTAATAAATTCTCAAAACAATATTTTGACACTACTATTGTGCTTCAAATGCCATGAACTCAATTTTTTTTGTTAAACTAAAACAATGGTTAAATGAAAAATGACATAATAACATATTTAAATAGATTACTCGGTCTGACGATAGCTTAGTTTCCCCTTGTTTGAAGCATGCGGTGTGGGGAAAGCTTCTAATATATTGATCTACTTTTCGAATTCTGTTTCAAACCCGTCAAAATGATTAGACTGTACGAGCATGAATTATTCAACATCTTTAATAACTTGTCGATTTGCAATAATGGTGTAAAAATCGAACAAATTGGGTAACATATTACATAGGTCTATTGTTTAACTAACCGGTTTACCACGCAGAATATGTTTCACCGAAGAATAGTTTCAACGGTTGATGGCGCAGGTGTGTTGTCCCCGTTGCCAACAGTTTGGATCAATTTTCCATTCTTTCATTTTAAACACTTTATCTACATGTGATTTCACCGATATCACATTTAAGCCACGTGATTCAGGTGGGTTCTTCCCGGAGCTTGACCAGTATGAGCTTGGCCATCTCCATCTCCATCTATGATGATGGTGGTGTTGAGTCTGTTTTCCCTTATTTCCCTTTTGAGTTACTACTAGGACAAGTCAACTGTACTTTTTTTCTTTAAAGATAAGTTAACAGTACTTGAGTAGTGTATATATTATTTGTAGTGTACTTTATTCGTCCGATCCATATGCTTTGTCATCAAACATGGTTGGCTAGGGAGATGGAAATCCGGTGTCCACTATTAGCATTCAATAGCATCGGTCATTATCATCTGTATGGGATTTCTTCGCTGTTGAGGGTTGCCTAGCAGGAATCATACCACCAAAATAATTTTTGAAATATACTAAATAAATCAGAACTAAAATGTAAAAAAATTAGGTTCAGAGTGAATTTAAGTTTCGGGAAACCACTCCATCCTAAAAGTGAAACAAAGATGCTAACATTAAGACTCGTTTGGTCATTTTCTAACGATAGGATCATATGTCAAAAATTGTGAAACCACAGACACTAAAATTGTACTTTTCTCTAAAGAAAATCGAATTATGATAATGTATGTTCAAATTCGAATTTGGACTAAATAATTTTGAATTGGGATAAAAATACATAATTTGAATATGCTATTTTTTAAAACTACCTAGAAGTTAGGATTGGTCTGGGCATACCAGATGCACAACTCTCTCACATGGTATCATTATCACCAATTTCCTTAAAATTGAATTGCTTAGGGGTGGGTTTCTGATTCTTTCGGTCTTCGTTCCTAGAAAAGAATTTTATGCATATGCAATACTAAGCAAAGTGGTTTAAAAGGACCTTGCTTAGGTCTTCGTAACTTCGTTGCAGTTTGTTGATTAGGTTCAGCTTCTATTTGCTGTTGTTTTCGTTTCTGTTGCCTATATTTCGTTTCTGTTTCTATTTTTTTAAGTTGAATTTTTACACCCTTGATCTTCTTGAAATAATATAGTTGAGTTATTTTGTTAGGATGAACATATAAAATACATAATTTCGGATATTTCAAATAATAATTTGTTTGGATAATTGGAATTCCCTAGGCGTGACGGTGATGTGGGGTCACTCTCATTCAATGTTAATATTGGATACAACGTGTGACGGCCCAACTATTGATGGTATAGGGCCGCAGAACGAGAAAGGCCGGAGGTTGAAGTGGTCCAAGTCCAACTAAGAGTGAACATATTATCAATGTTTTAAAAAATGCGGTCCCAACTGGTCGGACTGCGAATCATCTTCCATAGTGTCCCTTTTTAAAAAAATGCATACCTTGCGAACTGCCTGAATTATGGTCTGACCGGGCACTTCGACCTAAAATATTTATTTTTAAATGGTTTTATTTTTGATTCGAGATTACCCGTTTGTATGGATACTTTATTTGATATATTTTAAAAAAATTAGTATGTTTATATGTTATTTTTCTAATCTATTGTGTTATTATTAGTTTATTACATAAATTATTTACTTATATATCTATATACATTTCAAAAAATAAAAAAAATATGGTCCGACCAACAATTAGGTCGGTCGAACTCAATTTTGGATCGACTTCCGGGTCGTTTTTAAGAACCATGTATATTATCAATCCGTTGTCCATTATTCAAATTGATATTCTATTCTCTTTTAGATAATAAAGTTACTAGTTTGGACTATCAGAAGACATTACTTTTGGCAGGCCCAGACTTTTTACGAATATTGAATAATTTTGTTCAAATAATTTGATAACTTTATGTTAAAATAGTTTATTTATATATTCAAATACTTATGTTTGAATAAATTTTCTGTTTAAAATAATAGTAAAAAATCGTGTCCAACACCAGATATTGTTTCATGATAACCCACTTACGGTTCCACCATAATCAATATGGTCTAATGCTAACCACCTAGGGTCCCAACATAATCAAGAGGGGTATGGGCGGGTTTTTTTCGGATAAAAGGAACGTGGGTTAGTTTTTTCTAATAATTCGGATTGTGTCAATAAAAAAATTGATTATTAGATAATGGATAGTTTTTTATTCAGATCCGAAGTAAAATAACTAATTCAAATAGTTTAGATGATCTGAATATTCAGGTCCAATGATATATAATATATGCTCAGTATTTTCAATATTTTGGACGTTTTAATATTTAAGTTAGGAGGACTAATATATTTTATTTTACTTTTAAGGTAACTCTTAAATAATATTTTAAATATTCGTAAGATTTAAAATAAAAAAATAATCAAAGTATGTATTACATATTACCAACTCTTTGTAATTTCAACGTTTATTAGAACAACGAGACTCCCTACACCAATGTCTCCGGGCTGGCAAGGATGGGTTGGGCCCACAAGAGGCGGGTGACCACTAGGGGTGAGTAATTGTCGGGCTCATGGGTTTAGGCCCATCTTTGAACCCGACACCGAAGGACATAAAATTCTCAAAAGATAACCGACAGAGTGACTGTCTTGGGCAACACCGACGGTGGGTCGGTGAGTCGGTGTTGCTAATTTATGTGTCGGGTTGGCGAACACCGACAGAAGGGGAAAATGGAGAATTTATCAATAACAAATTCAGCCATTAAAATCTAGAGAAGCAGAGGGAGAAGAAGGGGCGGAGGGAGGAGTAGTGCTGGTACCAATCGAAGCTTCCAACTTCCAGAAGAAGAAGGGACGGAAGGGAGGAGTCACGTCCCTCTGCATATCTCTCTTTCTCTCTTCTCTTCTCTCTCTCTCTCTCTCCTCTTTTCCTTATTGTGTTGGATTGGGTTGGGTTACTTCCAAGTTTACGTTTTTATGGTCGGTTGGATACCTGAGAGGAAAAGGGTCCTAAAGTTTACGTTGTAGAGCTCGGGGCTGGTGAGGAAAAGGAAGGCAATTTTCGGCTTCAAAGGGTCCTAAAGTTGCTTGCTTTAGGTTAAGTATTGTTTTGTAGGAGAGTGGAGAATATCAGAACAGTGAAGAGAAGGAGAGATGGAGACGGAGACAAGGAGAAAAGAGAAGTGGAGGCTGTACTGGTAGGGACAACCCTGAGAGTTGTGGTTTTAAGTGTGGGTTAGTTTCTTACTTAATTAACTGGATAAAACGATGTCGGGTTAGTGGTCTATCGGTGTCAAAAAAATTCACACCAAATTGAACCCGACTGGTCGGGTTAAACTGACCGTGAACCCACGAACCCGATTTCTGGGTCGAATCAAGAGATGATCATCCTTCGGGTTGGTCAGTTTATTGGTGGGCCGGGTTTTTGTCGGGCTTGGACTCAGCCCTAATGACTACCAAATTCTCAACCGACCAAAGACGAGAGACCGTCCCTAGAATGGGAAGGGCGGGGTGGGGTGGGGCTCACGGGTTGGGTTGGTTTTTTTTTAAATCTAATATTTTATCCTACTTCGTATACTTGTTACAATATTATTGCTTCACAATATTTTTAAAGATAAGATTTGAGGGTGAGAGATCTTTATAATTATCTATTGTTTTTAAAAAAACTAAATAAATAACAAATAATAATTTATCTACATAATTATCTATTGTTTTAATTAGCATTATCTGCATTTATAATTTATTATTTCATATTTTTTATGTAATTTGGATTATTACTAATTTAATATTTTTCAACGAAAATTGTTAGGGCAAATTACCCTATAGTTCCTGTTTTTTACATTATTCTCCTATTGGGTCCCCCCTTTGTCAGAAATGAGTAATCCGTCCTTTTAATATGTAAAAATATTTTCCCTGGGTTCCCATCGACCAAATTGGAGTAATTTCCTGGCGAATAATGACCTGGAGAGCCAAAAATGCCCCTCAGTTAAAATTAATACCCCTCTGGCTAAAAAAAATCCCCAAACGTTTCTTTACCCAATACTTCTCTCTCCCCGTAACCTTTCCCCAACTTTTACCCAAATCCTAACTCTGATTCAACTGGCCGATGGATCGCTTTTTGGTCTATCATCTGGTGAGCCCCCTTCTGTCTATCATCGGTGAGTCCTTCGTGGTAAGCCAAAAGCCCAATTCTCATCCTGCATTGTCGTGTGTTGTGTATTGTAACCCTAATTCGAATTCCTAATTGGAGTTCCTAATTGTAGTTCCTATTTTCTGGAAACTAGGTGCAAAGTCATAGTCGATGGGTGACAGAGAGTACGTGTTAGAGTTTGTCTATAAAGGTATCTCGCGTAGAAAGGAGAAGGTTAGATCTGACCTGTACAACTACCTTTCTCTAGTCCAAGATGCTTACACATTATTTGCTATCGAGTCATCATTCTGTAAGTATAGACTAGAGTGCGGAAAGTTGGTTGCATGTGATGAAGATATGCTGTGGATGTTCGATTATTACAAGAATAGGGAGGTTATTTTTGTGTCTATCGAACCAAATAAGAATGTTGTTCTTGGTGTAATTAGTGATGCGCTAATTCTGAAGCTAACTTGGTATAACGAAGATAAGCATTTTCATTCGGGGACAGTGATTATGCTCAGTTCAAGAGAAGATGAGTATGAGGGAGATGAGTCCGGTGGAGAAGATTTTAGTAGTAGTGAAGATAGTTATTAGGCTTATGCTGGAGGAGATGACTATGGTTGAGATGACTATGGGGGAGATGCCTATGATGGAGATGACTATGGTAGAGATGAGGATGGTGAAGATGAGGGTAGTGGAGATCAGTATGATGGAGAAGAGGATGGTACTGAGTGGTCAGAGGAGGAACAAGGTCCAGTTGATATGAATTTATCTGATCATGACGAGATGGACCCAGAAAATGAGATGTATGAGGAGAACATTAATAATCAAGTGGAAAGTTTTGATTTTTCAGAAATTGATTATGACAATCTAGATGTGCCTTACATAGAATCTGAAAATGAAGAAGATAATAGTGTGTTACGAACATGTAGAACAAATGAGAAAATTAAGAAGGTCCTATTAGAGACTATGATGGGATACCTTTTTGCTAAGAGAGTGGACAAGAAATCACCTTCGTGGTTAGATAAGTTTTCAAGGATTATGAACACTTGAAGGATTATATCATAAAGACAAGGTATGATGTGAAATTCATCAAGAATAATAATAGAAGAATAACAGCTTCTTATCATTGAGCAAATGGAGAATGCCATTGGAGAATCCATGCTTTAATTGTGCTTAGATCAAATCAATTCATGATCAAGATATTAAATAAAGAACATACATGTATTGCAAGATCAAATGGTTATTGGGCAACTCCCAAATGAATTGCTAGACATATAAAAGAGTTGTTAGAAACTAATCCAAACCTGGATAATGAAATAATTTATGCTTATTTAGCTTCTTGGAGAGTCAATCTAGGTAACTAGAAATTTTGGAAAGCCAAAGCATGGGCAAAGATAAAAAAGCGTGGGACACACGAGGAATCATATTTAAAGCTTCATAAGTACTGTGAATCCTTACTGGTATTGAACCCTGAATCAATTGTGAAGCTTAAAGGAGAACCACGTTCTAACTTCGATGTACCACTATTATGAGAAGGTTATTCATATATTTAGGTGCAATGAGGCGTGGGTTTCAGCAGAGCTGCAGGCCTTTCATTAGTATCGATGGCTATCACTTAAATGGCTCTTTTGGAAGAATAATATTAGCTACAATAGCTCTTGATGCAGACAATGCGATTGTCCCTATTGCTTGGGCCATCGTAGACAAAGAGAATGGCTCTAACTGGATCTAGTTTATGGAGCTTTTGTACAATTCTATGGGAACACATGTTAGTGGAAAGACACTAACTATTATGAGTGATGGGCAGAAGGTAAATTTAACATTCTCTATAAATTTAACCATTATGAGCTTTTGTACATCAGGTTCCATAAACTAACTAGCTTCTCTATTGTAGGGTCTTGGTGGACAGATTGAGCAAGCCTTCCTACAATCAAGGCATAGAAGATGTGTTAAATATATAGCTGCGAACTTCTTATCTACTTTCAGGAGAGAACAAGATCTGGACTCTTATTTTTGGTAGCTTGCCTATGCGACAACAAGAACAGAGTTCAAAAGTTATGGTAGAATTGAAGTTAACTCACATTCCACCAAGAAGGGTTAGAAGAGAAATGATGACTCCTGCACAGTGGCTGGAACAAATACCAGTAGAGAAATGGTCCAGGCATGCATTTAATGATTATATTAAGTCTGTTGATGTCACAAACAACTTGGTTGAATCCTTCAACAACTGGATCAAAGAGGTAGGAGACTTACCTATTATAGATCTTTTAGATAAGCTAGGGCATAAGATAATGGAGAGACAGTACAACCATTATAAGCTAGCACTTGAATGGGTTGAAAGAGTGACTGGGTTTGTGGAGGGAGAACTGTGAAAATTGACCCATGAATGTAGGAGGTGTAGGATCATTCTAGCTAGAAATTTGGAATTTAAGATTACGCTAGAGAACAAAAAGTTTGTTGTTGACTTGAGAACGAGGCGTACGTGCTCATACAAAGTATATTAATTGAGCGGCGTTCCTTGTGTTCATGTTATGGCGTGTGTTCAACTGCAAACTTGAATATTGAGGACTTTGTGGACAACTATTTCAAGAAGCCAAAGTGGCTGAAGACTTACGAGGTTGGTGTTCATCCTTTCCCAGATATGGACTTGATACCAGAAGATGGTGAACCCTATTTTTTGCCTCCTAAGTTGACAAGGAGAGCTAGACGCCCAAAAAAGAATAGGTCAAGGCAAGAGAATGAGGGTCCTCCATCACAACGATGCAACATGACTAGGTGTGCTATTTGCGGAGTTGTGAGTCATAATAAAAGATCATATCAAGCAGGACCCACTAAGAACAAAGGAAAAACGGCCCATGGTAAGATACTTTTAATAAAGTTTTGAAAGCTTCCATGATAGTGGTCCTTTTAATAATGCTAAACTCTTTTTTTGTGTAGCGTCATGGAAGAGGAGGCACAAGGACTGCAATTGGTCCCTCACATAAGGTGCCACCATATGCCCAGGTTTATTTTTTAGTATCTTGGTAGACTCGCACCGCATATGGCTTTTATTTTTATGCTTTCTCCTTTTTGACTACGACCTGCACATGGCTTTTTTTAGACCTCAATAGATAGTCCCTGGCCTAGTGACATGGGCCAATCTCGTGGTGAATCCAGCAATGCTTGTGGTGAATCTAGTAATGCAAACAAGGGAGTACTAAAAGCAGGAACTCGAAGAGGAAGGGGACGTGGTGCTCGAGGACGAGCTTAATTTTGTGGTACTCTATCAAGGACAATCAGATATGATTTTATGGTCCTCTGGGCTTGTGTTCAATCGGAATGTCAGTTTGTGATCATTCAAAGACATGTTAGGTTCAAGACTTAGAATTCAGATGATATTATGTACTCAATTTTGTGCCTTATATTTTGGATGATGTTATTACTCAGTTTGAAGAACACATATTTCGGGTGATGTTAAATCTAGTTTAAAGACAATCGGATGAAACAAGTTATTCATTACAAGCATGGTTTACAATTCAATTTCTGAAGTTCAAACAACCTTATCCAACAGAAATAATACGAACACATTACAGATAAGTAAGACAAACATAAGAGTTTGAAGACATTTACACATCGGTCTCCTTGCTCCTTCATCATCTCTCGCTTCACATGTTGTTCCTCAATTACTTTCTCAATTGTGTGGTAAGAAGGTTTCAGACTTGAAGGACGCCAACGAAGACTTTGTTACTATTGTGTCTCGCGAGGTATGAACCAACCAATCTACTTACAGTCCCTACTGTTTGGGGATTCAACCGTTTCAGTCCCTACTGTTTCAAAACTACTCTTTTCGTCCCTACTGTACAAAATAACAAAGACGAATAGTCCCCCATTCCGACGCCAGACTTTTCTCCGGCTAAAACCTTACTTACTTTGACGATTTTGCCCTTCGATCCGTAATTCCACCCAAACCCAAAAATAAACCCGAATCTAAAATAACTCAAAACCCAATCACCCGATCCTGTCTAAATTAACCCAAATCCAAATTTCTTATTTTAAAAAGTTAACCCAAAAATCAAACCCAAATCAAAATAAACCAAATCCAATCCAAAATTGCTCCACTTATCGTAAACAAAGTAATATCACTCACCGACGACGAAGGGAGGAGAACGCGCTGGCACAACGGAAGATGACCAGACGATGGACAAGAAGAAGAGGAGAGACTTAGAGAGGCGACTACTTGACAAGGCCGAAGAGGTAACCATCGCTCTAAAAGCAGCTACGCGCGTGGACGATGTCGTCTCCGCCCTTGGCTCCCTCGCGCCGCTCCTCTTCCCTCTCCGCTCTCCTCCCACTTCTAGTGATCTCGATGGCTGTTACGTAGACCAAGTGAGCTCTCTTTCATTCCCCAGCGTCGGAGGCGATACGGAGGAGTGTCGGGACGCGTTCTACTAGGCACCTGCTTTCCCTGTGCTGGCTTGGGTTTTATTGCTTGATGTTGCTTCGAATTGGCTGCCTTGTTTTCCATTTTCTGCGAGGGAGCAGTTATTTGATGTTTTCTTTGTTGACGGGGTTGCATCAGAGGTTGTGCAGGTGTTGGTTCCTTTCTTGCAGCCCCGTGGAAACGACAGTTTGGACGTAAGAAGGGGCAAATTCTGGTAGCTTAAATGTTGAATCTATATTCATCTTATTAAATCGTTATTCATGGGATTAGATTTACGGAACCCTAGCTTAAACGTTGCTTATCATGAATTCGTTGGATTGCTGGTAAATTCTGGTAGCTTAATTCATGTGAGGAATTCGTCAAATTCTGATGGAGGTGGTGAGGAAGAAGAAAGGGTTTTAGTTTTTGGATGGGCTGGGTTCGAATTTTGGGTTTGATTTGGTTTATTTTGATTTGGGTGTGGGTTTGGGTTAACTTTTTAAAATAAGAAATTTGGATTTGGGTTATTTTGGACGGGGTCGGGCGATTGGGTTTTGGGTTATTTTGGAATCGGGTTTATTTTTGGGTTTGGGTGGAATTACGGACTGAAGGGCAAAATCGTCAAAGCAGGTAAAGTTTTAGCCGGAAAAAAGTCCAGCATCGGAATGGGGGACTATTCGTCTTTGTTATTTTGTACAGTAGGGACGAAAAGAGTAGTTTTGAAACAGTAGGGACTAAATCGGTTGAATCCCCAAACTACAGGGACTTTAGCCTAATTTTTCCATTATTTTTATCCCAAACATAGTACAATCTACCTTTATTTTTGTTAGTTTCTGCAATTCTAATTAGCGCTCGAATACCACATTTGCATTCGATATTCATGTACCTTGAACCATCATCGGCCTCATACAATGAGTTTGAAGATAACATTGCACCGAAGAGGCCCAGCTCCAATCGAGAAACAATTCCCAGCTCTTATCCGATGAATGCCTAGCTCCTAACATGCTTAGCTCCTAACTAATTTGACCCTAACCAGCTCTAATTTGATTCTAACACGTCTAGCTCCAATTTGATGATGATGCTTAGATCCTAGCAAGCAAAAAACCCCACATCCCAGCCTAATCCAACCCTAAAACACCCAGCTCTAATTCGACCCTAACACGCCCAGCTCTAAGTCGATCCAAAAATGTCTAGCTCCAATTTGACCCTACCATATCCACCTCCAATCCATCCTAATACGTCCACAATCAATCCTAACACGTCCACCTCCAATCCATCCTAACACGCCCATCTCCAATTCTCGTCTCCATTGACCCTCAAATCGCATCTCTACCACGCCCCTAAAAACCAGCCCCAACCATACCAAAAAACCCACATCCTCCACCCATACGAAGAAACCCAGCTACACCTAACCCACACCTGACCCTTTAATCCAACTTTTTACGACCCTAAACTTCAGCTCCATCGCGACCCTAAAACCCAACCAAGAAATTTTGTAGAGATGATGTTTTCTTTAGGTTAGGTTAAGAAGGAGAAATGATTGTGAAGTATTTGGGAGAAGGTGAAAAAATAAACGTTGGGGATGTTTTTTTTAACCAGAAGGGTATTAATTTTAATTGAGGGGCATTTTCATCTCTCCAGGTCATTATTCACCGAGAAATTACTCCGATTTGGTCGGTGGGGACCCAGGACAAACATTTTTACATATTAAAGTGACGGATTATTCATTTCTGACAAAAGGGGGGACCCAATAGGAGAATAATGTAAAAATGAAGGACTACATGTAATTTGCCCAAATTGTTATTGTTTAATTTTTGAAATTAATAATTTAATACATAGTTCAAAATTTATATTAACAAATATTAACATGTAAATTAAAAAAATTAAAGTTAATTGGGTTGATGATATAGAGGATAGATATATTAATTATTTATTTGTTGGGGATGGACTGGGGTGGAGATGTTGGTGTGGGTAAAAAATTGAGTGTAGTGGATGAGTTGAGGTGGATGAGTAAGAAATTAATTAAATATTCTAGTTACAGCTGAAGTACTATTGGATGACGTAAATAAAATTTAGACATAAAAATAATCAAAATATTCAGTATCAAAACAAAATTTAGCAATTCTAGAAAAAATTAACATGTCCGAAAATAATATGGCGTAAATATATTCAGTACCAAATAAAATTTAGTCATTTCTAAAAAAAATTGAAAAAAGAGAGCTTGCCCGAGCTGGACCCTTTTGTAGTTGTCAAGTTCGTGATGGGGCATTAAATCGGGCCGGTTGTAGTCCGAATCCTAACTACTTGATACATAGACTGTTGATCAATGAGAGCATAATTTCAGTATTCGATGTTTTTTAAGGATTCACGTAATAAAAAGCAAATGACAAACCATTAACCTCTCAAGCCTCATATTTTGCTTCCTCCTCATCCTCCCGGGAATGCGAGGAAGATTTCCGCATAAAAGGGATGTTTGTGAGTTTTTTTATAGCTCGGATTATTCGTGTTTGTATCCAGAAATATTTACATATTAAACGTCAAATAGTTTTTTATTCGGTCTCGGATTAAAAATAATTCGAATATTTTAGATATTTCAAATAGTCTCAATTTTGGATCATCTTAATATCCATCCTTTGATTCAACAATCAATTAGTTTTTTAAGTAGAAAACACCTAAGAAAAAAAGTAAAAATACCGTCAGAATATACTCTTGCTAGTAATAGGATGATGTTTCTGGGCTTATTTTTTTTCGCTAAGTGAAGAAATATGGGGGATTCAATATTGGTAAGGTGTTACATATGAGGTGTTGAGTAATTAGGTATCCAACTAAAGGGAATGTACGTGTCACGTTCACATTCCACGTAATATCTTACGTTATGAGGAGAGGATAGTGAGGGTGGAATTAGGAGAGAGGGGGGATTTTGCAAGAAGTATAAAGTATTCGGGATTGTTTTAAATGTTTTTCACTTGTAAACTTGGTGGTAACATTTTGCGTCTAGTTTCCGTGCTACGCAAGTACGTTGTTTTGCTCGTGCAAAGTGGGATTGTTGTTCTTCGAAATCACATGGATATTTTTGGTGAGTTTTAAAATATCGTATTAAAATGTTAGATTGTCAAACCACAAAATACAAAAATGATTGTTTTTTCTATTTTAATAAAGTTTTTTTCACTCAAACATAGATTGATCTCGGACAATTGTTCAAACATCAGATCATATGGATCATTTTTTCCTTAAACTTGACGCTATGACTCATTGTTGGTGAACTTGAACGAACGTTATGGCAATTCCTATAAGATATTCTATTACGGTGCTCTAGGTGCATTATTTTTAAATCATGTCAGATTCGTCTTTATACTTGTTATATCCAGAAATTAATAATACCCTTTCGAGGGTTAAAATGGATATTTTCCCTGTGAAGAGTGACCCTCGCAAATATTTGCCCTGTGAAGAGTGACCCTCGCAAATATTTGGCCTGTGAAGAGTGACCCTCGCAAATATTTGCCCTGTGAAGAGTGACCCTCGCAAATATTTGCCCTGTTGAGAGTGACTAAGGTGATATTTATTCCTTCCAAGAAGCTTTAGCGCGCGCATTCTCGCCTTGTCCGAGGAAAAGTGTCGCGCATTTTTCCTTGTTCGAAGAGGGTGTACGGTCGATCTCGGTGAGTAAGGCGCCTCGGCTCCTCGACGAAGCACGAAGGGGAGTGTTCGACTTTTCGTTGAACAAAAGGTGTTACAGCCTTCGTCTATAGACACCTAGAGCTTCCGAAAAGCGAAAGGTGTTATGGCCTTCGCCTAGAGACACCTAGAGCTTCCGAAAAGCGAAAGGTGTTATGGCCTTCGCCTAGAGACACCTATAGCTTCCAAAAAGCGAAAGGTGTTATGGCCTTCGCCTAGAGACACCTAGAGCTTCCGAAAAGCGAAAGGTGTTATGACCTTCGCCTAGAGACACCTAGAGCTTCCGAAAAGCGAAAGGTGTTATGGACTTCGCCTGGAAACACCTAGAGCTTCCAAAAAGCGAAAGGTGTTATGGCCTTCACCTAGAGACACCTAGAGCTTTCGAAAAGCGAAAGGTGTCATTGCCTTGCCTAGAGATACCTAAAGCTTCTGAAAAGCGAAAGGTGTTATGGCCTTCGCCTAGAGACACCTAGAGCTTCCAAAAAGCGAAAGGTGTTATGGCCTTCGCCTGACAATACCTAGAGCTTTTGAAAAGCGAAAGGTGTCATTGCCTCTGCCTAGAGACACTTGGAGCTTCCGAAAAGCAAAAGGTGTCATTGCTTTTGCTTAGAGACACTTAGAGCTTCCGAAAAGCGAAAGGTGTCATTGCCTTTGCCTAGAGACACCTAGAGCTTCCGAAAAGCGAAAGGTGTCATTGCCTTGTCTAGAGACACCTAAAGCTTCCAAAAAGCGAAAGGTTTTATGGCCTTCGCCTGGAGACACCTAGAGCTTCCGAAAGCTTCCAAAAAGCGAAGGGTGTTAACACTTTGCTTAGCATCACCTAGAGCTTCCGAAAAGCGAAGGGTATTAACACCTTGCCTAGTGACACCCAAACTTGCCGAAAAGTGAGGGGTGTCATGGCTTTGCCTAGTGACACTTGGAGGTTCCAGAAAGTAAAGGGTGTCATAACCTTCGCCTAGTGATACCCAGAAATTGCAGAAGATTATTTTCGACTAATCACATCTATTTGGCGAATCGTGTCAAGAGATCGTACGCGGTTGAACTCCCAAGTGAAGAGGCGATAAACACAAATTCCGAATTGATCGGAGAAGATAAGTCCTAGTGAACTGAGGATAAGTATTTTGTTCGAATAAAGATAGCGTCATTAAAAGAGTTCGAGTGTAGGTAGAAGACGGAGTATCATGCCTATATAAAGGACGTTCGAGGAAGACATATCATCTATCAATTAATCATCAAACACACAAATCAACTCAAGCTCCGGCTTTTATCATAGTCTAGGCATAGTTTAGGTAGATGTAGTCTGGCTCAGGCCACATGTAGTTATGCATAGTTAAGCCACCCTTGGGGCGAGCCTCTAGAGCCGTCACGAGATCGACCTTGACTCTCACGATCATTTTTCACCCAACATTGTTTTTGGTACGCTCGATAGGACTAGGAGGATGTCTAGAGAAGGCGTATTAACTCGATCCAACCAAGATGGACAAGAACAATAAGGAGACTTCACCATCCTCTTCTCAATTCCTAGTGGGGAAGAATACGACCGATCCGGCTCTCATCAGAGAGCCAAACCTTTTGAATACCCTACCTGGTACCGGAAGGACATCCGCTGATGAAATGGCTCCCGCAAAGAGGCCGACTCCTCCCAGGAGGAACGAAGATACGGCTTCCGAGAGGAGGCTGACCCCTCTCCGGAGGAATAACAACACGGATTTCGTAAGAGAGCCGGCCACTCAAGAGCACATATTGCAGAAGGTGTTAGAAGCCATGGCCAGTCGGCTAGAGCGGAGAATGGAAGACATTGCTATCAAAGCTAAGTCTACATCAACTCGACTCGAGTGACTAGCGGCTGATAATAAGAAGTCTTTCAAAGAGACTCACGAAAGGTTTGAGAAGATCGCAACAGGTAGCGAGCTCTCTCACAGCCAGCTCACTCACATGATCGATCAAGTGTACGGGTACATGGACCAGTCAATATACCAAGCTGCTAGAGATCACCACGACAACACCGTGGATTTCTTTAACAGTACTATGGCTCCTACCATCACGAATAAGATGTTAGAAGTCATGAGTCGAGGGAAGAGAATAGATGCTCCTCAGCCAACGGAGCAAACATACTATCAAGAGACACCTACCTTCAACCAGACTCAAGAAAGGCCTGGAATAGGCCGAGGCACCCCAGCTAGCGCCACGAGGTTTCAATCATTCCAAACATCTTCCAACAGGAGGACTCATGGAACTGATTTCTCGGGACACTATGAAAGTGCTGGGGCAGGAGAAAGCAATACAAGGGACACAAGCCAATACCATATGGCTCCTACTCATCAGAGGGTTACTACTCACAGGCCTAATGGATGAGGGTCTAATATTCGGACCAACCCAACCTTTGAGATAAGGGCGCTTGTAGACCATACTTGGCCTCACAAGAGGAATCAAAGGAAGCTGAACCGCGATGAAGAGGACTATCCTCCAATTGAAAGGCAATTGGTATTCGGGACC
The DNA here is from genome assembly GCA_012979155.1 of Hypericum perforatum. Lineage (NCBI taxonomy): Eukaryota > Viridiplantae > Streptophyta > Magnoliopsida > Malpighiales > Hypericaceae > Hypericum > Hypericum perforatum. Next base: position 61,943 of record SOPF01028374.1, on the reverse strand, counting down.
TATACAGGGGATCCTCGACCTCCATCGCCTTCGCCCATATGCAACAGCTTGAAGGAGAATCAGTAGAGAAGTTTCTGATTCGCTTCCGAAAGGCGAAGAACAGGTGTCAAACAAACCTATTCGAAGCAGAGCTTGCATCATTAGCAGTACATGGGCTTCGTTTCAATCTGCAAGATAGGTTAGGAATCGAGAAGTTCGGTGGAAAGAGAAATCCCCTCTTCAAACCGACTTGCAAATGTTACCCCAGAGAAGCAAGCCCTTAGGCTTACCTTTCAAGACTGATCTGACAAAAGAGCTAGCAAGGCGGTCAGAGGTCTACGCCTTCTCTAAGCCTAAAGCGGCCGAGTTTATTTTCGAAGATGACGGCCAAACCCCCTGAAAAGATTAAAGATGAGTGACCTTCACCCAGCTCTAGATAAACTTGATGATACTAAGGCAGAGGTGAAGGACCCTCTAAAAGAAATACTCCTACCCTCAGAGAGAGGAGGCTGGCCCATCTTCATCAACGAACGGCTTCCTCCAGACTTCGAGAAAGACCTAGTCTCACTATTAATGGAGTACCAAGACTGGGCAGTGACAACTAAAGGCAAGGGGTATCAACACCTCGCCTAGCGACCCCTAAAAGCCTCCGATCGGCAAAGGATGTCAACACATCGAAAACCTCCGATCGGCAAAGGGTGTCAACACCTCGCTTAGCGACACCTAAAGCCTCCAATCGGCGAAGGGTGTCAATACCTCACCTGGCGACACCTAAAGCCTCCGATCAGCGAAGGGTGACAACACCTCGCCTGGCGACACCTAAAGCCTACGATAAGCAAAAGGTGTCGTAACCTCGCCTGGCAACACCTAAGGCCTCCGAAAGGCAAAGGGTGTCAATACCTTGCCTAGCGACACTTAGAGGTTTCAAAAGGCAAATGGTGTCATGACCTTGCCTAGTAACACCTAAAGCTTTCGAAAGCTGACAACAACCTAAGAATGATAGAACACGACTTAGCCGATCACGGCCTTTTTATTGATATGGCCGATTTTGGCCTAAACATCACTATGTAAGGCTTGGCCGACCACGGTCTAATACACGCATTATATGACTTGGTCGACCACGGCCTAACACACACATTATATGACTTGGCCAATCACGGTTTCACCATTCCCTTAATATGGCCGACTCCGGCCTAAGCATTATTAGGTGGCGTAGAAAGTGACCAGAGAGGGACTTAAATTTAAAAGCTACATGGTGACCCTTCTCATTCGAATGATTCGAAAAGTCACCATGTGGGGGGCATTGTTAGATTCGGAAATTAATAATACCCTTTCGAGGGTTAAAATGGATATTTGCCCTGTGAAGAGTGACCCTCGCAAATATTTGCCCTGTGAAGAGTGACCCTTGCAAATATTTGACCTGTGAAGAGTGACCCTCGCAAAGCCCTGTTTGAGAGTGACTAAGGTGATATTTATTCCTTCCAAGAGGCTTTAGCGCGCGCATTCTCGCCTTGTCCGAGGAAAAATGTCGTGCATTTTTCCTTGTTCGAAGAGGGTGTTCGGTCGATCTCAGTAAGTAAGGCGCCTCAGCTCCTCGACGAAGCATGAAAGGGAGCGTTCGACTTTTCGTTGAATGAAAGGTGTTATGGCCTTTGTCTAGAGACACATAGAGCTTCCGAAAAGCGAAAGGTGTTATGGCCTTCGCCTAGAGACACCTAGAGCTTCCGAAAAGCGAAAGGTGTTATGGCCTTCGCCTAGAGACACCTATAGCTTCCGAAAAGTGAAAGGTGTTATGGCCTTTGCCTAGAGACACCTAGAGCTTCCGAAAAGCGAAAGGTGTTATGGCCTTCGCCTAGTGACACCTAAAGTTTCCAAAAAATGAAGGGTGTCACCGCCTCGCCTAGAGACACTTAAAGCTTCCGAAACACAAAGTGTCTTAGCCTTCGCCTAGGGATACCTAGAGCTTCCGAAACACGAAAGGTGTTATGGCCTTCGCCTGGCAACACCTAGAGCTTCCAAAAAGCGAAAGGTGTTATGGCCTTCGCCTAGAGACACCTAGAGCTTTCAAAAAGCGAAAGGTGTCATTGCCTTGCCTAGAGACACCTAAAACTTCCGAAAAGCAAAAGATGTTATGGCCTTCGCCTAGAGACACCTAGAGCTTCCAAAAAGCGAAAGGTGTTATGGCCTTCGCCTGGCAACACCTAGAGCTTTCGAAAAGCAAAAGGTGTCATTGCCTCTGCCTAGAGACACTTAGAGCTTCCAAAAAGCGAAAGGTGTCATTGCTTTTGCTTAGAGACACTTAGAGCTTTCGAAAAGCGAAAGGTGTCATTGCCTTTTCCTAGAGACACCTAAAGCTTCCGAAAAGCGAAAGGTGTCATTACCTTGTCTAGAGACACCTAAAGCTTCCGAAAAGTGAAAGGTGTTATGGCCTTCGCCTGGAGACACCTAGAGCTTCCAAAAGCTTCTGAAAAGCGAAGGGTGTTAACACTTCGCTTAGCGTCACCTAGAGCTTCCGAAAAGCGAAGGGTGTTAACACCTTGCCTAGTGACACCCAAACTTGTTGAAAAGTGAGGGGTTTCATGGCTTTGCCTAGTGACACTTGGAGGTTCCGAAAAGTAAAGGGTGTCATAACCTTCACCTAGTGATACCCAGAAATTGCGGAAGGTTATTTTCGGCTAATCACATCTATTTGGCGAATCGTGTCAAGAGACCGTACGCAGTTGAACTCCCAAGTGAAGAGGCAATAAACGCAAATTCCGAATTGATCGGAGAAGATAAGTCCTAGTGAACTGAGGATAAGTATTTCGTTCGGATAAAGATAGCATCATTGAAAGAGTTCGAGTGCAGGTAGAAGACGAAGTATCATGCCTATATAAAGGACGTTCGAGGAAGACAGACCATCTATCAATCAATCATCAAACACACAAATCAACTCAAGCTCCGGTTTTTATCGTAGTCTAGGCGTAGTTTAGGTAGAAGTAGTCCGGCTCCGGCCACACGTAGTTACGCATAGTTAAGCCGACCTTGGGGCGAGCCTCTAGAGCCGTCACAAGATCGACCTTGACTCTCACGACCGTTTTTCACCCAACAATACTCAATTTTTTCTTCCTTATAATGTATTAGTGTCATTGCTAAAATACTTTGCTATTGTTCTAAGTCAACTCCATGTCAACTCTATTTTCTTTTTTAAATGCATCTAACTATATTAAACTTAAATATATTTTGAATAAATGTTAAAACTAATTTTTAACTAACAAAAATAATGATTCTACAAAATATAAAAATACTTTTAAATAATTAATTGCAAAATTATAATATTTATAAAAAAATTGAATACATGAGATCAATTTAGGATTTAAATTATAATCTTTTGAAAGAATATATACATGTTAAAATTAATTTCAAAGTATCAAAAATATGTTCAATCAAATATTTGTATAAAATTACATAATTTTTACCAAATTATAAAATTATATTAAGTTACATAATTTTTTTAAATACATAATTACATAAACTTATATTATTAAAAATTATAAAATAATGTTACTAAATAAAAATCTAAATTACATAATTAACTTACTCTAAACAAAATTACATAATTAACTTACTCCAACCAAAATTAGATTATTAAACTATGTCAATTAGATATAAAATATTTGTTAAAATTATTAAAAAAAATTAAAAAATTGTTCGAATATAAATATACAAAATAGTAGCATGATTATTTTGATTGCTTTCGTAAAATTAAATTTTTTTAAAAAAATATAGTTGACGACAAAAAAGTTACGTGATCAAGTAAAACTCGTCACTTTGATGATGACACCAGCATACCACAAAGATTCGTCCAATCTTAGACGGTCTCGTGAGGATGAGACCACATATCCAATTACTTGCATTATTTATAAGTTGATGTCATTGTGGTCCAACGGTTTCTACTTATATATATACACACACAACGATATTTCCAACGTTTATCAGAACCACGATATTCCAAAAAAGTAGAAGATACTATTGGATGACGTTCGTCCTTACGTATCTCATTCCAATTTCGTCCATAAATTACTAATTATTTCTGTCTTCAATCGTGGCCGGTAGATGTAACCATACATCTGTCGGTCTACGGATCAAGAGTATGTGACTGCTATGTTTCTTATCTCGAACTATAATATAATTAAAATAGCCGCTTTAAGATAAAGTTGTAATTATATTTGAATAAAGGAAGCCAATTATTATAGAATACACAGGTTCCAATCTTGACTGATCAGCAGATATTATATATTTAGTTATAATACAAAGTCAGCATTATTGATCATCTATACTAGGAGAGTGAGGAGGCGAAAATGGAAGAAGAAGCGATAGTGCTCTACCCATCGCCGGCGATAGGCCACCTGATATCCCTGGTTGAGCTGGCCAAGTTCATCCTCTCCCGCCGGCCATCTCTCTCCGTTCACATCCTCCTTGCTCCGGAGGCCTACGCCTCCGCTGGCTCCACCGCCCCCTACATCGCCTCCGTCTCCGACTCCATCCCCTCCATCAAATTCCACCACCTTCCAAACCAAACCCTCTCGATCACCTCCAAGGACGTTAAGCACTTCGAAACCCTAACGTTCAGGCTCCTCCGGCTCAGCAACCCCCAAGTCCACAAAACCCTAGAGGATATTTCCAAGACTTACACTATCAAAGCCTTCATTATAGACTTCTTCTGCACGTGCTCCCTCACGGTGGCGTCCCAGCTCGGGATCCCCACCTTCTATTACTTCACCTCGCCGGCCGGCTGCCTCGCCTTCTTCCTCCACCTCTCAACCCTCCACGAGTCCACCACTAAGAGCTTCAAAGAGCTGGGGAGGACCCCACTATACGTCCCCGGGGTCCCACCTCTTCCGGCCAGCGACACGCCGAAGCCGGTCTTGTACCGGGAAGACGAGGCCTACGGTTACTTCCTCGAATTCTCGGAGGTCGCCCACCGCTCTTCGGGTATCCTCATCAACACCTTCGAGGCCCTGGAAGCCCGTACGGTTAGGGCTTTGAGAGAAGGTCTTTGTATGCCTGGAAACCCTAACCCTCCGCTCTACTGCATCGGCCCACTTATATCCGACCGGAAGGACGAGGTGGCGCGTGGAGAGTGTCTGAAGTGGCTGGACTCGCAGCCGAATAAGAGCGTTATCTTCTTTTGTTTCGGTAGCTTAGGGCTCTTCTCGAAGGCGCAGCTCGAGGAAATAGCCGTTGGGATCGAAAAGAGCGGGCAGCGGTTCCTCTGGGTAGTTAGGAACCCGCCTAACAACGATAACGACGTGGCCCTCTATGGAGGAGCCGAGCCCGACTTGGACGCCCTCCTCCCCGAGGGGTTCTTAGAACGGACGAAAGACAAGGGTTTCGTCGTGAAGTCGTGGGCCCCGCAGGTGGCGGTACTTAACCACGGGGCAGTGGGCGGGTTCGTGAGTCACTGCGGGTGGAACTCGGTCCTGGAGGCGGTGAGAGCCGGTGTGCCGATGGTGGCCTGGCCGCTTTACGCGGAGCAGCGACTCAACCGAGTGTTGCTTGTGGAGGAGATCAAGATCGGGATCCCGATGGTGGAGAGGGAGGAGGACGGGTTCGTTGGGAGGGACGAGGTGGAGAGGCGGGTCAGAGAGCTGATGGAGTCGGAGAGAGGAGCGGCGCTCCGGGAGCGGAGCGCCGCCATGAGAGAGGCGGCTTGGGCAGCTCTCGAAGATGGAGGTTCCTCCATTGTGGACTTGGACAACTTCTTTGCTTCTTGGAAGCAGACGAGTGGAGTTTGAGATTTCAATTGGTTGTCGAGGACCAAATTGAAACTTTGAATTTTGTAGCTGGAGTGAAATGTAAAAGGAAAAGCGACAACGAAACATTTCTTTGTCATCCTCCATTTGCTTGGTTTGTGGAAATACGACGGTGTCGTTTTCACATAATCCGAATTCCGTTGCCGGTTTTGAACTTTCTTCCATCTCTTTCATCATTACATCAACATTTGATGCTGGCTTACGCCTCTTCTTTACCGCAAACTTACACAACCATTGGGTTTAAGTTTCTTTCGTAGGACATTTTATCCGAGTGATAAAAATGATTTTACCTATAAAATACCAAATTATGCATATAACCTAGTATTCAAAAATTTATTGTGCTGATTTATTCAAATTTGAACCATAAATTTCGTAGAATTTTTTTTTTGTAAAAAGTATTTCATAATAATGTATTTTCAACTGGCAGAACCCCAGCGTAATAGGTTTGTATGTTTTAGGTCAGATTTCCTGGACTATCATATTTGGTGGATGCACCTAATTTACATGACCTATTGCGTGTATAGGCCAACCACCTTGATGAAGTATGACAATTAGATAGACCATATGGTATATACTCCAATGGGTTGAAGGGTAGGTTAATACTTTGCTTAGAGTGCGGTTAGCCTAACAATTAATTTCTAAACCTTTTCCTTATGTCATCCAGCATGTTGGGGAATAACTTTTGGCTGAATACTAAATAAAATGCTAGGAATAAGTCAGTAGCCGGTACTTGGTCACATGTTCTTTGTTAACATCCCACCGATAGAGACAAGTTTCTTTGTGCCATTTTGTAATATATATCCAGAAATTTTAATATGATAATTGGAATTGTGGTAATCTCAACACCCTTCTTAAAAAAAGTTTATTATTTTAGATGAATGTACAGATACTGTTAAAAATACGATAAAACTCAAGTTATATTAGTACGATAATGAGTTAAGATTAATGAATTCGTATACTAATTTGAATATCCCATATAGAATCTTGAAGTCTAAAATAATAAGTTGTGGATTTTTAGAATGATTGATTTTTTTACCCCGTCTTTGTTATCCTCCGTCGGTGTCTTTTTCACCTTGTCCAAGTTCCGTTGCCGGCTTTGCATTTTCGACCTCTGTCATTGTTACATTGACGATTGATGCGCCTCTGAGAGAAGAAAATACAGCTCTTCTTTAAGGTATGTTTTGTTTAATCTCTGATACTCATAATCAATTACTTCATGATTTTTTGTAATGGTGTGGGTTATATTTGTAATCTTTGAACAATATTTGTTTGAATAATTTGAAATTTCTTATCATTTAAACTACCAAATATCATCAATTAGTAATATGTACGGGAGATATTTTCTAGGTGACCTTGTTTGGTGCCATTTCCCTTACATGTGCGTATGTTTCTGTAAGTAATTTTGTGCATCGCATCTCACTTCTTTCAACGACATCAGATTATTAATTCGTTATTTGGATATGGACAGAGATCTCAACCAGAATTAAAGATAGAAGTAGAAATAATTCTTCCAAAAAATTCTATTACATATAGAAAACTAAATTCTGCCTAAATAACCCACCGTCTTTCGTACTTGCAATTTCACGTGGAGCACTAAACTTACAAAAACGGAATTCAGTGTATTATTCATTGTTTCTTTCGGAATTGATGGTACGTTTCAACAAGTTCTGTATCCGACCATTCACCTTCTTAAAAGCAATTACTATTTAAGTGTACCTAAATTATCTTGGAGGAAAGAATAAGAGCAGAGAATGAAAATTGATAAAATGTCTTTTCTGGTAATCGTACAAATCTGGTTTTTTCTTTTACTCCAATATGCAGAAAAGATGCAATTTAAAAATCTAAAAAAGCACAATGCAATGACGCTTTGATTTCTTTTGGATTATAGTTCAAATTTGTTCGGGCAAATCTCATAATTTAAGTAGAGATATTTCAGCGTAATTAATCGTTCTAAGAATAATCATAAAAGAGGTTGAAAAGTGCAGATAAATTAGGTAAAGATAGGAAATATGAGTTAGGAAAGTGAGTAATTTAAGATGTTGATTGTAGGAGTACTGGGTAGGTACAAAGAATAAATGTTTGATGAAAATGATCTGCAAGTAGTTGAAGAAAGTAATGTAAGACAGATGAGATGTGCAGAGACTTTTATATTTAAATAGAAAAAAAAAAGATTTGTTTTCAATAAGCAAATTTTTACGCACTGTAGTTTTAGGGCTTAACCTAGACTTCCTAGAAGAGAAACCGCAACATGTTGCATTATACCAATAGACTCTACACTCCTTATATTGTTATATGTTACTATATAAAAAATAGGGAAAAGTACACGTAAGTACCCTGTAGTTTCACCGATTATCACTTGGGTACCTTGTGCTTTTTGGACCGTAGAACAGGTCCAACTTATGAAAATTTCCATCACGAACCGGTCCCGATCTCCGGTCCGTGCTTTTTTTACAAAACGACGTCGTTTCGTCGTCTACGTGTCTGTCCACATCATTTTCTCAAAACGACGCCGTTTTAGGTAAATTTCTATTTTAGTACCCAAAATTTAATAACATATTTCAAAATTACCTTTTATTAAAAAATGAAAAAAATCCTTGCTCTCCCCCATTCCTTCCCTTTCCCTCCCTTTCTCTCTTCAGAACTTCCTCTCTCGCCTGGTCCCTCGAAACTTCCCATAACCCACTTCTCTTCCCATAACCCACTTCTCCTCGACGAACCTCTTTCCCATTCCACAACATTTGCTACTCCCACGTCTCCTACTCCTTCGTCTTCCCAGGTAGGTAGTTCTCTGGTTGCCAAAGGTCGTACCCAGATTTAAAGGTTTCCGCTTTGCGATTGTTGAGTCCATTTTGCTTCTATTTTGGTAGGTTTAGGGTTGACTCATGATGGGCGACGATCGTATTCAACTGCAGTTCCATTATGGTGGAAGATGGGAGCAGAACCCTAGCATGCAATATGTTGGAGGGGCGTCCTTCGACACTTCGGCCAGTTTCGATATCGATCGCTTTAGCTACTGGGATGTGCGTAGGTTTTATTGTGGTGTTCTGCGTATGAAAGAGGTACACTTGTGGTTTAAGAAGGATGGTGTTGGGGGTGGTGAGGGCGAGATAGTACGAATTTTCAGTGATGTTTTGAGGTTGTGCGGATGATTGAGGAGCAAAAAGATTACCCGATTACTAATGTGTATGGGGTAGAAATTGGTTTAGTTATTCAAAATTTCGAGGAGTTGCATAAAAGATTGACTGATGCTAAGAAAAGAGATAAAAACCTAGATGAACTTCAAATGCCTAATGAGGTTGTAGAAGAAGATTGGAGTGGAGATGACAATGAGGAAGAAAATGCCTGATGACTCGGATAGTTCAGAGGATGAAGAAGAGATTGAGGAAGAGCAGGTAGAAGAGGATGTTAGGACTGCTCATATAGATGTAGATGAGGATGTGGATGAGGTTGTTCCAGAGAATATAGAGGAGGTTGGAAGAGAAACTGTTGAGGAGGTTGTTCAAGAGAATATTGAGGAGGTTGTTCGAGAGAATGTAAAGGAGGTTGGAAGAGAAACTGTTGATGAGGTTATTCAAGAGAATATTGCGGAGGTTGTTCAAGAGAATGTAGAGGAGGTTGGAAGAGAAACTGTTGATGAGGTTATTCAAGAGAATGTTGAGGAGGTTCTTCGAGAGAATATTGAGGATGTTGGAAGAGAGAATGTTGAGGAGGTTGGAAGAGAAAATATTGAGGAGGCTGTTCAGAATGAGGGTCACTCTCGTAACTCCCATGCGTGGTCGGGTATTATCTTCGTGGGTGTCTCTAGAGAAGAAAGGAAGGGGGAAAGAGGGGAAAGAGGGGTAAGAGGGCAAAAAGGGGAAATTAGGGTTTTGGATTTTTAATGTAGGAAAATTTGAAATATATTATTCAAATCTGGGTACTAAAATAGAAATTTCCCATGATGACGACTCAGCTCCAGCGTTTAAGTGAGTTTCTGACGTGGACAGACACGTAGACGACGAAACGACATTGTTTTGTAAAAAAAGCGCAGACCGGAGATCGGGACCGGTTCGTGATGGAAATTTTCATAAGTTGGACCTGTTCTACGGTCCAAAAAGCACAAGATACCCAAGTGATAATCGGTAAAACCACAGGGTACTTACGTGTACTTTTCCCTAAAAAATATAACGTTTAAAAAAATTCTCACACTTATAAACTTCTTCACCGCTTTTGTACCAAGTAATATCATAATTTCAAGAAATTATTTTAAATGAAATTTATCGGATAAAAAATTACAAATATTTTGATTTTTCAAATGTACAAGTAGTTGAATCATATTTACCCATTCTTATACCATATTAAAATTTTTATGTCTAACAAAAAATCTAAAAACATAAGCATGCAAAATTTTCATGGTATTAAAGGATAGAGAGTCTAGATGGAATCTTATAAACTTGTCTACTATTCTTAAACAAGTTAATGTGACTTTCTCAACATTATGTACACATTTCGTTTTTTCCTCTCAATTTTTATCTATGTCTACCCATTTAATTTCACTTTTATACTCATTAATGACAGTTTACCATGGATCTCAATTACCTCGATATTGTCCTGAAAACAAATTATTCGCAACACGTAGCAATTGTTTTTTATTCCAATAAGTACAAAATATGCAATTTTAGAATCCCGAAGCGCCAAGCAGTGCCAATGAGATTTGTCTGAGAAAAAGAATCGCCGGGCGACTGGCATCTCATATATAACGATAATGTATCCGTCTTTTTCTCTTGTTAATCTCCGGTCCATTATTCTTTCCCAAATATCAAGTGTTTCGCCCTTTAAAATAAATTTTATTTTACATTTGAAATTTTAAAGAAATTTGATTTATATTATTTACAATAACAAAACACATATTATTTTCTAAATTTTTTGAGGTTAAACACATTTGAACTTAAATAACTTTATCATCATTTGTGAAAACAAACGATGAGATAAGATACGTTATACTTAGACTATCCGCAATCTCACTTTCGAGTAGTTCTTGCTTCCGTAATTTTTTTCGCGTCTATATCAATTTTGCCCCTGTAGCCAGTTTGATGTATGCGACTACCCTCGGACTGCGGATGGTCTTTGTACTTCCCAGCATCTGTAAGATAAGTTTTGTCAAGCAAGTGTCGTTTCGTAAGTATTTCTAGTCAGGTAAAATTTTGTCAAAACTTTTTCAAATGGGTATATATCACACATGTCATGCATGAACTACATATAAAATAGACAACTCTTTTCCGCTACATCGCCAAGCCGAAAAAAAATGGAAGACGCGATAATCCTATACCCGTGTGCAGCTATCGGCCACTTCATTTCACTGTTAGAGCTAGGCCGGTTCATACTCACCCACCACCAAGGCTTCTCCATCCACGTCGTCCTCCCGGCCGCGGCCGCGGCCGACACCACCACCGCCTCCTACGTCTCCGGCATCTCGTCCTCAACCCCGGCCATCAAGTTCCACCGCCTACCTGAGCCACCAACTCCCCCTACAACCGTGAAACCGCTATTTGACATTGCCTCGAGCAACCCTCTGTTCCACAAGGCACTTGAAACCATCTCCCGGACCTTTGCGGTTCGCGCCATTGTCCTCGACGTGTTTTGCACGTGTGCACTCCCCGTCGCCGCCGAGTTCAACATCCCGGCCTATTCATACTTCACCTCCGGGGCCGGCAGCTTTCTTCCTTTCCTCTACCTACCGACGCTTCACAACTGTACCAACAAGTCCTTCAAGGAGCTGGGGAAAACCCTATTACACATCCCAGGGGCCCCACCGGTTGCCGCCGGGGACATGCCTGAGCCGATGCTGGACCGTTTCGGACAGCCGTTCTCTTATCAATTCTTTCTCGACTTTTGTACCGCGCTCCCCAAGATGTCGGGAGTCTTCGTCAACTCCTTCGAGGCGCTGGAGCCGAGAGCCGTTAGGGCTATAAGGGAAGGGACTTGCGTTCCCATTGGGCCAACGCCTCCAATCTACTGCGTGGGCCCGCTTCTGGCCTCTCCGACAACGGGAAACGGAGACGTTCCGGAGTGTGTGACGTGGTTAGACCATCAGCCGACCCGAAGCGTGCTCTTCTTGTGTTTCGGTAGCTGGGGGACGTTCTCGAGGAAGCAGCTGGGGGAGATGGCCGAAGGGCTCGAAAGAAGCGGCCACCGGTTCTTGTGGGTAGTTCGGGACCCACCGGAGGACCAGTCGTCTGCATCTCTTAGCTTGGAGTCCCTGCTCCCCGAGGGCTTCTTGGAGAGGACCAAGGAGAGGGGTTTCGTGGTGAAGTCGTGGGCCCCGCAGGTTATGGTTCTGAACCACGTGGCGGTGGGCGGGTTCGTGACGCATTGCGGGTGGAACTCGGTCCTGGAGGCTATACGGGGCGGGGTGCCTATGGTGGCGTGGCCGCTCTACGCGGAGCAGAGGTTCAACCGGGTGCTGCTCGTTCAGGAGATGAAGGTGGCGGTGCCTATGGAGGAGGGGGAGGATGGGCTCGTGGGCTGGGCCGAGATCGAGAAGCGGGCCCGGGAGATTTTGAGCTCCGACGTAGGGGAGCTTATGAGGGAGAAGGTTGGCGAGTTAAGGGAAGCGGCCAAGGTTGCGCTCGCCACAGGGGGAACTTCTCTGTCCAATTTGGACAAATATGTTAGTTCATGGAAACCCTAAGTTTATGGTGAGATTAACAAAATTCTATCGGTCAAATTTTAGTGCGATTGTAATTTGTTCTCGACGATGTATTGAATTGAGACATCTGCTTAATTTAGTTGGTATGCATAGTTGAGGAACTAGCCCTCCTCAATTAATGAAGTGCCAAATGTATGTTGCATAATATTGTTCGCCTATTATTCGGTACAATAAATTGTCATTATTAAGAAATTTAACTTTTTTAGTTATTTTTTTTTTTGGTGAAAAACTTTTTTAGTTATTAACGAAGCCTCTACTGTCCCGGACTCGGGAGATGATACACATATATTCTTCAATAACTACTTGATAATATAAAAATGGGTTATCCATTATTTGACTCATCAGCTTGCATCGAAGCTGAAAACCTCCGGATATGCTGCGACACTGGTTGAAAGAAATTCGTCCGTCAGTATTTCATTTTTGAAATTTATCGTTGATTTTATAAAGTCGCCTTTTTTCTTTAATATTGATTTTAAAAATTCCGTGGAGAAAATTTTATTCAAATTCATTGGCTTGAAGCCTAAGCACTTAATTTATTGTAATTTCCACAATTTGTTTTGACTAATCCAAGTCCGAAAATATACCAGTGCATCCACAGGACCACAACAAACAAGAAGAGACTTGAAATGAATCGTTACGTATAAACTTTTCAACTGCTCTCATTTATAAATCAGAAAGTGCCAGGGGCGAATAATTATATTGTTTGGGAAATAGGCAATCAGAAAGTGCCACGGGCAAATAATTATATTGTTAGGTAAATATATACTCACCGTATTTTTATATTCGAGCGTGCACCCGCATACAGATCTAAACAGCGCAATACCTACAAAATTCGGAAGAACTAAATACACAACATGAAGCACAAAACAAGTAATACAGAGAAACAAGGAGACAAAGTTATGTGATTCGATTCACTGATATGCGTGCAGAGACTTGTAAGTGAGGAGAAATTTACTATATCTACGAGATACAACTACTCATTATTATATTAACGGGTGCTGGGCCAAGGCTCTGTTTCCCCAGTGGGTGCTGAGTTTTGGCCTCTCAACTTTTTAAAAAAAAAATTTCAGTCGTGGGAACATCATGTGCACCTTCTAAGCTACAAGCACAATCCAATCATCGTTTTAATCGTGCTTATGGCTCTTGACTCCAACCGATCATCACTCTCGATCATTCATACCTTGTTTCTTCTTTATTTGACTCGGCTACTCGAAATCTTACACACCTTAGGTTCCATCCCCTAACAAATATAATAAAGGTTTTAACCATTTTTTTAGAATTTGAATTTAACCATTTTTAGCTCATTTGTTTTGGATACTAATGTTTTTACTTTTTGGTGCACTATTTTTTTGAAAACTAAGTTTTATTAGGAAATATCAGGGATATACATTATACTTAGTATGATATTTTTTTCTGCCAGGGATACAAATGAAATCATGTTAGGTGGCTTTGATAAAATTCTGTCACACCAAAACTTGTAAAAAGATGTCTAATAGGAAAACATATTTTATATACATCGTTATTTATTTTTAAATTTAGAAAACATGATACGCATGATTGTGTTAGACTATCGATGTATTATTTTGGTACAGCCTAACATACTAATTTGTGGACTGATTCCAGCTTATAGCTCCGGGGAGCAGTTATTTTATATACTCGACGATTGACAAATAGAGTTCATTGAAAGATTAAAATACATTTTGTCTTCGTATTACTGTGGAATAAAATATTACGTAAACGGATTCGGGATCTTTTGGGATCTTTTGGATTAAAAAAATTAAAATTAATTGAGTTGATGATGTGGATGATATATATATTAATTATTTATTGTTTGTAAATGAGTTGGGGTTGAGATGTTGGTGTGGGTAAAAAATTAAGTGTAGTATGATAGATTGAGGTGTATGAGTGAGAAATTAATTAAATATTCCAAAGATACATTAGATTATCACCCATTTATCAAAACCGGTCAATTAACACATAGATACTCACTTTTCAAGAAATGGTAAAATGAAGTCAAGTATCTCATCACATAGACGATTTGGTTGAACTTCGGTATGGCATGTCAGGAATCTAATAGTTTTTGTTTGAACATTATTTTTTGGTCAAGAGGTTTTTCTTTGAACGACATTGAAGTGTGTCGATGAGAAAGATATTTTAAGTGACAGTATATTCGTACTGGAGGGACAGAAAATAATCATTGGAAAATAGGGTTTTAAAAAACGACCCAAAGGTCGACCCAGATTTGGGTCTAACATCGAGTCAACTGGTCCGACTGTTCCAACCACCAATCGGATTGGAATTATTTTTCCTTCATATTTTAATGTAATTTTTTCAAATATAGATAGGTATATAGGAAACTAATCTAAAATTTTACAAAAGTATATAAAAATATCAAATTTCTGGTCAAACTGTGTGATCCATCCTGATTTTCTAGGAAAATCACCTGGTTCGACCAGAAATTGGACAGTTCGCAAGGTTACTATTTTTCTAGTCAAACTCGAAACATTTTGGGTCACGATTCTCGATCCGACCAGTCGAACCACTGATCAGACCACGTTTTTTAAAATCTTGTTGGAAAACGAATAAAAGTGTGTTTTGTCCTTTAGGTACCTAAGTAGAACCTTAACCGGATAGTTAAAATCAAGTATTAGGATTTAGGTGAAAGGTTGAGAATTTGTTATACACTAATAAACATTAATAAAACTTAGGATTTAGGTGAAACTGTGTTCCATGGCTACGCGCGCTAGAGCCTTTTCTACGTTCAGTTGATATGGTATCATAACTTTAGGTACAGTTGAGCCTAGAGACATCCTAGATTTTTTCACCTTTGAAATTTCAAGAAAGCTCTAATGGTGGGAAGACTACCAAATGCGGGAGGAGCTCGCCTTGTGGTGTTGGATCTTTTGACTCATAACTCCTTTCTTCCAATCAAAAGTTCTCTACCTCCAATGAGTGGTTCCCCTCCACCAGCTCATCGTTCTCCTCCTTCAACCTCAAATTCTAGTCATGATACTTTACTCTTTTATCTACATCCAAGTGAAATGCCTACCTCTGTGCTTCTATTCCACCTTTGAAAAATATTAATTACTGTAGTTGGAGCAAATATATGAAGCATGCACTTAGATCTTAGAAAAGAATGGGAGATTTGCAACTCTATGATCATTAGTTAGTTTATGGCCTCTTTGGAACCTTCGATTCTCAAAGTACAAATAGTTTAGAGAGGTTTATTTAGATTTGAAAGAATGTTTTGGTACCAAAGTTTTAATTCAGATGCCAAGCTTCAGATGCAATTGTGGTCATTAAAACAAGGAGAACTTTCTATTTTAGAATATTTTACCTCTTTAGAAACTATGGAACCAATTCACTTAGTATATAGGCTTGTAATCTTGTGCAAATTCATTAATCAGGAGAGAGGTAGTTTAGATTATGAGGCTGTTAAATTGACACCGGTATCTCTTGAACAAGATTAAAATATTCAGTTATTGATTAGACTCAATACGAATTTTGACACTGTTAGGTCCCTAATTATATTAGTGAATCTTCTGCCAACAATGAATAGGAAACTTTACCTAGCTTTACAGCATGAGTAACATATTTTGGGTTCTGAAAAATAAGAATCAAGTGTTTTACCTATTATGATAAAGTCTACTAAAGTTAATACTACAAGAGAAAAGTCTTATGGAGATCCATGAAAGAACTAGAAAGATCAGTAGTAAAAGTTCATATGTACTTATTATGGCAAAAAGGGACATATTACTAAGAAGTATTACAAAAAGTATGGCTTTTTTCCTAATTTCAAATACACTAACAATAAATGTAATGGAGATAAGGGTTGCTCCAACAAATGTACTTATGTTCATAAGTTTATGGACATTAACAATCAAGCACTTTGTCCTTGAGTTTATAATTGGAAAGATGGGATTATCCAAAGAGTAGTTTGCTAGTCTCATGACACTTGTTCAACAATCTTCCTCAAGCATGTCAAAGAGTTTAGTTCTTAGGAACTCAATATCCATCTAATAGTCATCTCAAGTGAATGCTACCAAAAACTCATGTTTCATTAGTAAACATTCTCGTTTTTTAGAGCTTGTTCTAGTTTTCAATCTCTTAGTACTTGGATCTTTGATTTAAGTGATTTTTACTATGTCATCTATTTTTTATCAATCTTTTCTAGATAACCCTCCTGTTTACAATGTCATAATTCAACTCCCAAGCAACCAACATGCGACTTCCTCTCACATTAGGATTGTTTAACTTTTCCTAGATTTAGTCTCACCTAATATTTTTTTAGTTCTCAGTTCTATATTTAACTTTTGTCTATCAATAGATTCATTATTTATATACCTTTGACTCAAAACTTTTTTAGTGAGAGTGATTAGTAGTGCTATGGCATCTCGATCCTTGACATTTTTACAATAAGACATTATTTACCTAACTAAACTCCATACCACACATTGCCTAAATCTCTCTCATCTTTGGTTCAAAATGAATTTACCATAGCTCATACCATTGTAGCATACTTAGATATGTGGTACTAGCATTAGTTTAGTTTGACAATTCTCTTTTACAATATTTGTTGCTCTCGATATTGGGAACTTTGTCTTTTTATTTCACGATGCATGCGAGTTTCTTTGGCACTCTATTTACCCCTTATTGTTTTGTTTCTTTATTTTGGTTTCCTACCTATGTATATGCTTTCTCTATAAGTGAATTGTAGATTTATTAAACTTAATGAATAGTATTATTTCTAAAAGAATCTGTAATAATTTGTATAATTAAACTCTACGAGGTTATAATAGGAAGTGCATGTTAGGGGCCTGATCCCACCGTTGTACTTGTGGGGCCAATTTTTTTTAAGTATGACTCCTTATAATTTTATTAAGTAATTTTGTGGGGAGTGGATTCCTTAGAGAGGAACATACTATCCCCGTACGGAGAATAATGAGATCTAACATCAAAAAAATGATATTTAGATAAAAACAAAGCCACTTAAAATCTTCATTTATTCTCTTTCATCCAAAAACCTAGTTCTTACAACCCTCTCATAAGCCCCTTTTTTTAGAAACCTAATCTATTACAATTGCCAGGGTCGAACCCTGGACTTCACCCCACCCCACCCCACCCAAATACCACTAGACCAAATGGTCACTCGGCCATAAGCCCTTTTTTTTCTTTTCTTCTTTACTACAATTACCGACCTTCTTCCAAGCCGCCACTCCTCCTCCAACTCTTCCTTTGCCTTCCTTCTTGGTCGACTTCTCTATCGGTCCCTCCTTTATCTCCAAAAGTTTGATATGAAGAGACATTATTTTTTAACTTTGAATAATATTAATTTAAACTATAAATAACATCGATTTTGATATGAAGGGATATCAGTTTTTGTGTGAAATGACATTGATTTTTATTTGATATGATATTTATTTTTGTTTGAGGCAACATCAATTTTATTTATTACGATAGTGATTTTTTAATGAAGAAATATTAGATTGCATATAAAACAACATCAATTTTTAGATTCAGCGACATCCATTTTCATGTGAGTCCACATCGATTTTAAAGTGAAGCTACATCATATTTCACATACTAAACTCAAACTGATATCATGTTAAATATAAACCTATATCATGTCAAACGCTTGACAAAAAACTGATACCATGCACAATACAAACTACTGTCACACAAAAAAACCAATTTTATGCACGATACAAACCAAAATCATACACAAAAATATAATGTCACATACGGTATAAATTAATGTAATGCACGATATAAACTAATATAATACATGATAAAAAATAATAAATTTAATACAAAACCAATCTTATGCACAGTATAAACCAGTGTCACGCAAGATATAAGCTTATGACACACACAACAAAAATCAATTTTATGCACGATAAAAACTAGTGTTACACACAATATAAGCCTATGACATGCACAACAAAAATTAATATCACGCACCATAAAAACCAATGTTATGCATGATACAAACTAATGTAACGTATGACAAAAGTCAATTACACGCACAACACAAACCAATCGTATGCATTATGCAAATCAGTGTCATGCACGTTATAAACTAATGATAGACACAACAAAAATCAAAATTATGCATGAGACAAACCAATATCATGCACGACAAAAACTTATATCACGCAATATCTGAAAACAAATATTCTTACATTTGAAAACTAATATTCGTATATTTAAAAAATAATATATGTACATTCAAAAATTAATAAATGTGCATCAAAAAACTAATATATGTACATTCGAACTAATATCCGTACATTTCAAAACCAATATCACTATATAAATATAACAATACGACAAATATTATTTTACAATTACAAAAATATGCCACATCATCTCGAATAAAAGTGAACAGCCTGGTAGATCATCTCAATAGCAGCATAGGAGAATATCACCAGTGGGACGGGCAGGTCAAATTCAGTTTTGGTGAAAAGGCCAGATAGAGGAGGGCGAGTAAGATGTAGTTTATGCATAAAAATTCTATGGGCGGCGAAAGAGGGGCCACCAAAGGAGGGTGGTCGAATTAGAGGCTAGGATTTTTATATTAGAGAGAAAAAAAATCATCTCATTTTATATTAGAGAGAAAAAAAATAAGTGAGATGATTTTTTAGATGAGAAGGTTATGATGGCTGGTTTTTTTTATGAGAGGGTTTTTTTATAACTAAAAGTCACAAATGTAATTGATATGTTATGGACCATTAGACCTATTTTTAAATAATAATAAAAAATCAGATCTGATGGTAAAAAAAGTTAGCTCCCATATGAAAACACTCTTTCTTAAGTACCTACCCAATCCAATTCGTATTTTTCGAATATTTTGTTTTTAACTTTTTTTCTATGCGGAAAATATTGTCACTATCAATATGATTATCTTAAAATTGAATTATGGTTGGGCCTGCAGACCTAGCAGGGCGTTGCATTTGTCAGCGTTGAGGCGCATTATCAATTTATCATTCTGTAATTTGTGGACTTCATTATTAGGCCTATCCTACCCGCTTTTATGGGCTTAGCTTTACACAGGTTGCATATTTTAGGTCCAGAACATTCAAGATGGGCTCTGGATCGGCTCAACGAGGTGAATAAAAGGGCTCTGGGTCCGACCTCTACGTCAGCCAATTTTTGAAATATATATAGATATATAGGTAAATAATTGATGTAATAAATTAATAGTAACATATAAACATACCAATTTTTATAAAATATACCAAATAAAGTATTTATACAAATAGATAATCTCGAATAAAAATAAAATCATAAATTAGTAAAACTTTTTGGTCGAACTATACAGTCTGAACGGATTCGTCCGGCTCGAACGGTGAACGAGTTTCTCCCCAAAAATGGACCATTGAGTGGACCGATTGGCAGTCTGACCAGTTCGACCGTCGGTCGGACTGCATTTTTTAAAACAATGAAATAACAATCTATCCATGCTAGGTTTAGATCTTGATTTAGTAAATACGTCGGCGGAGCAAAATTTTATGATCAACTTTGAAAGGAAAAAAAAAGCACTAACTTCATCCAACCGCGTTGAAGAAACTCTTTTTACAGGTTATCCTGCGGAGACTTGTCGGTAGGGGTGAGTCAAAAAACGGAAGAAACGGAAGACTAAAGAAAATGCTACAGCGGACACCAACCAAGCGGTATCGAGTTAGGCTGTAAAATTATTTTTTTAAATCGACACCTTCCATTGGTTCTAGGTTTTTTTTTCAACCCGACGGATTCACTTATTTTAGATTTCTCTATCGGTGCTAAAGATTGTCTCAAAACTAGGGCATCAAACCAAACTCACCCGACTTGTTGATGATATCGAATTTCTCTTAGTATTTTGAGAGATTAGGATGAGAAAAAGAAATAAACAAAGTTTGTCAGCGGACTTGGATTGGATGTTCTACGGTTTTATACAAACACCTCACTAGTCACTAATAGTTAAATAGGGAAACTAATTCATATATATATATATATATATATATATATATATATATATATATATATATATTATGAAATTAAATGGAGTAATTTTATCATACTGTAATTGCACCTCTACAGATTCAATCTTCTTAGGAGGTGGAAACTTTTTTGCGATTAAGTACTTTAATTTTCATTTCGTTTAGAAATCAACCAGATGTTACCAATTGTATATCACACAATTATTGTTAATGTCTGTTTATAAAAACATAACACGATGGTTTTAGTATAATATCATAATGAGTCGATATTAATCTATATCGTAAGCCATTTGAAAAAAAGAAAAGAATCCAACGTGGTATTCCGCCGTAGATAATAGTCCACTAGCAAGTTCACGTGTGACAAACAGCATATATAGTTCCAGGAGATGAATGCAGACCCGTGATCATGTAATGATTCCATTCAAGAACCCAAACCACCAAAGTGCAAACAAATAACTGAAAATACATATCCGGCAAGTGGAAAGTGAAGCTTTTTTTTTAAGCTTTGATATCTGAATTCAAACACAGGGTCTGGCTGGCTCTTCCAATATTAATTTTTACATATGCTTGAATCCAACATTTGTTTAAAATCTATTATCATTTCGATGATGAAAATGGAACTTTGGCTTCTATGTAACGATCAAAGTGGTATTGGATTATTTGTTTGCTTGGATGCACCAAGACAGCTAGATAGAGACCCGTGACACAAAAGAATGTGGGTCTACGCTTACCCATAATCTCTCTCTTGTTTCTATTATGGGCTTTTCATATTGACCAATCCAAAGATCACATGAATTATAATTCGCTTCTTTTTGTCCCCAATGTAACCATCAAACTGTTGCTGGCCATGAATTCGATGTGGGGTGGGTTTGTCACAGGGAATTGTCTCGTTAATTTGATTCTTGCGGTGAGGAATTGAGCTGCCTGTACTTCAGTTCCCAGCATGAAGTAGGACGCCAACAAATGGTTAAAAAAGTACTTCTCCGATGTGGCACCTGCCAATAATGTTACTGAACCTGGTCAAGAAAGGGCTAAAATACCAGATTATTCCAAGTCAGATCTTGTAATTGGTTGGATTAGTATTCAAAAGTAACATTTGAAGTGCTCTACCGTGTTCACTGAATTTTATCTAGATAAATTTTGTATGGAAACCCCTAGTTGGTCCCTTTCTAATTCTTTCCAGGGATAACCTGATTCCCTTCTAATTCTTTCCAGGGGTAACCTGATTTTCGGATAGGTGGCGGTTCTAAATCCGCCTGCAAATTTGGTTTAAAAATAGTGCTCCATCGTTCACATCAACTTCTTTTTGTTTCTCCTCCAAAAGAATGTACTTGTGCGTTGTTAGGCTTCTTTGTTCCTCTTGGGGTTTGATTTCCCTTGCGTATATGGAGAAGGTACTTGGAATTTTTCAATAAGTAATTTTTTTTAGTTTATAATATTTATATCATTAATAGTGCTTGTATTTATTTATAATAATATGCTAGTAGTCAAGTTGTATGTGCTGAAATATCATGTAGTTAAGATGATTTCAAATAAATGGCCGATCTAAACAATAAGAGATTTATTTTCGATGAAAAATATCTTGATTTAGATTGGAAAAAAATTGATCCAAGCACTTTCGTGCTAAAATCGCTAGCCATAGTTTTGTTATGCTATTAGACTGAATGGAGACAGACTTGCTATGCATATGAGCGCATTGCATTATATTGACGATGGTATTAACCTTCTTTTTAGACATAAAGAAAGCGAATAACGCAACCAACTATGAAAGAAAAAAAAACTTAGCAAAATCTATTAACTTATTATTTTGAAATACTATTAAAAATGGTTGATTTCGTTATACTTGATGCGAGTATTCACGTGGTGTCCGCATAAGAGATTCTTTAGTGTGGAATCACCTGTCAGAAAATATCTTAATGATCATGATACCGCATATCATTAGGGACAAAACCAATAAAAAGATTAACGTGACGAAAGAACAACTTGCAAGATCTAAAGATTAATACAACGTCAGTTCCGAAGCAGGAGCATAATTAATGTTAAACAAAATAGCATGAACTATATGAAGGAAATAATTAATTCCCATTATAATCTCGGAAAATTCGTTTAATTCCGTCTATTTCTTTGACCTTGAGACCCTCCTGATCAACACCAGCAGGCATAGCACGCGATAGAACACGAAGAAACCAACCAAAATGTAGACATTAGCCCACCGTTGACCCTCGTGAAGCCCCCTTTGGACCAGAATGTCCTGGCCGGAGACCATGCACGACTTGGACTCCTCGTACCAGACGAAGCACTTGTCGACAAGGCACGAGTACTCGTTGATGAGGAGCGCGTCAAGGGCATACTTGTACATTGAAAAGAAGTGCATGAACAGCCAGTACTTGGGGATTCCGTCTTTGGAGATGAAGTAACCGGAGAAGAGGAAAAAGCATCCGAGAAGGAGCGTGACGAGCGAAGTACCCGCGATATAGTTAGGTGCAACCGAGCTCACGAAGAGAACGAACGAGTTGGCCACCAAGACGACGATCCACATGATTAGTAAGAAGTAGGAGAATGCTTGCCAGGAGGCGCAAAGGCCCACGAGGAAGTAGACCGACACGGAGTAGATGATGGCTATGGCTAGCAAGTAGGGAATAAAGACAAGGGTATTGGCTAATAAGTAAGAGGATAGCCTATAGACACCGCTCGAGGTCTCCCTCAAGAGAATTGGCCTTTCGTTTATGAAGATTGGGAGCGTTTCGGTGGTCGAAGAAAGGAGGAAGGTGAGAGTGAAGGCGAAGAGACCAAACCTTTTCTGAATCCCTTCTTTGTCGAAGCTGATGTTGATGTAGATTGTTCCTAGGACAATCCCAACGATGAGAGCCTCCAATGTGTTGGTCAACAAGAGCTGCCTTGTCCTATAGATGATCTTCCAAAATCTAGTGAAGAGGACCGCCACTTCATGAGCCCGAGAACTCTTGTACCGAACCCGGACCGTCCTCTTCATGTCTCCATCATCATCAGGAGGAGAAGCCGTAGAATCATTTTCCGGTGCTGGAGTGGCAGAAATGTTCGGAGATTGGAGCTGGTTGAGTATTTCCATGGCGAACTCTAGAGGGTTAAGCTGAGGAGGAACGGTGAACTGGTTAGAAAGCAAGAAGCTTTCCAAAGAAGAGAGGGTCCCATGATGAACCACGGTTCCCTTGGAAAGCAACAGCAGCTTATCGATAATAGAGAGGATCTTGTAGCTGGGTTGGTGAATGGACAGGATCACTGTCCGGTTTCGGGAGACGGCGATGGACTTTAGGGTTTGCACCACACTAAAAGCGGACTTGCTGTCCAAACCCGAGGTGGGTTCGTCGAGGAGAAGAACGGCCGGATCGTGGAGGAGGCTGAGCCCGATGGAGATCCTCCTCCGCTCACCACCGGACAGCCCGCGAGCCAACGGGATACCCGCCAAGTGAGCCAGCCCGAGCTCGTTCAAAAGTGACGTGACAATGGTGGATATATCTGACGACTTAGGGTTTAGGAGACGTGCCGTGAAGGTGAAGGTTTCCAAGACAGTTAATAGAGGGAGGTAGGCGTCGTGTTGGGGAACGTGGGCGGAGAGTTTACGGTAGGAGGAAGGGTTAGTAATGGGAGAGGAGTTGAGGAGAAGCGAGCCGCTCGTCGGGGAGGTTCTCGCGGCAAGGATGTCGAGGAGGGTGGACTTTCCGGCGCCACTAGGACCAACAATGGCAAGGATTTGGGAGGGGTAAGCTGTGAAGGAAATGTCGGTGAGGATGTGGGTTGGTGAAGAGCTTTGGTTGATGAGGGTGGTGGATTTTGAGTAGGAGATTGAGGAGGTGGTTAGTTGGTAGGATTTTAATGGAGTTGGAGATTGGTCTTGGGACTCCATTGTTGGTGAGAAGCTCAGTAGAGATGTGGGAATTGGTGGCCTTGGTGGTGTTATAGTGTGTAATTAACGGTGCTTGGGTAAAAACATATTTGGCATATTTTAAGTAAGCTTTTAGGGTGCTTCAACTAGTTAGCTCACTGAACATGTAATAAACAGTTGAGTGGTTCTTCTAATGTTTGGAAAGTAAATGGATTTGGATCCATTGGGTGTGCATCAACTTGACCAACATGGAAAAATCCCAGAAAAAAAAAAACAAAATGATTGCACCAACAAGTTCACGGGATAAATTTTGAACCGAAAGTACCAAGGATTTTGTAATCTTTCCTTTTTATAACGATGTATTAGTTCGAACCTAAAGTATTTATCCCTTTGTTATTTTTTGTTGGACTTATATCTATCACATAAATTTTGCTTTCAATTGCTCTTTGGTGCACTTGATATATTTATTTTTAGTTAAACTGAGACACCAATTGTTTGGACATTTATGAATAAATTATGTTGATGTCATTTTATTTAGTGTGTCAAGATCGAACCGAAGAAATCTTAACTAAGGTGATTTTGAAAATTAAATCAAAATTATTTGATCAAATTAATATTCGAACGTTATGATGATTGTGAAAAAAAAGAAGGGAAAAAATTTAAACTGTCTTACAATCACGAAAATAAAATAAAATAAAAATTAGAATTTCATAACCTCGGGGGCCAATCTCAATAGAGGGCCTAAGGCAGAAGGGAGAAACTTCCTCGCAAACAAGTAGCAAAGGCTAGTACCCTCGCCATTATACTGGCACCACGTCAAGGCCCGAAGTCTCACCAAGAAGTCCATTGTCACATTTTCTGGCCCAAACTCAGTTGGGTGCGGCCCACCTTTAGCCCAATCTACCCACGTCAAGGTCCGGTTGGAATTCCTCCGCCAGGCCTTGACGTTAAGTAGAGTGGGCAAATAATGCTCATCGCAATAGCACGGCCAACGACAGTACATTCGGAACACCGGGAGGTACCGTCGATCCGAGACGACCTCCACGGCGAGGTCGCGGTCCATCTCGAACCATTGCGAGCCCTTTCGCCATTGGTGGAGATGGATCACGGGCCTCATCCGTGGGTCGAACCTGTCTCGGCCCGACCGGCCGGGCAAATCATAGAGCTCCACGAATGACGTCATGGAGTTGATGAGGTGGTTGTAGATCGTCGAGAAGTTGAATAGTGGGATGCATGCTTCTGATAGGAGTACGAATCGCTGGTTTGAGAAGTCGAGGAGGGCGTTTGCTATTAGCCGACGCTCTGCTTCCATCATTGAAGCTTCTCCCCATCGGACTTCCTACATTAATTAAGAAAACAAGTTTTTGAGCTTTAGGAACCAAACTCTTCAGAAACAGTGCTTGATAAATTGCAATTATTGGAAGAAAAAAAATTAATCTAATCGATTAGTTATTATTTAGGGTAAATTACATCTGGCCCCCTCGACTTTGAACAAATAGACGATTTCCCCCCTCTACTTTGCAAACTGATTAAAAACCCCTCATAGTTTGGAGAAATTATACGATTTCCCCCCTCTAGCCAGAACCGGAGCAAATCTCCGGCGAGGAGGCACCTGAAATGACACATATGCCCCTCCACTAAAAGACAAAAAATTTCTTGTTCTCTTTCCTCTTCTTCCTCCTCCTTCCCTAAACCCATGAAAAAATAAACAAAACAGAAAAAATTAATAAATAATAAACTAATAAAAAAAACCTAATAAACTAATAAACGTCACCGGAGAAGCTCTGGCTCTTTGAATGGAGTTTTGTGAATCCCGAAGGTGAATCTCACAAGCACACAGATCCCACGGCTCTTTGAGTGGAGTTTTGTAACCGTTTTCTTTGATTAGAGGCGAAGAATAATCCACCATATAATCCACAATATTTGAGCAGAACAAGGTTGAAGATCGGGTCGGTCTGGGAGTAGCAATCGGTGTAGGGTTCGCACTGAAGCTAGGTGACGTCACTCCCAGTGTCCACCACCATGTACATAGGCTTCGCCGGAGTTCCAACTCCGATCCGGGTGAAGTACTCCCAGCTCCCCTGTCCTATCCCGGAGGTCAGTGACGCTGTAACTATTTTACCTCCGGCCAGACCAGCTCCTGGTTGTCCATGGGTTTTAGGTCGGAGACCTCATCGCCAGCGAGGAAGAGCTGGTGGCGGACTCGGAGTGAGGAGACGTGGGCAGCATCGCAAGTGAGGCATGACTGGAGGAGGGAGGCGTAATCGCGGTGGCCGGAGTTGGTGATGGCATCACGTGGCTGGAGCTCGAGGGAGATTTCATAGTCGGTGGGTTTTTCTTATTGGGTGGAGAGGTAGGAGGGGTCGAAGTGGAGGTTGAGTTGAAGAGGGTTTTATAAATCCCGAAGATGTTCTCTCTTTTAAGAATATTAGGGTTTAAGAAATTGCAATTGATGTTCTCGGTTAAGAAATTGAAATTGATGTTCTTGGCTAAGAAATTGAAATTGATGTTCTCGATTTTCTCTGTTGGTTGAGTTGAACATGGTTTTGTTTTTCTGAGTTGCTGTTCTTGAACAAGATTTTTTCATGGGTTTAGGGAAGGAGGAGGAAGAAGAGGAAAGAGAACAGGAAATTTTTTGTTTGTTAGTGGAGGGGTATTTCTGACATTTCAGGTGCCTTCTCGTCGGAGATTTGCTCCGGTTCCGGCTAGAGGAGGGAAATCGTATAATTTCTCCAAACTATGAGGGGTTTTTAATCAATTTGCGAAGTAGAGGGGGAAAATCGTCTATTTGTTCAAAGTCGAGGGGGCCAGATGTAATTTACCCTATTATTTATTAATATTCAGTTGTAGCCTAAAAAAACCATGTAATATTTTAGGAATTAATCTTACTGGTCATAAAATTGCTGATTATTTTTCGTTGTTAGTGATTGTAATAAAACTAAGATTGACTGCAATAATTACATTACATACCGCGATGTTGTTGCATTCCCACGTGAACAATTTCGTCGGATTTACACATTGAGTTGACCGTTTGTATTTTATGGGTAAGTAATCAGATTACTGAATTCGAAATATTAGAAATAATAATTATTAAAAGTATCAAAACTCTTGAGAAATTGTGCCTAATAAATAGCAATTACTAGAAAAAAATTAACCTAATCGATTAGTTTTTAATATTCCAGTTGTAGACTAAAAGACCATGTAAAATATAATATTACTGGTCATAATATTGTTGATTATTTATCGTTGTTACTAATTGTAATAAGACTAAGATTGAGTCTGGAATAATTACATTGCATATCGAGTACCGCGATGAACCGTTATAGATGCTGCATTCTCACGTGAACAATTTCGTCGGATTTACAATGAGTTGACCGTTTGTATTTTATGTACTCGTATGAATTCGGAATATTAGAAATCATAATTATCGAAAATATAAAAAAAACTCCATTTTTCGTTATAAAATCAAATTTCCTAACTAACTAATATCTGAGATTTTTTCGAATAAGCATAATCGGTATTTCGAAACTCGATCATAATTCACCAGTCTTGTAAATTCAAACATGGAGTAAATGGAAAAAAAACAACTAAAGGCATAGTATATTATTATTACTAACCTTGCTAGGAATCCTCCGGCCATGGAACACAGAAGAAGGCGAGATAGTTCCATCATAAGAATGGCTAGAATGGACGTAGATGGAGTAGAGATTCTGGTGCCCTTCAAAGAAGAGTTCCCACAATGGAGCCAACGGCAATGGCCCTCTCGCCAAGAACATGAAGGCAACCTTCGGGATGCGCTCGTAAGGGTAATCGCGGATCCTTGGGGCCATCGAGGCCCGCCATAGCAACTCCTCCTCTTCCATGCCGTGTGTGACGCTAGGCGGCCGAAGGAACTCCTCGAGGGTCGCCATAGGGACCCGAACAGGTTGCAAGGGAGACGGAGGAGAGACGGGTAAGCAGTTGGGTTGGAGTTGGAAGGAGACGTCTTTGAGGTAGAAGCAGAGGGTTGCACCACAGATGAAGAGGAAGAAGAAGTGGATGCAGCTCTGGAGATGGAACTGGCCACTCCAAACTAGCATTGTGGGAGAAAAAAGATAACCAAACTAAAGAGTCCAAAGAGGAGGGATTTTAACTAAGGATGTGGAAGATCCGTAGTAGTTTTTGGTTGTATAAATTATCTGAAGAAGCGGATATTGTACACCATCGGGTTGACCATTTATTTCCATGATTTTTGATTTTTTTGCTAAACGAATATTGAACTCAACTCAGCTGACAGGGATTCACTCTGAATAACACCAAAATAAATAAATCAGAAAACAACAAGTTGGTGCTGTGTTTAGAGACTTAAAATCTCTTTCCAGATAGTGGAAGTACATAGATAAATGCTGCATACAGATCAACTTAAGCTTGTAAACACGAGAGCGGACCCCGATGCTGCGCCACTTAGAACTAGCCGGACATTCGCATAGCTGCATCGGCCGATAAAGGTCTAGCACATCTAGTAAAACAGCAAGGCATAAACATACCAGCAGGCTGATGAGGAGAACGATTCACACAGACAACTCCGTTTGAGATATCAGGATCCCATCAGTGTCTGCATAAAGCCACTCCCCGTCGGAGATTCGTGTCCCTCCTATGTGTACCGGAACGTGTTTCTCCCCATTCCCCTTCTTGTTGGCTTTCATGGGATGAGAAGCAAGCGCCCTCACACCAACATCACAACCATTGATCTCATCCACATCTCGTATGCACCCGTTAACCACTATACCAGCCCATCCATTGTTCTGAGCTTGTACCACAGGGTTCCCTCCAAGAATCGCACACCGCAAGCTTCCACCCCCGTCTACTACGAGAACTCTGCCGTTTCCTTTCTCCTCGAGAAACTCGCGGATCAAAACATTGTCCTCAAACACCTTGAGGGTCACCACCGGACCAGAGAACACCTGGCGCCGACCGTATATTTGGAAGATCGGCTGGAGCGCCCTGAGCTCACCGCTCGTAATAAGCTGCGGATTTGCGTCACAAACCTCAGCTGTTGTAACAAAGGCCATGGACTCTCCCGACACCTTCACGAAAATGACAAACAAGACCGACAGATCATGTGATTGCACGATCAACTACAGCAACAAGGCAGAATTTAAACAAGAGGACATTCACAAACCAGCCTGACTATAACGCCTCGTGATCTGACCGACTGTCTCCACTAACCATCCAGGATAACTCGAATCTATGGATTGGTTTCAAGTGGTAAAAGACGGGGGTTTGGTAGGGTGGTTCAATTCTTACAAGAGTAAATATTCTAACAGCGCACAGATTCATTCACCCAGTTCAAGAAACCGATCAACGAGAAGGAAAAAAAAGATCCATAAAGAGAAAAAGAAAAACAGAAATGGAATCCATTACCTGTGGGATACGAAGAAGGAAAGAAAGAGACAGTAAGATGCTCTTGAGAGTTATTGAATGGTTCCCACTTGGAGTTGGGGGAATCTTTGGTTTCTTTTTCTTCTTCCCCTTTTTATTTTGGGTCTGTCTGCTTTTTTTTTTTATTTTTAATTTAGCTTTTGTAGCGTGTAAAATTCGAAAATGAACTAATAACGTTGATTCGCATCGGTAAAATTATAAAAAGATATCAGAGGTTTGTTGACTTGGCATCCGTGATCCATGATCCATGATCCATCCACCCAGTGAAGCGGCCCACAGTGATTCTCTAGATTACCCACAGTGATCCATCCCTACCTCATCTTTCTTTCGAAAGATTTCCCCACTATCATATGACGTATACTCAACTGTTTTATAATGGGTTTTCTTATATAATTAATTATATTAAATTTGGATATAATTTCAGATAAATATTAAAGTTAATTTCGGACTAACAAAAATAATTATTTTACAAAATATTAAATACTTATAAATAATTACCAAAAAAATTGACTCGGATCGACCATAAAAATCGCTACAAAATTGTAGAATTCACTGCTGTAGGGCATCCTCAAGTTGAACTTCATAAAATGTTGAAAACGCGTCTTATCCGTTCTTGCAACGTTTTTGCATTTTTATCTCAACACTATCATAGTTTTTTTTTTTAAATTGACAACACTATCATAGCTAAAGAATCATTATTAATGGCCATTTACAACTGTTCTCATAAAATAAAGATTAGTCAAAAGTAACCAATCGTTTGTTAATAGTCAGATTATCATATGTTCGTTAACGTTGTACATTTAATTTTATTTTAAAAGTAAATATCTAAGAGTTTGAACTATATATTTCCTTGGATTACAATGTGCAGTATTGTCAGGAAACAAATCTTTTAGCAATATTATACATTTTTAACACTTATTAATCATATAAACTTGTGCTAATCTATACTGGTAAATTTTTTTAAAAATGTCACATCAACG
This sequence comes from Hypericum perforatum, assembly GCA_012979155.1. Classification (NCBI taxonomy): domain Eukaryota; kingdom Viridiplantae; phylum Streptophyta; class Magnoliopsida; order Malpighiales; family Hypericaceae; genus Hypericum; species Hypericum perforatum. Next base: position 31,239 of record SOPF01028374.1, on the reverse strand, counting down.
TCGTACATGTATAGCGTCGAAAGTTGAAAGTCAATCCAGCTATCGTAAATGTATTCAATTGCTAATGGTCAACGGTCACCACTCATTGGAATCTCACCGGAGGATTGGTGTTCACACGATTGATTAATGAATGGGAAAAGCCAGTACCGTCTATTGCACTAAAAAAAATACACGTTTGGCGAGCTAGTGTCGACTTCTGAATAAAATACAAATATTTTAAACCAATCTAGATCCATCAAGATGGACCAACGGCTGCCAATATTTATTTATGGGTTCTCAACGCCTACTAGCTGCGGCTACGGTGCCACCTAGTTAAAGTTTAATTAATGAGCTTAATTTAGAAATTTTCAAGAACCATCTAGTACGGACAAACTAAACTACGGAGATCTAAAAGAGAGTTCAAATCTAATTTATTTCATTAGATCCAGTCCAATCCGTTTAGAACAGAAATGTGGAAGGAAACAAACTAACCCAAGTTACACGAAATAGAAGGGAATTAAAGGATTATCGGCCACAAGCTCGCCAATTTGGAAATCCATGGCATGGATATTTATTGAGACAGCTTGCTAAATATCTTAAGACAACTTGTGAACCGTTTTCATGTCTGCAACTTTTTTGAGCTCTCCTTTCTCGACATGGTCCCACCACTTGAACAAGAAGTTATCCACGACAAGTCTGAACCACGGCGACAGCTTCAGACCCTCCTCACCGGCATCAGCTTTCCGCAAGATCTCCTTCAACTGGTCCCGGTTGACGTACTTGACGTCAGCCACCTCATCCGGGTTTGGATTTACGCCAACATCACGGACAATGAAGAGGAGGTAGTCAACTGCAAATCAAGGTGCAATTTAAGCAGGACAGTGATGGAAGGAGAGACAAGAATGCGAGGACGGTTGACTTAATACGCAATCAAAAACAGAGTTCAAATGAAGTGAAAAATGAGAAGTGAACTTGGAATCTTACGTTCATGCTCGCCCCACTTTCCATCAGAAGGAGCCTTGTAAAGTATGCGGCCCAGAGTTGTAAACTCATCAACTGGGACATCTTCAGCAGCAATACCAAGCTCATCAAAAAGCTTCCTTTGTGCAGCATTTCTCACTCCTGATACAAATAAGGAACACATATTTTAGTAATTCTCTGCAATGCAGGTTTAATAGAATTGCCCGATTGATCTCGACAAAAGGATGGTCAAGTAACCATTTGAGCAATGACCTAATACGCCATCAGAAAACACCCGATGGCCAATTCTACAGATGAAGCAAACCACCTTTATCAACTAATAGCAATCAACATGAGACATACCCAGAGCATCCGCATCAATAAGCTCGGACTCGCGATGGAGCGGATGGCTGCAGCAAGTGTTGGTCCATACAAGAGGAAATGTCACCTTGGTTCCAGATCGTTGCTGTCAACAAGCAGGATCACGATTACCCTATTGTCAAAACAGTATCCACAAAATAACATAAAAGAAATGCCACCAATCCCAAAAAGCCCCAACATCGATCCACCATACGATAACAAACTAGCAAAGTTAAGTCTTCTGCTCTCCAACATTTCGTTGACTTTTGATATCTGCATAAATTACAATTCCAGTGGACCTTTACATGCCTTCCGTAACATCAATTACCTTGCACTTGCCACAGAATGAGGATTAAACAGCCTTTTTACCTCAAAAGAATACTAGCAAGTATTTCTAGTCATCACCTACAGTAACCAACAAATCGACAGTTCTCCCAAAAGAAATTCTCAATAACGTTCTACAGTAGCGCATCTGATGTTGATGCATCAGTTTGGGCATCACATGAACATTGAACAAAGAAACGGTCGTGCACACTTTAAACACGGACGCAATAGATGACATCTTAACGCAGCATAAAGAGTTTCGGAAAAGTCATTAGCTCGGGTAGACAGGGAAAAACCGAATCCCTCAATTCACTGGAGTCCTACCTGAAGGAGGAGCTCGTATTTGGAGTTGAAGAGGAAGACGCTGAAAGCCCTATGCAATGCGGTGCCCTTCACAATGTTCTCCCACAGATGACCTGCACGCATCATACAGAAAAAAAAGCCGTAAATCGCAGTTCAGCCAACCGATCCCCGCTTTCGAATTCCCAATATCGAATCATTCAATTCGACCATCATCCACAGCTAATTAACTAAATCCATGGCGAAAATCGGAATACCGAAACAGAGTAAAACTGATTCCACTTACAGTTATACTTGGAATCATGGCCAACAACCTGATCGTTCTCGTCCACCAAGATGCATCTGCACGATTAAGATTTTGGATTGGATACGAAGAAGATTCGATATCAAGCGTGACGTAATTAATAAAAAATAATATTATATATAGAAAGAGAGAGAGAGAGGAGGGGAAGGGAAGGGAACACGGACTCGTCGTCGAACATGAGGCGCCTCTGGACGGCGTCCATGCCAGCGTCGGCGGCCATGCTGGTGGTGGCTTGGGATGACGAGAAAACCCTCGGGGAGGATCGGAGGGGTAGTTTGGGGATGTTAAAATTGGGGAGAGGGAGGAACTGGATGGGTTTCCTCGCAAGAGCGCGTGGGGTGTTGGTGGTGGTAACCGCTAAACTGGTAGGGGTATTTAGAAAACGGGAGGCCACTGACATCTTTTCCCTTCAGTTATTTTCTCTCTCTAGCTTTCCTTTATTTTTGGCGGTTCAGGGGTCCGTGCTTTTGGCTCGGTTCCTCCTTTATCCTAATTGTCCGCTTTTATAAATAAAATTTTCATGTGCCTGACATATTCTCTCCACCTCGCAACTCCTAATAATCTACGATTTCATTGATTTTAGTATGCTTTCTTTGTACTCGTCCAAGTTTCTCTGCCATATTCTCTTCACGAACAAATTACGAAAATAGTGCCCAAAAAATTTTACTTATCAAATTAGTAACCACGCCAAACGAGTTCGCGAGACCACAGCGAATCGATTCTAACGATTTTGGCTGTTGGTTTGTTGAGGCACGGTCATGGAAAAAACTTCGTTCAAGAGCTTCGTGAACTCCTCGCTCCTAACAATCCTCCTCTAGATGAATGTTGACAATGTTACGAGTTTCTCCGGCAGCTTATAAATGAAATGTGGTTTTATGTATTACGTTTTGATGGAAATATGAGTTTATTCCGGATACAAAATTGATATCATACAAATAAATGTATTGCCAAATGAAATTTGGCCTACAAAAATTAGGAGGATTTTATTGAAATGTACTGTTATTTTTCTTGGTTAGCCGACATTTGTGTCACGTCCATATTAAATTACTCCATTAAAATATCATATGAAATTACGTGGAGCTTAAGGCAGTGCGGTTGTCCTAGTGCAGGGCTAGTTCGCCTGGGGCTAACGGAGGCTGTGGCGCTGTAGTTATATATATTTTAGTTTATGCTACTTCATAAATTAGATTGATTAATTTTAAGTTTGATTGCAAAATATTTAAAATGTGATAAATATAACAAAAAATTGATATTATTTTATTTTTCGTAGTTCTTATTAAAACAAGTACACCACTTAGGTATATACTTATATTTAAGCAGCTTAAAAGACTTATATGTAAGCAGCAACATAATAAAGTTTTCCAGTTTACAAATGGCATACCAAAAAAAAATCATCAACGTTGACTATTTCGCCTCGTCTGTGAAACCAACCACTACTAGTTCATCTCCTTCTTTCAGAAATAGGCGAATCATCGAAAAAAATAGTTTCATTTGCTAAAGTCGTGTGACCAACATGTTCCGTATTTATTATTATAATAATAATACGTGAACAACGAGTCATCAGTACAGTAAATTTTGTTCCGCATTAATTATAATAATAATGCGTGTAAGAACGAGTTATAGAGTATAATGAATTTTGTTTAAACTAATAAAAATTTGATAAATTTACTAATCCTATCTTCAGCAACAAAATTTCCGTATCATATTTTATGGCAACTACATCCTTAGCACCGTATCTCAATTAAATGTTTGTTGATTGATCTAATATTATACTTGATGGTTAGTAAAGTTTCGATAGCTTTTCTGCATTTTGACCTAGTATCTAAGATTGGCAATAGGTAGGGTTTACTGTAAGATATCATAGAATCCATCTCCATATACAAGATTAAAGGTTGTACACAAATTTTAACTTTTCATGTAAAACTAAGACTTAAATCTATATTTTTTATATGTGGTTCTGCATCTTACTATGAATTTTTTTGATTTTACACAATTTTTAACATTATTGAGCAGCTAATATCCAATTTTTGAATTGTTGATATGTACAATTTAGGTTTGTAAAATAATATAATTCTGATCGATTTAAATACGATTAGGTCATGTTCGAATTTATTGAATTGTATATTAAGCCTGAAATCTTAATCTAGAATTCTAGATAGATCATATTGATCTTATCTTTGCAGGGTTATTTCGTACTATAATTTTACCACGTACCTGACGAATCTAGATCCTCAAGAATAAGTTCACGAAATGAATCTTTTTACCATTTCTACTTATAAAACATCGTTGCCTTTGGAGTTTTTGGTAGATATTTTTTAATAATGTATTAATAGTTGGTCAACTATGGAGTACTCTGACCATAACTGTGTTTGAATATCCCAAATTTATGACTTGTCCAGATCTAAATCCAATATTTTATTCCTTTGTGATTCACGAGTAAGTTCTCTTTTTCTCTCGGGTAACATGATTCACGCAACCTAACACTGAGGACTGATCCTTTCCTCGACATTCCACCAACATATAGTTTCCACGGTAAATAAACTTATTATACACATCCATCACTTTCGCGTTCTATTCAAAATAATATTTTTAATAACATTTTTATGTTCGTAATTTTAAAATCATTAAATCTCGCTTACATCCTTGATCTCCATAGATTGCAATGCCCGGCCAAATTTGTCAATGGTCAACCTAGCGTTAATTAAGTCTATTCCAATACTGTATTGGGTACCCCCTCCTATACTTTTCTTCGATCGATCAAGTTTCAACGTGTTCGAATTATTATTAATACTGTTAATTTTTTTTTTCCGAAAGAAATACGGTTAAATCTGGAGTGAGGAATCTCTTGCACGTTAACAAACAAGATCTGTCATTTATTAATTTGCATGATTGCATCGCTCCTCTATATCTTGTAACTAAAAAACCAAATATGAGATCTGATCTTAATGAGGCCGTTGACTTTAATATTTTGCGACAATCATAGTGTCTAAAATAACTCTGTGATACATGATTCGAATTCAATTTGATTTATCTATCGAATATTTGAATATGGAATGATTTAATCAAAATAAATTTATAGCCACGACTTTCTCAATTGCCAAGGAAGACGATGAGGGCCAGAATATTATCAGAAGTGGACATAATTCGTTTGCGAACAAAAGTGAAAAATAAAGGATTTATTACAAATATGGAGGTACCGTTTTCGGGTGACAAAGAATAGAAAACGATTTGGACCTTAATCGATATCTAAGATTTGCCCCGGTGGTTGTGGTTGTGGTTGAATAGAAGAGACTCGATGAATAGTCAGTGTTAGAGACTTTTAACTATATACCAGAAACAATAAATAAAATCTATCAATATAATTGGATATTATAATAACTGTTTAACAACTAGTATTATTACAATATTCAAACTCGAAAATCATCCGTCCTTCCACGGGAGGTGTGTCACAGTTTGCTAAGGACAGAAAATGTATAATTAGATGAATATTGAAAATAAAAACTATATGCGATGATTATTATAGATAGATTATTAAATTCTTATCCCATTGAAAAAAATCAAAATTATAAAGAAATATAAATAAGACAGTAAAACAAACAAGTGATGAATATTAAAAAATAATAGTTTGAATTTTTAACCCTAATCTACCAACTATTCTCCCAAACTATTCTAACAGACAAACAAGGCTATTGTCTCTATTATATTTAAAATTATTTCCAGTGGATTTGTTGTACAACGATTTTTTCTTATACCTTACTGTAATTTTGAAATGTATAAATAACTATCGTTGCTCGTCAATAATCATGAGTACGCCACTGATTTAGAGTCTAATGATTGGACTTATAATATGCTCGGTCGTCCAACATTCATTAACAATTTAATACTATGCTGTAGTTGAATAAACTACTCAACAACATTATGAGTTAAGGACAAATTAATAACAAAAAAGACTCCAACATTAGCTAAGTTACGCTACGCATTTGTCTTACTTATTTTTTTAAAAATTTAGGCCTCACTTATTAGTTTGTAAAAATTTGTACTTCTTTATCAATTATCTAGTTTTATTGCACGTGCACATCATTAAAATGATTAAAAAAATAATATTAGAACTAAAAAGTAAACCAATTAGTCAAAGTACCTGCCATCTTTATATATTAGCCTTTTCCAAAATGAATGAGTCAAAGTGCACTTTAGTTCACATGGAATCTCAATTGTTGCTTTTAGTTCTTATGGTATCTCAATTTTTGTTTTGAGTCCTTATAATTTAAAATGCAATAAACGAGTTCAAATTTCTAAAATTTTATCACCTGGAGGTCATAGCTTGTCCGAAATTTGACACGTAGTAGTTTCTTAGCTTATGTGGCAACATAGTTGCAAAGAGTGGTCCAGGTTCAAATGTACAATTTAACATGATTTAACTTTCAAAAAGAGAAGAAAAACTAAAATATAAGAGATAAAAAAAAATTAAAACAACTGGATAATCTCATTGGATGGATGAATAATATAAGATTATCAATTGCTTGTCTAACATTAGAATCAAAAATTCAATATAACCATAAAGGGTGCGGGAATTGGTCAATTTGCTATGTTTCTACATGCTGAACCTGTGAGCATTAAATCTACAATTTTCAAGCTCATATTTTACAAGTAAATTTTAAATATCTCTAAAATATTTACAAAGACTCATCTCCTCATGGTTCTGTAAAAACAAATCAGTACAATCAGAGAACCAGTAACCAAAATCCTTAAAAAAAAAAAATTAACCAAGAATTCAGGAGCGGAACCAGAATTGTTTTTGCAGTGAGGACAACACATAAAATACGTAATCATTTTAATATTTAAGTTTAATTTATAAGTTGATTAATATTTTAGTGGAGTCAAATTTTTTCATTTTAATGGGTACACACACTAGAATATATATTAAATTATCAAATAAATAAAAAAATCAAGTGAGATCAATTCACCCCACTCTTCTCTATCTCCCTCCGCCTCTCCAAGAGACTTCTCTCTTTTTCTCCTAAGATCTCACGCACCCGCATCCCCATCCGTCTCGGGGAAAAGACACGCGAAGTGCACGCTTCTGGCATTAAAAAATTGGTGGGCCCCACATCCAACCAAGGATGGGAGCCCTCCCACGTTATTTTCGGAGATGGTGGGCCCCATTTATTGGTTTAATTGATTTTTATTGTTCATTTGATTTTTTTAATCTAAATCTCTCTCTCTTCTTAATTAATCAAAATTAAGAATAAATCTCTCTCTTAATTAATCATAATTAACTATCAATATCTCTCTCCTAGTAATTAACCATATTTAATAGGTTTTTATTATTTTTGTTTTTTAATCTAATTTAATTATTAATTAGGGTAAATTAGAATTTTAGAATATTAATTATTTTGTAGAAAATATTTAATTGTTTTCTTTTCAATAGGAAATTTATGACCTTTACGCTCATTAAGAAAAGAAAAAATAATTTTTGTGACTCAATCTTATATTTTTTAATGATATAAATTAAAATATTTAAAGATTTATCAAAATTTTTCAAAGTGATTTTAAAAAAATATTAGCAATTGTTTTTTTAAAATAACATAAACTGCATATATTATAATAATCTTAAATTGATTATTACTAATTTAATGCATTTGTAATTTTTTATTTCACAATTTCTATGTAATTTTAATTATTATTAATTTAATACTTTTTGACAAAAAAATATTATTTATTATTACTTTAATTTGATAATTTAATGCGAAGTACAAAATTAAATAAAAAAATGTGAATTAAAAAAATTAAAGTTAATTGGATTATGATGTAGAAGATAGATATATTAATTGTTTATTGGTTGAGGATAGGTTGGATGGGAGATGGGAATGTAGGTAAAAATTGAGTTTAGAGAAATGAATTGAGGTAGATGAGTGAGAAATTAATTAAATAATTCAGAAATGATTTAGATGAGGAATAGGAATACGGATGATCTAAGTATCGTACCAAAATTACCTCAATGAACCGAGGTAAATTAACAATACATGATCACCAAGGTCTGTTGTGGAGCGGGTCGAAAGCAATTATTCCTGAACATAGTAGAAAATACTAAATAGAATGGCAGAAATATAGGAGAATACGGAACGGCCGAAAAATTCTCGTACTTTTCCGGTACAAAAATCTTAACAATACATATTCTGTATGGTAAAAAAATATGTCTTAGGACAGTCCCCATAAGTTGGTGAAAAAAAAATTAGGAGATGATATGAACAAGTTTTTAATTTGTCCAAACTTTATTTTTCACCCAACATACTCCCTAGGACAAAACAAAAACAACCTATTTTTTAGAGAAAAAAACTTTTCTTGTCCTTGGAAAGTCTCGACTACAGTTCTTTGAAGGGAATACGCACAATTAGTTATAAAGTTTAAATTCTTATTAATTAGCTAATTTTTACCATGAACAAAACATTACGCTGCTGCTTGTTTTCTTCAGCTTTTGTAGTTGCTGGAACTATCTGGTGAATAAAAGCTTTAATGTGATAATTTTCAGAATTAACTAAAGGAATCAAATTCCTGACTAGCTCATAGATTAGTCTTCAAAGAAAAATGAAAAGCTTTATTTAGTATCTTATAATATAATCGACTTTTTAAGTTAAAAAAATATAATCGATTTTCTCTTTTGTAGTTTAAAACACAAGTCTAATTTTTTCACTTAAAAGGACCTGGGTAGTTTTTCTTGACAGTTCGTCCACATGGAACGCCACATCATGAGCCAGGTTGTCCGCAGGATGCTACTCATGAGTCATGACGATGATTTGGTTTCTCAAAATATAATCAAAACAATACACACATAAATAAATAAGTTATTTTCACTCACAATGTTAGTTCATTTATTGTATTCATTTATCCACGTCTAATTTTTATTTAATTTAATCTTGATGATCCTTCCTTCGAATTGGGACGGAATTCCATCCTGGAATTTCGTTTGTGGGATTGTCTTGAAATCCTGTGTTTGAGATGCAGCGGGAATGCGTGATCAAGAACGATAAAATTTTGGTCTAAAGTCCTACTAATTTGGTAATTAATTTTTTGATATTATTATTGTAATTAACAATTAACGATCTTAATTTTTTAAAGAAAAAACACCGCATGGCAATTGTAATAAATTGGAATTCTTGGGAAAAAAAACAAAACAGAAGAAGCAACTTATATAAAGAAAGAGTGAGAGAAAGAAAAGAGTGGAAATAGTAGCGGAAGTAGTAGTACAGCGAGCAGCCGCCAACCAGGTTGCTCAGTGATTAAACGAGTGGGTTGCACCCTCTCCGAAGCCGCCATGATCACTGAGCCACTCCTAAATGCCGGCGAGGGAGATTACCCGGCGCCGGTGAGGAGCTTGGGGGAGGTGAAGGCCATGTTCTGGAAGGAGACTGTGAAGCTATGGAGGATAGGTGGGCTCATTACCTTCAGCATGCTCTGCCAGTTCGGTCTCAACACAGCCACAACCATATTCGTAGGCCATCTCGGTAACTTGCAGCTCTCCGCTGTCTCCATTTCTCTTACCGTCATCGGTAGCTTCTCCATGGGATTAATGGTTAGTTCCTGCTTTGGCGCTAGCTCTTCAGACGATGTCGAGTCCGTGTAAAACTCAGTTGTTAACTTCAATTTTATTGTTTTCGTATGAATTTTTGCAGCTGGGAATGGGAAGCGCTCTTGAGACACTATGTGGTCAAGCATTCGGGGCAGGACGTGTTGATATGCTCGGAGTTTATATGCAGAGGTCATGGATAATTTTGTCAGCGAGCTGTGTCATCATCCTGCCCGTGTATATTTTCGCTTCGCCGATTTTGAAGCTACTCGGGCAGGAAGATGCCGTAGCTGAGCTCGCGGGGACGTTCACCCTGATGACCATCCCGCAGCTGTTCTCGCTTGCCTTCACCTTTCCAGCCCAAAAGTTTCTTCAAGCTCAAAGCAAGGTAGTTGTTTTGGCTTGGATCGGATTTCTGGCTCTAGTTGTTCACTGCCTGCTGCTGTGGCTTCTCGTGTTCGGGTTGGATTGGGGGACAACAGGAGCGGCCGTGGCGTACGACGTATCGTGCTGGGTGCTCACGATATGCCAAGTGGTGTACGCAACAGGTTGGTGTAAGGACGGTTGGAAGGGGCTCTCATGGCTAGCCTTCAAGGACTTGTGGGCCTTTTTTAGGCTATCTCTTGGTTCAGGTGTAATGATTTGCCTTGAGTTGTGGTATTTCTCCAGCATCATTATTCTTACTGGTCACTTGAGCAATGCAGTGATCGCAGTTGGCTCCCTTACCATTTGGTCAGTCAAGTCTCCTATTTTTTCTACTGGGACTTTCCGGAAATTTGTATTGGAAATTCACCAATCTTCTTTATCATGTTTAGCATGACCGTGAATGGAATCGAAGTAATGGTGTTTCTTGGGATCAATGCAGCTATAAGGTAAATGGCCTTAACCTGATGTTAGCTCTGCAATTTGTTTCCCAAGTACTCTCATTTTCTTAAGCCTCTTATCTTCCGTCTAAGAAAACTTTATGTGTTATGGAAAACTTGAAGTACGTTGTACTCTGTTGCTGATCTGTTTTGTATGTCGTCGTCTAGCGTTCGAGTATCCAATGAGCTTGGAATGGGAAATGCTAGAGCTGCCAAGTACGCTGTCTACGTGACCGTATTTCAGTCTCTTTTGATCGGGCTGGTTTGCATGGTGGTCGTACTCGTAGCAAAGGACTACTTCGCGGTCATATTCACGAGCAACGAAGATATGCAAGTAGCCGTCTCGAAGCTGGCTTTCCTCCTTGCCATCACGATGGTTCTCAATAGTGTTCAGCCAGTTCTGTCAGGCAACCACTCTACAATTTACCTATTCGAGTCGATTCGATCTTCTCGATAAAATGTCAAGTTGTTGGTTCCACTTTGATGGCTGCTGATCTGCCCGGCTGTTCCATTTATATAGGTGTTGCTGTTGGCGGTGGCTGGCAAGTCTTAGTTGCCTACATCAACATTGGATGCTATTATGTTTTTGGTCTCCCATTGGGCTACGTACTCGGTTACGTTGCAGACTTGGGAGTTAAGGTAGCACGAATTTGACTGCTTCTTGGCCTCTGTTTTTTTCGATTTCGACTCGAATCGTGTTGATTATTTTGATGGTGTTGCGATAGGGACTATGGGGCGGAATGATAGCCGGCTTGGCTTTGCAAACCTTGCTTCTGATCATCATAGTTTACAGAACTAACTGGACCAAAGAAGTGAGTGTTCCGATCCCATGTTCGCATGGTTCTTGATTATAGAACAGAACTAATGTGAGAAACCCTACTCTCTTTGTTGCTTGCAGGTGGAACAATCTGCAGAACGAATGCAAAAGTGGGGCGGAAAAGACTCAATCGACGACAAGGATATGGTATCTGATGCCTGAAACAAACCGACGTTCTCTTCTTTTCGCTGTCCTTTACAAAAGCATCAGAAGTTGTCTTTGTGGTTCCTGAACCAGTTAGACCAAGACAAGTCTCAAATAAGTTCTTGTTGAGTATTTGGTAACAAGGAGATGGATTGAGTCAGAAATTGTAATTTTTTCAAATGATACGGACGAAATAAATCGACCGGAGTCATTTTTTGGCATTAATAGATTTTCTGCAACACTTTTTCCAGGCAATTATTTGATCCATTGTTATTTGTTCAGTGATTCTTTCGGACTTATTACCAGATCAGTCCTGTCAAGTTTCCTATTTAATTGCTCAACTTATAGTTTCCCGATGTTCCCGACTATATTTATGGAAATTTGATTTACAGTTCTTATTTTATTTACTCGAGGCAGGAAATCCGTCAGGGCTGCGAATTATTAAAGGATGGATCCATAGTGACGTGCAGACTAAACCCATGCTGACTTGGAAAGATTATAACTTGATTAATTTAAAACCACTAATTTACATATAGTTGGTAGTTGGGATCGGTAGTTGGGCTCATTCAAATCCAACACATATTTGATTGATTGAATTATTTGTTATAAGAGATCTATTTATTCCCTTGGAAAAGAAACCAACGTGTATCATGCAATCTACCAAACCCAAATTAATAATTATTCCCTTCAGATATTCGGCACCACATAAAAACATGATTTCGAAGCGACTTGATCATGTATGCATTGTTCTTATACGTCCATCGTTTTATTGCACACTCGATAGTTCTGGTGGATAGAGTAGTTCGCATGAATCACGTTACATTCTTTTTGGGGCAATTATTTGATTGGATCTCATTTTGTTACTATAATGCAAGTTATAAATCACAATTAACAGCATGCGCGGGGTTCAATACTGGTAAGGAATTATATGTTTGGGATTGAGGACTTGGTTAACATGATTCACGGTGGCTTGCCCCCAAAGAATTCATGGATCACGTTGGTTTTTTTTAATGATAATATTATCCAAAAATAGACTAATTTATTTTTGTAGCAGTTACATTTTAAAAAATGTAAAAAAAATATATCTTTTTTTGACATTGTTATATCGTCAAAATCTTAAATTCGAAAAACTTTTTAAAATTACAACTTATTAATGAATGGGTCAGGGACTCAAGTTAGTTGTTTGGCTGCATAAATAGTGGAAGGACCTAAAAGTGCACAAAATCTGAACTTCTAGCAAATCTCGAGTAACAAGCTCGGACTCTGGCAAACCATTGGTGGACCTCTATTTCAACCTTTCTTCCTCTACGGCATGCGAAGAGGCCCAAAAATAAAATTTGGATGGATTTCCCTAATACATGTGAACAATTTTATATTGGCGTGAAGAGTTTTGCAAATTGGAGCTTTTTAAAAATCTCCATATCAATATTCCACTCCTTGATGCATTCGAGCAAATGCCAACATACCAAAAGTGGATCAAGGAGTTTCTCATAAGAAGAAGAGCATTGATGACTATGAGGTTATCCCACTGACAAGGGATTGTAGTGCAGTGCTAAGTCAAGATCTACTTCATAAGATGAATGATCTAGGTAGATTCACCATTCTTTGCACTATTGGAGACCAAATATTCAGGCAGGCACTTATTGATTTAGGATCCAGCATCAATTTAATGCCCTTCTCTACATTCTGAAAGCTTGGACTAGGGGACATAAGTCAACATCGGTAGTTCTCCAACTTGCAGACCGATCAATGGTTCGACTAAAGGGGATAGTTGAGAATGTACTCGTCAAAGTTGACACTGATCTTCCTAGTTGACTTTATTATTATGGAGATAAAAGAAGATTGAGGTTTTCCCCTCCTTTTTGGACGCCCATTTTTAGCCACCACAAAAGCAAATATTGATGTGGAAAAAGGAGAATTACGGTTCAAGGTATGTAACAAAGAAGTAGTCTTTAATGTCTTCACAGCCATCCAATACCTTACTGAAGAGCACGACTGCCATAGTATTGATATTATGGACAATTTGGTACTCGAGCATATTAACAAGGTTTTTCCAAAAGATACGCTTAAAGCTATGCATGAAATTCAAGATGCGGTGAAGAAGCATGACTTTAACAAACAAGTATCCTGGGTGCAAGCCACTGAACCACCAGATTTGAAAACTACCATCAAGTCATTTGCGATATGCTTCCATGAGTAGTAATTATAAACTGTCTATTCCTATTTCTACATCTTTTGATCATGCACGGGTTAGAAAGCTATCTTACGTCCACATGCATAAATATGACACCAAGGTGAAATTTGAAGTGGGCACGGAGCACCTATAGGATGACTTGACCATCAACATCAATTTACGCGAACAAAAGGGGGACCTCGATGACCCAGGACCTTGGTGATCAACGACTACTGTCAAGCTATTGACGTTAACTTTGAACTACATTCTTCTATTTCACTCAATTGTTTTTGAATTTTTGCGTCACTCATCCGAGTTTCCCTGAGTTTGTGGATTTCTAGGGGAATGTATATACGGTTATCCTCAAAAAATATGTCATTTTGTTGGTTTTGCAGATCAACAGTTACAAAATAGGGTGAGAAAAGAGGGGGTACAGCTGTGATACCCAGCGTACGCTGGCCCTCAGAAAACAAGCTTAAAACACCCGATTTCCCCTCTTCTCCCTCACTTCTTGCTTCCTCGAACTTCCTCCTAAAAGAACACCCTACCCTAATTTGAATTTGTTTTGCAGAATCCAAGCTCCTCTTTCAACGAATTCACGAGCCATCAACTGGGTTTACTCTCCTTACCAATGCCTTCAACCGCGCTCAATGGGAATAGCTTTGGAATCACCTCCAACCACCACCACCACCATCATCTTCTTGAACAGGCTTTATCTTCTCCTTTACTTGTTTAATTTTATTTTTTATTTGTCTAGTAATTTTTCTTGTTTATATTTGTCTTAGTATTTTGTTTTGCATGTTTACCTTCACACATTGAGGACAATGTGTCTTCTAAGTATGGGGGTGCATTGTGTGCATTGTGTGATGTGTTTTATTTCTTGTCCTTTTTGGGATGTGTTGATCTTGCTGTGCCATTTGTTTTCTTTTTGTTCATATGTGTTGATCTTGCTGTATCTTTTGTTATTTTGAGTCTGTTTTGTATGTGACATGTGTGCTTGATTGAAATATGTTAGTCTTTTGCAAATGATGAAAAATCCTCAGAAATTTTGAACTTTTTGTCATAGGAAAAACTCAATATCATGCATTTAACATTCTTGAGCAAAGTGAATTATAAATACATAGCAATCATATCCTTAATCATTTAAGCTAGTCGTTACACCCGGTAGACTAGACTAGAGAATTAACGAGTGATCTTGTAAGATTTTTGAGCCGATGGCGAGGACAACTCGTTCTTATTTTATTTATGAGGCATGCGCATAGTTTGAGCAATGAGAGTGTTAGAGGATTACCTAGCATAACTCAATAAGGTAGAAAGTGTCGAGGGTTATTTTGTCATAAGCCTAGAGCCTTAGAGCCAAAAACTCGATCTTATATGTTGCATACCCCTTTGAGTTTAAACCTATTCATTGAAATATTATATGTAAGCTATTATATAACCTTTGTTCATGAACTTTCCCATCTTTGACTATCCATCCGAGGAAGCTTTAGGATTACATTTTTGAAAAAATTGTGTAAGGGTTCATATAGTAGTAGTATAACTTGGGGGTGCTTTATCATATGAGGGTTGTGGGTAGTTAAGACCATGAGAGTATAAAGGCTTGACTTGTAAAAAGAAAAAAATAGTACACCTTGTACTTAAAGAAAGAATGGAAAATAAAATGGAACCATGGAAAAGCAAAAAAGTGAAAAATCAAAAAGGAAAGTGAAAAGAAAGAAAGAATTGAGCATGAAAGTTAAGAAAAGTACAAGGAACCAAGTGAGCAAGTCGAAGAAAAAAAATGGTCTTTAGGATTTGGGATACAATGGGATGAGTGATCAAGAGAAAAAGGTGAGATACGTAGAATAGACGAGAGTTAGAAATTTATATTTAGCTTCTCGGATTGGGTGGTTTAGCTATTACCCATACTCATATCTTCCTATCTTTACCTTTAGCCCCATTACAACCCAGTAAAAGTTCCTTTTATAGCACGATCTACTTTGTTTCGAGTGTGTTTTGGTATGATGTTTAGCATTTTTAGACCTCGAATGTGCACACAAGAGTAATATAGTTAACTACTATAAATTTGTGAGTTTAAATCACTCCTGTCCTACGAGTGGTTAACTCTCTAGTCTGGAACACTAGGTGTGAAAACTTGATTAAATGATTGAGGGTATAGCTGTCTATGGATTTTGTATTCATAATGCTCGAGGATGTGATGTGTGTGATTTTGGGGATGATCTTGTGCTTAATGTTTGAATTCTGAAGGCACCACTTGTTTGGTTTTCTGATGCACTTTGCTTGGGGACAAGTAAAGAAGTAAGTGTGGAGATGTGACGGATGTGAACATATGCATTTGTTTAGCCTTAGTTTGTTAAGTTCTTATCATGTTTTAGGAAATGTTAAGTCAAGTTCTGTCTTTCTTTTGTTTCATTTTCAATGTTTGATCAAGGAGAAGAATGTTTGTTGATTTTTTGTGTTTTGTAGGTGTTTGAAGCATCCGAAGAGTTAGGGCAAAGATTGGAAGCTTGAAGGCAAAATAAGGAAAGGGACAGAATGTAACTCCAGCGTACGCTGGCTTCCCAACGTACGCTGGCCTTGTCCAGAAGAAAACACGAAAGGTGCAGAATGTAACCCCAGCGTACGCTGGCTTCCCAGCGTATGCTGGCCTTATCTGGGAGAAAACAGAAAAGGGGCAGAATGTAATTCCAACGTACGCTGGCCTTCCACAGGGAATATACACAAGTGCTCACCTAACTTCTCACTTGGCTTTGTCTAAAGGGGGATTGGCCCACACCAGCTGGAGGAGGACAAAAGGAGAGGGGAGTAGGCAGAGAAGGAACCTTACTTTGGAGGAGAAAAAAGACATTAATTCTTAGACTAGAAACCTCCAAGTTGTAGATTTTGAGTTATTAGATTTATTTTGTATTCTTGAATTGTTCTTGAGACAAGAAGGTTGTAAGCAATAATTGAATCATTGATCAAGAAGGTACTTTCATTCTCATTAGCAAGGAGTTTTGTTGTTATATTCAATCTCTTTGTTATTATTGGTTTGATTAAATGGTTGTGTATATGTTCATGAGTCAAGAGTGACAGCTTGATTACGATCATAAACTTTAATCGTTAGGTACTCGGTTGATTGATTGACCAATGTTTGCATGAATCAAAAGTGACAGCTTGATTTAAAGTACAACTTTCTTGTTCTTCGTTTTTTATAGATTTGGTTATATTTGATGTATGTATGATCATGGATCAAGATTGACGATCTTGATCTAGTTCATAGATTCAATCCAATCTTAGTTGCTTATTACTTAGTTATTATTATCGTTAAAAGATTGACATTGACAAACTTAAGATTTTACGATAATATTGGTAGCAGTAGTGTTAGATCATCAACCCAAACAATCAATTCGCTTAGCTTAAGATCTAGGAACGCATAAACTGGTACTTGACGAATGAATTCCCT
Organism: Hypericum perforatum; assembly: GCA_012979155.1. Classification (NCBI taxonomy): domain Eukaryota; kingdom Viridiplantae; phylum Streptophyta; class Magnoliopsida; order Malpighiales; family Hypericaceae; genus Hypericum; species Hypericum perforatum. The sequence goes on along the minus strand of SOPF01028374.1, from coordinate 14,006 downwards.
CTTTATTCCCTGTGAAAATGATCTTACTTATCACGATATTACTTGTGCGATTGTGTATTCTTGCACATATTTTGATATAAGTTTGGACACATCAGTCATTCTCAAATAACAATGAAAAACCTAGGGACATCAAAGTAGAAACAGAGATCGAATTCCTTCGAATTTCTGGAGCAAAGAGTACGTCATGCAAAAGGAGAGCACAACCACCATAAAGGTGTATTTCACAGGTGCCTAGTCTCTTCACATCCATGGACGAGTTGTTACCAACAAAAATGGTCTTTGTACCAGTTGGTAACCACCGGTATTCTACAAATGAAATGCGATCTCTTGCTATATGGTCTGTTGCTCCTGAATCTATTACCCACATGAAACATGATTCAATAAGAAAGGTACAAGAAGATACATTAATCTTATTCACAATAGAGTTTGGATGTACGTGCTTAGGCATTTTACAATCTTTTGCAAAATGACCCTTCTTCTGACAGTTATAACATTTCACCTTAGAAATGTTAAAACTTCTTTTCTTTTTAGACCCAGAGGCATCTACTTTCGCTTCTAAGTTTTCAGCTTTTGGATTTTGAGAACTCTTACCCTTTCCTTTTCCCTTTTTTTTCTTTTTTCCAGAGCTATTCGAACTAATCAAATTGGATTCGAGATGAGATTTAAAGGAAAAAAGATGATCTTCCTCCAATTCAAGCTGTCTAGCAACATCTTCAAAAGTTACTAGATGATCAGAATGGGTAAGATTCATCTTCATCTGTTCCCAGCTTGAAGGCAAAGAACGGATGGTAGCCTGAATCTGCTGTTCATCACTGAGTACATGGCCGGCTTCAGATAGATCACTAATCATATTAGACATCATCCTCAGATGTTTCCTCATAGGAACGTCGGGGCACTTTTTGAAGGTGTCAAACCTTATAGTCAAAGCACGAAGCTTTGATACAGAAAGCTTCCCAAATTTCAATTTGAGGGCGTCCCAAAGTTCTTTCGTATTTTCATAAATGCAAAATTGTAATTCCTTACCAGATTACTACAAAAATTTGGTTACGACTTTAACATGGGGAAGGAGTCCCTAGAGTTGAAAGATATCACAAATTCTCTTTTAAGATTTTATCAAAAGAAGAAAATCGGAGATAAATAAATAAAATCACTGGTTGTGATGGTAGCCATGGTGATCGAAGAGAAAAAGATGGAAAATGATCCAAGTCAGGGTCAAGGAAGTTTAAGGAGAATCCCTTTGAGAGCAGAAAAAAAGACGCTTGATCAAGGATTATCCAAGAAGAACTTGGGATCGCGAGGGAGGATCGGTATCCATGAATATGACCTCATGTTCAGACTAGTTGGATAGTTAGTGTCTTTCTGTTTTGTGAGGTGCAAAGCATTCAAATTTTTGAATTTTGGATAGTGCTTGTTACTTTCACATCACGCTTAAAAGAGAGTAGTTCGATACATATAAGATCGTTGATTCAGGTATGGTAATTATGGATGATGATTCTACTTGTAAAATCGCTAGTATATGAGATATTTGAATCAATATGTAGAATAGTATCATAGTAAAATTATATATTTGTCATCCCCCTCTTAAAATTTTTTTTATTTTGTTTTGTTAAAGTTCTTAATTATTCAAAAAACATTTCCCATAATAATAATAATATGTATGAATCATAGCATTACGTGTGTGAGATGATGTGCCAATAAATGGCGAACTTGCATCGTCGTGATAATTATATATTAATGTCGGGAATTTTTAGAATATATCAATAAATCAATCATAAATTCTCAAAATAATAAATAAGTTATAATAATATTTTATCATAATATGTTTTTTTTCTCCCAAATTTTCTCACTTCTCAGTTGAACATTTTTTTTCTTCATCGTTTTTTTTCTTCTTTCTTTGAAAATATCGTTTCTTTTCTTCTTGGGACGCAATTAATTACATGCAAAACCAAGGCTCCTATTTTATATACAAGGCTAAAGAAATGGTTGATAAACGAATCAAAAATCAAACGAGAATATTAAATTAAAGCTGGCTACATGCATGCATTAAAAAGGGCACCAACGGCCAACCAACTCAATAACTTTAGACAGATAAACCACGCGCGCACATGATGCAGGTTGAACTTTGTCATCTATATGTGATTGCCATGCGGATCTTGACGCTCATGTGCCGCTCATTGCAACGTGGTAGGGCAGTTTTTAAAGTTGATCGGGACTAAAATTATTCATGAAATAAAATTACTACTAAATTTGGAAGAAAAAACTACACGTTTTTTTTAACAAGTCAAATCATAGGATACATATGTGTATTTTTTCCTAAAATTTTTAATATAGTATTTTTTTATTAGACACTTTTAATGGTATCATCTATCAAAAAAAATTATTAAAGTTATCAATTCTCACAATAAAGATTGATAGTATTCGATCTCCATGTTCACATCATCATGAATATCATGTAATGGACCGATAAGAGTAAAAAAAAAAAAAGATAACATTTTCGTGTGGAGAGACTTAAAAAAAAAAAAATTATTCATGTCTACACAGTCCTTATAAACTGATCCGTCGATTCGTCTATATCCATTTCACAAAAACAGAAATAGAAAGAAAAAAAAAGGTAGATTCATTTTCTTTCAAGTAATGGGATCGTCAACCCAGACCTCAGTGACTATCCTCGACGTCCACCGGGTCAACCCAGCTCCAAACCCGCCCAAGTTCTCCACCCCACTCACATTCTTTGACGCCATGTTCCTCTACTTCCCCAGCGCAAAGACGATCTTCTTCTACCAACTCTCCGATCCAACCCCAACTCACTTCAACTCAGTCATCGTCCCGAGGCTAAGGCACGCCCTCTCCCTTGCCCTAGCCCACTTCCCCCCACTCGCGGGGCGCATCACGTGGCCCGCGCGTGACCTCAAGCCCGTCATCCTCTACATGCCGAACGAAGACTACCACGTGTCTCTCACCGTAGCGGAATGCATCAACAACCCGGAGTCCTTCTCCCAACTGGTTGGGAGAAAACCCTACAAGGCCACTGAGTCAAGCCTCTACGTGCCCGAGTTGCATGTCACCGACTCAGAAGCAGCGGCTATGTCAATCCAGGTGACTTTTAATTTTTTGATTTTTACTACACCGAGATTTAAAATTAGACCTCCTAGTTATTTACAACATTTTGTGTCGTTGTTAACATTGGGCTATAAATTAACTCTTTGGTAGGTGACTCTATTCGCCAACCACGGGATGGCGATCGGAGTCAACCTTCATCACGCCGTTGTCGATGGGAAGGGATTCGTCTTGTTCATGAAAGCTTGGGCCCACATGAACAGGAAGCTAGAGGCTTCGGCTACTTTGGTGCTGCCTCCGGAGCTCGCCCCGGCCCTGGACCGATCTGTGGTCCCGAATCCAGAAGCAGTTTGGTTAAAGGTAATTGTATTTTTTCCAAAAACATTTGCCATATTAACAAATGATTAAACTTATTATTGTTATACCAATTTGTCGCCTAAATAAATAAAAGATAATTGACTATCTAAAAACATCCTTCATGATATATAATTATCCCTAGCCGTCTTGCCAATTCGTACGATGTAAATTTTCCGAGAGGACCCAACTTTTTGTTGAACGTGAATATCTAGATTTTAATTTCGTTGAACATCCTTCTTCTTATCCCAAAGGTGATGGACCGTTGGGACGGGTTAATGCCTCGCGCGTCCTCGAGAAGAAGAAGCTTAAACGTGAATCTTCCAATATTTGACCCAAACCCAACCAGCTCAGTGCGAGCGAGTTTTGAGGTATCCCTAGAAGATGCAACGAAACTAAAGGACTTAGTGGCTTCGTCCAACGTTGACCTACGCATGTCGACCTTCGTCCTCGCTTATTCATACACGTTGACCTGCCTTCTCAAAGCCAGGAAGAAGAAGAACACGGACAGCTTCAAAAGGGTGGTTTGCTTCACTCCCGCGGAATGTAGGGCCCACTTCAACCCGCCTCTTCCCGACAATTACTTCGGCAACTGTCTGATGGGATGCTTTTTGCCCGTGGGAGCAGAAGCAGTGCTGGGACAGGACGGGTTCGTGGCCGTTGCCAAGAGCGTTAGGGAGGGTATCGAAGCGGTTAAGTCGAGGAAGAATTCCGATTACGATGATCGTATTATGCCTGGCAGACCGTTCGAGATCGGAGATGTTCTTGTCGCAGTGGCCGGATCGCCGCGGCTCGAGTTTTACGCGACGGATTTCGGGTGGGGAAGACCGTCCAACGTGGAGTTTGCACATATAAGCGACGCCGGAACTATTTCCATTACGGAGAGAAGAGACGGAAGTGGTGGTGTTGAGATAACCTTGGTGTTGCCCGTGGATGAGATGGAGGTGTTCAACTCTTTGTTTGTCGCTGGCCTTAAAGATTAATCTGGGTGGGAGCTAATTTTAATTGCAAGCAGGAATTGTCCAAGAATAAATGTTTTTCCTGTTCAAAATTACGAAATTTTCCTTAAGTTGTGTATTTCCGAGTTTAAATTATCGTATGTACAAGACATGCGAGCCATGAATTATATGCTCCTCATTCTGGAACGTCTATCTTTCTTCTTCTATGTTCCTCATTATAGTTTCCTAAAGTACTTCAGTTTGACGGAGTAGATTCCAGATCATATATTTGATGGTAATTTAATTGATTCAATAAACAGTTTATAGTAATTTGCTTAGTTGTATTGTGGTTTTGATATGACACTAGGTCGTTGTTGTTACTTACTAAACTATAACTAATAGATTTTTTCTCTCTCTTGGTTTCCAGTTCACGTGAATGTTCTTATTTGGAGGGTAGATGCTTTATTTGGAGGTTGGGGTTAAAGATCGAAATTTTCTGCCATCAAAAACACCTTTCCACCATCTGTACGAATCATTGAATTTTCGTAGCAAACTAAGTACGGATCATATTGTAAAAATTCTCAATTGAATGTCGCACTTCAGACTTATCACGCAACATATATATATCCACAAAATAGTCATCAACAGTTGTCAAGAAATACTCAAAACTATCAAGCGAGGGTACTCTGTACTTCCTCCAAATGATTGTGCAAAAAGTCCAGCAGCCTTGGATGAGCTAATAGGGAAAGGAAGTCGAGTGTGTTTAGCCAGGGAACATGGTTCACAGTGTTTAGATGCATCAACAGTTATGCTAGGAACTAAGATATGGAAAACTTTTGTAATTTGGGACATGGCCAAGACTGACAATGCCATAAGTCGATTGGTTTCGAGGTAAAAGCTAAAACATTAGGGGAGATCCACTTTCATTAAGAAGTGACCACCATGCACCTCAGCCATACCAATCATCTTTAAACTGTTGAGGTCCTAAATTGTACAAGTGTCCTTAGTAAAAGAGATCGAATAAGACTAATTTGTCAATAACTAAGTGACAGAGAGAAGATAAAAATGGAAATGAGTACGAATAGTGCATCTATCAGAAGAAGATCACCAAATCTAATATCTCCTACATAAGTGACACTAACTTGTCGACCATTTGGAAGACTGACAAAAACATTGGATAGGGGAAGTAAATTGACATAATGATCAAGAGTGTAAGCCACATGATCCGTAGCACCAGAATCTATTATCCCAACTACCTTTAAAAGGAAACTTGACAGAAGGGACAAGAAAGGATACATTACAAGACATGTGTATTAGATTCTAAGTGTGTCTTTTTGATTAAGATTGTCTTTTTGGGTGTGGAAAAAGAACAGTCGTTGACGGACTTCGAAGATTGTTCATTCTAATTTGTTAGTTGATTGACTTGGATTACGATGGTAGACACGACTTCTTGAGCATACATAGTTCATCAAGTGTTGATATATTTTGTACCATTTTTTCGAAATACAAGATAGTTTACTAAAAAAATTCTAGGAAAAAATGTTGGAGCTTCAGAATAGTAACAACCAATTCGAGTTAGGGGAGGCATTGACCTCAAGGAAGATAATGACCAAGGTTTTGGGGAAGAAGTTCGACTATATCCGAGGCATTGACCCCGAGGAAGATAATGACCAAGGTTTTAAAAAAATAATTAGAATGTTCTCGTAAAATGAGAATAGTGGCCATTGTATATAGCCTCAAAAATAATTTTGCGAGGATATTGAAACTAAATAAAGTTTGTTGCTGCACATTTTTTGTGATGATTTTTCACGTCTCATCTGTTTATGCAAAGATTCAATAGTTATTGCAAAAATGTTTTAGCATTACTATTAATTCCGACTCAATTGGTTTTTATCGATGATTTTTTCCGCATTCGTTAGTTATTGCAAAAATGTTTTAACAAGTGGGGTTAGGTCGGCAAAGCCGGGGAGCTCCTCCTACGCATCGTCGAACTGCTTGTATAATTGAAATATCGGATTAATATGACCTTCGCCTTGGGTTGAGAGAACCAGCGCTTCAGCTTGAGCCTCGCTAGTGCTTTCCATTGTCCCCTCATTCCCATCTCTTCATTTCTAGGTAACTAGCTAGATCTCTCCTTTTTTCCTTAAATGTTTGCATTTATTTTCTTTTTAGGTACGAAGACACCAGTTTATCAAAGTTTTAAAAAATTATCTGGAAGTCAACTTAAGATTTTTCCTATGTTTTGGGTCAAATAGATAAATTTGTCGAACCATCAATTGAATCATAATTTTTTTCCAAATAAATTTATAATGTCAATTATTTTTAATATTAGAATATTAAATAATTATTTCTTATGATAATTACAATAATAATTTACTAAATTATTTTTTAAAACTTGTAAATTGACACGGGCTTATTATTGGGACGCGATCCGATGGGCCACCGACATGTTATATAACAGGCAAGTGAGTACACTTACGTGAAAATGGTTATAGGAAAGTCTGTATCTTCTTAACAAAATTATGTATGTGGTTAGCACGTTATAAGTATTAGGTTTTGTTATGTGTTATACGTATTAGTTACAGCGCATTTTGCCCGTCAGCGATGAAAAATTGAAAATGCGTCTTTTTTTTTTAATTTTTTAACGAAATAAATTATCGATATTAACTGTACCACTGGACTAGGCAAATCTCTTGAGTTATGAAAAAATTGCAATAATTGTTTAACAATGATATGTTAATAATTATTATTTAAGATTATAAACCTATAATATAAAGAAAACTACTGGTTTGTGTGATAATTGTGATATCTCAGTTGAGCTGGAAATTTTCTAAATATATGCTAGTTTGAGCAACTTCGGTACATAAAATTAATTTGACCGGAGGACATTCCAGATCATATAATCTATACTATTTTAATTGATGCAACAAATAATTTATAATAATTTGGTTAGTTGTATGGTGGTTTTGAAATGACAGAATGTAACTGTTACTTCCTAATCTATAACTAAGAGCTTTTATCCAACTCTTGGACGTCTTTTTCTAATTTGCAATAGTCTGTATTCCAAATTTACGCCTTTTTTCCAACTCTTGGTTCCAATTCACGTCTTACGTCTTTTTCGGACACAGTCTCAATTAAGATGTGGGACTCGAATTCTATTCCTGATCCAAAAAAATTCATTATAAAATTGAGAGCCTTAAGATTCAGTGATGCTCTATCTTAAGGGGCCACTGAGTTGAATAGCATCTCTGCAGAGCCAGTGGGAGACGCAGACAGCGGGTGGTACGGCGGACAGTCACTGATCAAGGGGACAACCGACGTGGAGATCCTTCTACCATGTTATATAGGGATGTATATGAGGATACGAGCTTGGTTCGATGTGAGATCTGCGCACCTCCGGTGTGAAAAACATTAGAATCAGCCCTCATTGTTCTCCGCATTCGGGATTAGCTGCGTCCAACCCGACAAATCGACAGATGGTTGCTCGGGACTGAATATCGTGAAACTCCAAAAAAGTCTTGGAAGCAAACAATTCTATTTAAATTGGGCAAACCATTTTTTTCATAATTGGATAAACCATTTTGTATTCTGGGATGGTAGATTTGGCCTATTAGGCAGACCATATCATCATAACTGAGCAAATCCACTCTATTACAACCAGACAAACTTTTTTATCATAATTGGTCGAACTTTGAATTACGAAAAAATTAGCATCCCTTCGTGTGAATCAATTCATCATAAGTAGCAAATAATTCTATAATAATTAAGCAAACTATTGCGTGTTTTTGGTGGTTGTGATTTGTAAATGCCCAAATCTAGCCCCATCTTGCTCTAAGAAGTGGCCTCACCAAAGTGGTAGTTGAATTCAATTGTCTACCAGTCATCCAGTCATTGAAAAGTCACATTTTGAATCATAATGATGTGGCTCTAGTGATTAAAGAGAGTTCTCTTTCACTTATGTCAAGCGAAAAGTGAACAAGGCTGCTCACACCATGGCTAATACAATATGCCGAAACTTGTGTCTTGACTATGTTTGATGTTTCCCCATAAGAATTGAGTGAGTTTTTAGAAGCTGCCACGATAAGCTTTGATGTTGTTACGTAATGTTTTCTTGCTACTCTCTTTAGCTCTTCCAGGAAGTTGGGTTTATTGTTTTGGGGATTTTTGTTAATGTACTTTTTCTTTTGAAGAAATCTGTTGATGTACTTTGGTTCCTTAATTTGATGAAAGAATGAAGTTGTTTACACTAAATAAAAGTTGTTGATGTACTTTGGATCCTTTTTGATGCCTTCTAAAGTGTTGAGAAAGTGGTGAGAAAATTGGGGAACAGCGGCCGCTGCTGACTGAGCAGTCGCTATGGTTAAACCAGTTTAGGGACCCCAGCTTATGGGAAGCTAGCGTTCACTAGGGTTGCTATAGTAGTTTTTCCTATTTAGATCGGAACTCATTTTAAATTAGAAATATGAACTCATTTTAAACTTCTAATTTGACCTAGATAGGTTTATTTGACCTCCAAATGTTGTCTATTATATAAGGACATGTTATTTAAGGTTGTGTATGGCTTTGTGACTCATATCCATCAATAAAAAATCTCCTTTCTCATCGTGGACATAGGTATTAGGCCGAACCACATTATATCTTGTATCTTTTCTCTTTGCACAATCTTGTTCCCGATGTTGGTGATTTTCTAATAACTGATAATATAACTTTTGGTTAGGGGATGGTAGATCTGTGCGAAGTTTACTTTTGTAAAGTTTGATGGTTCGTCGAATTTCGAGTTATGGAAAAGGTGTGTCAATGATCTTCTTGTACAACATAGGATGGTCATCGCGCTCTGAGAGACGAAGTCTAAGAAGATGGAGGATCAAGAATAGTAGGTGATGGAGGCCAAGGCGGTGGCGATAATTTGCTTGTGCTTGACAAGCGATGTGATGCATCATGTGATGGATGAGAAGTCACCAACTGAGGTATGGTAGAAATTTGAGGCAAGTAATATGTCTTAAGTCTTTGTCAGCTAAGCTTTATCTTAAGCAATAGTTGTACGGGCTTAAGATGAAGGAGAGTTCGGATTTAAGCCAACATATCAATGATTTCAGTTACTTAGTTAGCAATTTGAGAAAGGTTGATGTGAAGTTCAAAGAAGAAGACAAGGCATTGTTGTCACATCATCCATCATTGAACTCAGAGAATTAAACGAGCTGTTGAGTTCTTTTTCATCCAAACAGCATAGACATCACGATCACGCCTATGCTGAGCAGTATTGCCTTTAATAGGCTCTAACATAGTCACTCATATTTGTTCAACTTCTTATTCTTCGAGCACATACTGGATCTTCATGCTCTATTATCGTAGTTGTCACCATTGAGCTTTACCTCATGGACTTTAACTCAGCAACTATAGTTCTAGATGCAACTGCATTTCTATAGGGATTTGGAATATAAGAATAAATTAGAAATTTTGATTTAGCTATATGAACTAGTTTACTAAAATATCACAATGATACAGAGTTTTTGATTAGTCTTAAAATCGAAGTGGGTTGCGGGTATGCTTCCTATTACCATTCAAGAGTTAATCATCTACTATGATCATTCAAAGTTCTCTTAAAGTAAACTCAAGTGAAAGTAAACAAACAAACTCATTTTATTTATTTACACATGTTTTTATACATACTAAGATAGTACATACTATGATACAAACATGCCAGAAGAAATATACTATATATAGTACATTATGATACAGTGTTTAAAATAACCAAAACTCGATTCTAATCCATATTAAATGGATGACCCGGTGATTCAGTCTCATAGTCCATATCTTCCTGTGGATCTTCTTCTTTGCTGGACTCTTGAGGAACAGTCCTAGATGGTTCACCTACAATGGGAGAAAATCCCGAAGGCTCACCATTTTGAGAAGTAGTTCTAGATGGCCCAGCTAGAGAAGAAGTTGCTCAGAGGTTTTACTTGGACCTTCCGTGGTGAAGATAGGAACAGGTGTAGAGTCTATGACCCATGCAAATAGTGCATCAAGAAATTCATACACATATTCTTGTGTAATATAACGGTCCATTTCTAGACCACTTCTCATTACCATAGGATATGGTGCCTGAATTTCTCTCGTTAGACCATGAGATTCCAAGTGCATCGGGAGGTTTGCAATGGCTACCCGATGGGAATCCACATTAGGATTGGATACATTCGGAATGTGTCTTCCAATAGCTAGTATGATCAGCAAATCACGGTACATTGATCTCCAATTTTCCCCATAATTATAGCCTCCGACCCAGACGGCCTCCTGTATCTCACTATGGACATCGACAATATGTTTTGCTATATCAAACATATCTTCATATGATATCCTTGGTGGAAGTTGCTTCCGCAATAAGCCCTTCCTTAATACCACAGGATCAAACCTTGGTCTTCTTGGCATCGTTATCTACAACAAATGCAAGATAAATTTTTTGGGTTAGAAGATCTAAATCCCAAAAATAAGATTGAAAAACACATTTTTCAAATCTCACGATGTCACACCATGTGATGGTTATTTTAATTTCTGGAACTTATTCCAAAATTTTAATAAATTTTATAATTTTGAAATTCAATAGAATAAAACAAGTTTATTCAGTTGAAAAACAAAATTTTATTTAGATTTTTTATTTTAAAAAATTGACTTTAAAGTCAATTTAAATAAAATCAGAAATTAATTGAATAAAGATTTAATCCAAAAGAACTAAATTATCATTCAATTAAAACTTTCAGTAATTGATTTGTAATAAATTAACCTCAGAAAGGGCTAAATTATAAAATCAAGTATAACCAGAGTGACCAGTTTGTAAAAAACTAGTCAGATATTTAAGGAATTCGCGAAAAATGCAAAATTCTGAGAATGTCCTTCTCCTTCTCCTTTCTCTCTCTCTCTCTCTCCCCGATCCAAAAAGAACTATGTGCCGCCTTCGACCACCGCGCACCAATGGGCGAGAGTGTGTTATGTGGAAGATTGTAATTCTATTTTAGTTTATTCTATGTTGAAGTTATTTTCAGTTTTACTTGGTTGGTTACAAAGAAAGTGGGTTAGGAGAAGTTATCCAGAGAGTGTGTTAGGAGGAGTTATCTTCATTTTGTATTTAAGTATGTGGTAGTAGATGTGATGGATATTATGGAAAATTGTAATGAAAAGATTAACCTTTGGTTAATTGTTCTTTCCCATTCCCCTTTCTACTCTGTCCCATCTCCTTTTCTTTGGACAACTACTTGGAATCCTTTTTCGGATTCTTGGTGTTTGTATTGTTATAATCTTAAATTTTCCATGTTTCATTTGGTATCAGAGCCAAAAATCCTGAAAGTTATTAGCCATGAAGCTTGATGATATTGCAATCTCGATTAAAGAATTCAACAAGGAACTACAAGACAAAATTAGTCAATTTCGGGTTGAGATGAATGATACTTTGGATAAAGTACAAGCCTCCATAGTGGATGGCTTTTCTATGTTGCTCGAAAAATTAAAGGAGGTAGATGTCGATGATGACGAAGATGAAGACATCAAAGGCACAGCCATGAAAGCTATCTCTGAAGGTATGTTAGAATCTAAGGTATTCGAGGCTGATGTTGATGCTAAAGAAGTGTTTGGTGGTGCGGCACATGAAAGGAATACCGTTGAGTTATCCAGAGTACACGATTAATCAAGTTGATCTTTTCAAATGCATTCAGCAACATAGGCATTTGATGCGGGTTCGATCAGAGGAGGAACTTGATGAAAAATGAGATACAATCTTTCCGGTTCCTCTTAAGTTGGGGCGATTGTTATGTGGAAGATTGTAATTCTATTTCAGTTTATTCTATGTTGAAGTTATTTTCAGTTTTACTTGGTTGGTTACAAAGAAAGTGGGTTAGGAGAAGCTATACAGAGAGTGTGTTAGGAGGAGTTATCTTCATTTTGTATTTAAGTATGTGGTAGTAGGTGTGATGGATATTATGGAAAATTGTAATGAAAAGATTAACCTTTGGTAAATTGTTCTCTCCCATTCCCCTTTCTACTCTGTCCCATCTTTCTTTCTTTGGACAACCACTTGGAATCCCTTTTCGGATTCTTGGTGTTTGTATTATTACGATCTTAAATTCTCCACGCTTTAGAGTCGTACCCCACGACCGGGTGGGTTTGACTCGATGTGATGTCGTGGTCACAGCCGTACCATTTGCGTAGCCCATCGTGCCTCGGTGTAATCTCGCGGTTGTCTTCTCCGTTCGTCGAGTTCCGAGTTTCTCCGGCCAAGAACTTCATTTTCTGGCGACGTCGAGGCTCGAATCCAGTATGCAACGTATTTGTCTTGATGCAAGGAACTCGTGGATGTTGGCCTCCGGCGTTGAAAATGCCGAATTTGGCCGGAAATGGTTGTTGATTGAATCGGAGGAAAAAGGGGGTTTAGGGTTGGGTTTTTCAATTTCTGGGGGCAAATATACAAATCAGTACAAAATTTTCCGTGAAAATTTCATTTCACCCCAACCGACCAAATAATTTCAATTTGATACAGAATTGAAAAATGACATGCAATTTAATACTAATTTTAATCTAATTTAATATTAAATTATCATTAACATAATTTTAACCCAATACTTCGAATTAAATATCATGTAAATATCAAATCAAGGTACTAAACCTGCTCTGATACCAATTGTTGTAATTAAGCATGTAATTAACGAATAATCATGTATTTAATTATAATTTAATTAAACGACAATTATTTTAATTAAATCACACTTACTTGTTGAAGCGATTATGTAGAAAGGTTCGGATCGTCGATAACGAGTTGCTGATCGAGTATCGTCACGTTCGCACGGACCGATTACTCAATTTCCACGAATTACCTTGATTATAAATCTAAAACAACTTTCAGTACTAAACTAAAATTTGCCTTTCTGAGAGGATTTTGGGAGTGGATTATTACGATTTAATCACCCGAAGGTCCCTTTATATAGAGATTAATCCTCTTGCTTGCATGGCATGGCCATGCCACGTGGCGCGACGTGGCAAGTCCATGCCAGCCACCGGAGTGCTGACATCATTTCGCACTCAGATTTTTTTTTCAGATTGGGCTTGGTCCAATGAACCAGCCCATTGGGCCCAAAGCCCAACAACATGTATGAAAACTTAACTTGTTAAAGCAACAGTAATTGGGTAAATAAGTCGTGTGTGTCTGCGTAATTACGCAATACCGAAGGCGTGTGAGGAATAGTGTAGTAGTCAATTGACTTCCACAACACATCTTTTCATTGATTTCTCAAAAAACATACATTTCCCTTGAGAAATGGCATTTCATCACTACAACTAGATATAATAAAATCTTTGATTATCAGAAGAAAAAAAAATCTTGTCCCTGACCTCTAACCTTTTGCTAAGGAAGTTTTCCATGGAATACGACATTCTCATGCCTATTCATAGATTACGTACGGCATCTAAGGTTTCCTACAAAACAAAGATCCCCAAGTCAACATCGTCCTTGTATTATTGCTTTGTTTACAAGTACAGTTAGTATTTCTCTATCTATTGAAAACCTGAACGATTCATGGGTTCAAATATTACAAATATGAAAAATATTATTGCGAGAGTCGCTCTCTAAATAAAATCTGACAATGCTTTAAATCTAATATATTAATTCATAAAAAG
>SOPF01028373.1:114193-130741 GCA_012979155.1 Hypericum perforatum | reverse complement strand
TTTGCATCTCCAATCCTTTTGTGATGTCCCAAGGCAAACACGAACGGCTGTCTGAGATGTTAATACATATGTTCTGTTTGGATGCAGGGTACTGACGCCTGCAGAAATTGATGACTACTTGAAGGAAGTGGAGTAGTTTGTTTTCCTCTAGTGAAGCATATCAGAACATTAAAAAAAAAGTGATTCCAGAATATGGTTGCAGAATGAAGTTTATCGAGCATTAGACAAAGTCCTGAGTGTCATGTAGCTTCGAGATTAATGCATAAATCAATGATATGGACAAGGGCTTTGTAATTTTTCTTGTCTTTGATTCAATTCCATCCAGAAATAATCTGGAATGCAAAAAGATTGTGAAATTATTGTGCCCGGATCCCAATGAACTTTATTTATGGTCTGTTAGAATCTTAATACTCATCAAACATAAACTTAAGCTTAAGTTAGATTTTGACTTTATAATGAAAGTCAACCACATTTATAATTGGTAAAAAAACGAAGGGTAAAATAAAAATTATAAAATAGGTACCCAGTAAAATCGTATCTTTGTGCAATTTTTTGTTTGCTAAGTTGTACTTTTCAGTCAATAAAATTACTCAAAAAGTCATCTAAGCCCAGGAGTCAGCTACATACTACATAGTGGTAGGAGTCTTGTCCTTGCTTTTCCGCTTCTTCTTCTTCTTCTCGTCGTCGGCGTCTTCTCTTCTGTGCGTCTATCTTCTCCTCCCTTCATCTGTTGGTGACGTCATCAATCCCATTGTACAAGGAGGAAGACGGCCAGGGGCTTCTTCTCTTCTTCTCCTTTTCCTTTCGCCTGAAAACTTATTCAGTTGTTCTTCTTCCTCCTTTGCCTGCGGGAGTTTGGCAGAGGCCCATTGTACTTTTCCTTGTGGGCTTTTTACCAAAACCCCACCTATGATTTTTTAATTTTTTGCTCTGCTGGTTCCTATGTATTTGATTAGTTTGATTAATTAGGTGCTGGTTTAGAGCATAACTGCATTAGGAATTACAATGTGAATGACCGGCCACCATCTTCTATAAAAGTAACGATTCGAGTAAAATCTAAGTAATAAATATTGAACAACATGAAGATGATCTGTATGTTCGTATTATTTACAAATTATGCAATTTTTATGATAAATTATTATTTAAAGATTTGTAAATATCAAGAAAATACACAAAAATGCGAATGCAGATGATTTGTTCGTTAATAAATTTAATATAAAAAATTCAATTAAAAAAAATCGAAGTTGGGTAACGTGAGATTTATAATTTGGATTGACCGTGGGACACCCTTGGTAAGCCCAAAGTCAAAGATTTGGCCTGTACTTCTAACTTAGACTCCATTCACTACTTATTCTAAAAAAAATAGTAATTTCAACGAGGTGGGTACGAAGTAAGTTAACGTCAACACAGAAAGTGGTGGCGAATGAAGAACATCATGCCTAATTAATAGAAATTATTTTATTGAAAACAGCAACACTAGCTCTAACTTTGGTGTATGTCCCCTACACCAATAACTTTTTTTTTTGGTCGAAGACGAGGGTACACCAATAACTTTTGGTCAACGTAAATATGTGAAGTTTCAGTGACGAAATTAAAAATCAGTTTATACAAGTTTCTAGATCCAGTTTAAATCTTAGTATTGCTTACATCATATTGAGGGCCATAAATCATAACATTCTAATTCGGAATTACTTTCTTGCATAAAATCAATATTAACATCTCCCAGTAAATTTTCTTGGTCTCCGTCGCTTGTTTCCTCCAACCCGAGCTCATTTTTCAAGTCATTGAGCCACATCTTATTTTCAATTTCCTCCAGTTGGGTATCTCCAAATTTTGAGGTTATTGATTCCTGACTAGCATTCTCTTTAATTACTTCGTTGTCGGAGTTACTTAAGCTATTCAACATATTCCAAAAATCAACGTCGGACTCCAATGGAATTTCCATTTCCCCAATGGCACCTTGAAACTCTGCCTCCCCTTGTTGTGTATCGTCCACCCGGGTAGTGTTTGTAACACTACTCGAGTTGTTGGATGATGAGGATGTGGCATAAGTTGATGGCTCTTGTGACATATCGATATTGCATGAAGAAGAGGAAGACCGAGTTGAAGTTGATTCGGGTTTGGCATCACTAGATGCCAACCTTTTTTTGAAATGTGTGTTCCATACGTTCTTGATCTCGTTGTCTGTTCTTCCCGGGAAATGAGAAGCAATCTTTGACCACCTGAAGAACAAAGATGAGTTGTTGCACTTAAACATATTGATAAATAGAAATTATGAGTTAATAACACATCAACTTATTGGAAACCAACAACAGGAAATTTACTTGTTTCCCAAAGATTGATGAAGCCGGATGATGAGATCCTCTTCCTCCTTGGTGAATTTCCCACGCTTTAGGTCAGGCCTTAGGTAGTTAATCCATCTCAGCCGACAACTTTTTCCACACCTCAACAATCCTAATCAACACAAACACAATTAACAATTAAGCAACCAAATCCAAATAATACGATATCAATATTATAGTAAAATGTACCTCTTAAAAATTAGATGTCAGTATTTTGTCTATTTTTTGTTATTATATTATTTACTCAACTTAAGCCTTGATAAGTCTTTTTAAGTATTTGTGATCTTTGTTAGATTACTTGGACGATGTCTTTTCATACTTATAAACACATACAATTAATGATACGATAATCTTTTTTTTTAAGATAGAAGTGGAAGAAATTATATTGAAGCATGGCTACCAAGCAATCAGTAGTATTGATGTTCACAATAGCTGGTAGCTAAGTAGTATCATTCATATGGTGATGATAATGGCCAGGCACCAACGTTTTGGGTGAATATATCTATGCAATAAATATAAAATTACATGCACCAACTGGATTATATTCCAATCTAGTTCATTTTGTAAGTTTCTTGGAAGAAAAAGATTATCGGTCACTTTGGGTAAATCCTAGTTCCTTACAATTAAATGGCCTTCTGTAAATTGTCAGCAAATAACCGGATAAAACGAGGGTTTTCCAAAAAGAAATAGAAAATATAAAAAGTAACAAAGTAACAAAATAATATAAAGAAGAAGACAAAAAGGAAAGGCAATTAATCTCCAAGTTTGCAAATTATGGAAATTAATTAATGACTTCAAGGCTCTTCTCAATAGAACAAATTGAAATACGAATGACCAGCTAATTTTCTGGGAAGGGTTATGGCTAGATTGATAAAATCATTTCTAAACAAGTTTGAATGCACTGTGAAACCATGATCAAGTGATAAAGGGTAAGATAGAGATATGTAATTTCTGATAAATGAAGGGTTTGCATTTCGTAAAAATAAGCATATACTTATAAAAAACCGACAAAAGAGATAAATTAATGAGATATTAAGAGGCAACTAACCAGCTTGTTTAGGGAGAGCCCTCCAATTCTCATGTCCATGCTTCCGAATGAATGCCATAAGCCTGAGATCTTCCGCTGGGCTCCATGGACCTTTCTTCACTTGGCTCTTATCACAACAAGGTGCTCTCCCTTTCCCCATCCTATTAAAATAATTAAGAATATTTTTCCCCTTTCTAACTGAGAATAGGAACTACATTGGAGAGACCCAAGGAGACCTCTCCATAGATATAATAGTTCTAGGGAATCTCAATTTATTGTCCAAGGTTAATGCTAGGTAGTGTCAGTCACTAGATCTTGTTTTGGTTAGAAGGGGAATTCCTTTCAGGGTGTACCCTCCTATATATATTCCAAGTCATTGGTTTAGGGGCAACGAGAAAACGTGACATTCACAATACCAGATGACAATTTAATGTTGGACTATGCATATACATGGTTCACTTTCTCTCTTCTAAATTTTAAGAAATTTCAATTTCCGATATATTGCCATACATGATTCATTTTTATCCGCCATTGTTCATTTTATTGATTTTCCTTGTATAGCTGCTAATTGAAGTTTTGGTATGTATCCGTTATTATGTTTGATCCCTTGAAATGTTTTTTTTTTTTTGAAATGTTCTTAAATATTTTTTAAGTGAAATTTCTAGAAATTGTATTAAAGGTGCCCGGATATTATTGTCTTACTTCGACGCATTAACTTGACACACCTAGCCATATTTTGTTATTTTACTGTTTGATGCATTGTTTTTCTTGGTGCAAAGTTTGGTAAGTACGGACTATAGAATTTACTTCCAAGTTAATGTGACCTTGATTACCTGTGTGAGACTATTGATCTCTAATAAATAGACAACTAAGTTTATCATTCTATTCCAAATAGCGCTTAGCAATCGAAACAACATTTTAATTTCTTCGGTGGAAAAAACAACAGTTTTAATATCTTAAATCAATGCTGATATTACCCTGCCCCTCATGATTAATCTTAGTTGGGAATGGCCTTGTACCTAAACAAATTCTTCAATTGTTCCCACAGCCCTCGGGTAATCATGCATCGTTAAAAATATTTATTTAAAGCAAGTGGAATGTTATGGGATCCACCAGTCATGACGTGCAAGTCCGAAGAAAGAATTTTACCAAGTCTTCAGATTTAGGTGGCCAGCCCATAAAATTAGTGCCCGTTGAAACGAACATCACATAATTTTACAAAATCAAATACAGTTATATGTCAATTTCGGACCACCAATCACACAAAATTAACTAGTAAAAAGTTCTTATAAATTAATAATATGTCACTAGTTGGGAACACAATTTGACTAAAATTTTGTAGTGGAAGTTTTGCCACTGATCCGACCCGATAGATACTAGTAGTTTCCGGAAAAAATTTACACACCAAACCTGGGCCATGCATATTGCAATCTAAGTAAGTCAAGAAAGTCTAAATATTTGAAAATGACATAATAATGAGGTTTTCGAATTAGACTGTCAAATTAGTTCCTCTCTCTCCAAGTCTTTTGTTAGGGAAACTAACAATAACAAGGCTTTGACCATGCGTTACCTAATCTTGACATATATGATATCTTCTGGTTAGTTAGTTGCCGTACTAACCTAGGAAGACTTGAGAGACTACCAAACCTAATCTATCAGTTTGAGCTGCAACGTAAATATCATAGGCGTAGCATATGCATGACGCGTGGCTTATGTCTTATGATATAGGGTTCGAAGACACGAACCTGACAATGATTTCTGGACAAGCATGACTTGATAATTCAATGTTGTTAGAGTTTATCAAGTTGGTGACCTTCCTCGTCACTTGATTCTTGCCTCCAAATCAGCTGTTCGGTCATTCATAATAGCCGTTGCTTCCCTTCATCAAATATGCAGTTTTCCACGCTGCTCTACCTCTTCATCTTTTCATCGTTCTCTGTGTTCAACGATTAGATATTTATTTCATTAATTACTGTAATTATTATTTGCTTTACATAAATTCTAGAGTAAATTATATCTGGCCTCCTGTAGTTTGGAAAATTTAACTCTGGCCTCCCGTAATTCGCAATTCGATTAAAAAGTCCCTTTAGTATGACAAAATTGTACCATTTGGCCCCTGAAGCCAGAACCGGAGAATTTTCCGACGAGAGACCACGCGAAATAACAAATATACCCTGACATAAAAACACTCTCTCTCCTCCTCCCTCCTTCCTCTTCCTCCTCCTCCTCCCTTTTCCTCCTCCACCTTCTTCCTCCTCCACCCTCCTCCTCCTCCTCCGCCCTCCTCCTCCTCCGCCCTCCTCCTCCTCTCTCCTCCTTCCTCCGAAACTTTCCTTCCTCCTCCCCTCTCCTTCGCCCTTCTCCTCCTCCCCTCTCCTCCTCCACTTTCCTCCTCTCTCCTTCCTCCTCCTCCGCCCTCCTCCTCCTCCTCCGCCTTCCTCTTCCTTCGTCCTTCTCTACTTTCCTCCTTCTCCCCCTTCCTTTTTCTCTCTCTTCCCTCCTCCTCTCTCCCCCTCCCCCCTCCTCCATTTCTCCTTCCACCTCCTTCTCCTCCCTCCGAAATTCCCCCTTCTCCTCCTCTCATCTCCTCCGCCCCTCTCCTCCTCCACTTTCTTCCTTCTCCTCTTTCCTCCTCCTCCTCCCCTCTTCTCCGTCCTCCTCCACTTTTCTCCTTCCTCCTCCTCCTCCCCTCTCTTCTTCTTCCTCCTCCTCCTACTCCTCCTTCTTCTTCTCCTCCTCCTTTCCTCTTCTAGAGAGAGTTTTTTTTGCTTTTTCGACCAGGGGTATTTTTGTATTTTCGCGTGGTCTCTCACCGGAAAATTCTCCGGTTCTGCCTTCAGGGGCCAAATAATACAATTTCGTCATACTAAAGGGGCTTTTTAATCAAATTGCGAATTAATGGGGGCAGAGTTAAATTCTCCAAACTACAGGGGGCCAGATGTAATTTACTCTAAATTCTAAGATCATGTATATATAACTCTGTAATCTTTACTTAATAAAATAAGTTAATAACCTTCTTCCAATTTAACATAGGGACTCTACCAACAATTTAAAGGTGGCCCTGCAAGTTAATCTATGTTTTGGCAAGTAGAGGACTACTTTTTTCTTTAGTAGTGAAATGAAGTTTGCTAGTGATTTAATTGGTGCCTACGGGAATTTGATGTTCTCTAACTTGAGTCTTTAAAGTTGGAAAAAGAAGCTGCCAAGGTTGAGATTTTGCTGGTAACGGTTGACATCAAAGTGACAGAAAAATGCCACACGCAAATGTTCATAGTGTAATCTGGATTCGCAACAAGTACGCAATCTGAAACGGGTTTTTTCGTGCAATAATGTTGCTGTAAAATTTTGAAGTAACCAACTACTACATATTATGAGAAAAATCGACATTACTTGCATTTGTAAATTTTTTGTGCGTGTCATCCTTGCACGAGAACTATACCGTTCCAATTTTTATTAGATGTTTTAGGAGAAATGCGAAATTTGTAAATATATAAAGTTATTAATTCATAAAACAAATGACACACCCAAGCAAATCAATTAGGCACAATTGTGGTAGTGCAGCAGCATGAAGTTGCACTGATAATTATTTATATGTCGTGAACCATGGTTTAATGAAAATAATAAGTTGTACACAGACAGACACTAAACTGATAATTATTGTCACGATTTTAAAGCCAGTAACTTAACTGTAATTGCCAGTTAACCGTCGTTGAATATCCCAAACATTGATGTGATCAACGATTTTGAACTATACTTGCATATTAACCAGCGTATAGTTTATGTCTTTCTGAGTTAAAAACCAACCACGGTCAATCCAACTTGAAAGCAAAAAACTTTAATTCCACAGATTAATATTTTTCTTAAATCTTATTGAACCAATGAACTCCCACTGATTAAACTATGCCAAACGAATTACCACTTGATTCGGAGACACAATCAGGATGATTTGTTAGAACCCGTTTTAAAGTTTGACATAAATCGCTTTATGGCCTTTTGTAACCACTCAAATATCATTTAATTACTTGAAGGGATTTTGCACACAAGTGGTGTTGGAAAAGAAATGTAATTTGGCTGAAGGACATGGAAAAATTGTAACCAATAGACATGATTCCCGGAGTTTTCGGAATTGGTGTGATATTTGAAAGTCGAGAGGCTAGGAAATGACCAAGAATCACACAACAAATGGGGAAAAAAATGCTTCCTCCCAATCCCAGAAGAAACAAGAATTGCACCATCAAAGCAACTTTAACAAGATCCTTCGCCCCCCAAGTTCAGCCAAAAGTGGGAAAAGAGTGATAATGACAGTGGGATTCTGCTAGATATTTCCTCCTCTGCTTTTTGCAGAATAACATCTTCCAGAAAACTTGCAAGTAATTAAAAACAAGGGAATTAAGGAAGTAGATATTCTCATTCCAAGTAAATCAGCTGGACATGTTCCTGTACCGCTGGCATTTTATCCATCGAACGCTTATGCAAAGTATTGCAGAGTGACTTACTAGTAGTACATAAATGTTCTAAAAGCCGCCCCTTAGGGCAAGCACAAGATGGAGCACAGAGCCACCCTCAATGTTGTAGTCTTTGGCTGTCTTATCATCAGCAAGCTGCTTCCCAGCATAGATTAGCCTGTCATAGACAATGCAAAACAGATGCCAGATGGATCAGATTCTAACAAGGCCCTGTTATAAAGAAGTGAGCATTGTATTCAGTTTCCAATACCCCATCAGAACACCCTCGTTCTGTAATCAGTGTCCAGTCAGTCAAGAGTACATGCTCAAACACAAACAATTAATCAAATGTACTTATTTATACTTTTAATATCTACTGGACTGGGCAAACAATTCATGTAAACAGGCAAGCTGATTCCGTAAACATCATATGCAACTACAACAGCAACAACAATCAAGTGTGAAATCAATAAGTTGCTTAGTGCTGAGTAGTAGTGAAAAAAGGAAAATAAGACTAGATACGACCAAATGCCAAGCAGATACGAAGTTACCTTTGCTGAACCGGAGGAATCCCTTCTTTCTCCTCAACACGTTCCTTGATCCTGTCAATGGTATCAGTGGGCTCGATGTCGATCTCAATTTCTTTGCCAGTGAGTGTCTTCACTTTGATCATGGTCCCTCCACGGAGCCTCAGGACGAGGTGAAGTGTCGACTCCTTCTGAATATTGTAGTCGGCCAGAGTGCGCCCATCTTCGAGCTGCTTGCCAGCAAAAATCAACCTCTGCTGGTCAGGAGGGATCCCTTCTTTGTCCTGCAAAAGAATCCATCCATCAAAACTAAGCTCTGGAACCCGCACTCCTTAAAACACACCTTGTACCACCCGATAACCAACCAAGCAGGTATAACGGAGGAGTGACATAGGAGGAAAAAAAGTTTATAAACAGCAATACAAAATGCCGAATATTGGTCCCCCGTAGTGAAACATAAATATATGAAAATTAAACTAGGATTATCGATTTTCCTTATTGATAACTTAATCAAAAGAAATATGATTACAATTATCACGCGCCATTACGAATAGACCTAAAACCATGACTATTATAAATCTTAGCAAACATTATGCCTCGATCCCCAAATTCATAGTATTTTTTTTTATAAGTATGTAAACATGCGACTTCATTTAAAACCAACCTACCTTCCCATCCTCGAATTAACTTCCTAAAACCTAATTGCAAGAAATTTCGTACACACCAAACAAAAGAAAAAACTAAATCACCCAAACAACGGCCAATAACGTCAAAACCCTAATTGGAAAAGACTAGAACTTGGAGGAGAGGGGGGAGGACGGGACCTGAATCTTAGCTTTGACGTTGTCGATGGTGTCGCTGGACTCGACCTCGAGTGTGATGGTCTTCCCGGTCAACGTCTTCACGAAGATCTGCATCTTTCTTCCTTCTTCTTTCTTCACTAATTTGGTTGGGTTCGTCTCCCCGCTTTACAGACTTGAGGCTTCTCGCCGACCTCTTTTATATAATACTCGTAATTAGAATAATAATAATAATAATAATAATAATAATAATAATAATAATATGTAATAAATAGTTAATAATTGGTTATTACAAAATCAAATCTGACCTTGTTAGATTATTAATTAGACAATAAGCTCGCGTAACATTTAAGCCAATAAAGAAAAAAGATTCTCTCCTCTCAACATCCAATGGGCCTTTGAGTGCAGAGTGCTGGTGCTGGGCCGTAGTTGAAAATAACACTTCAAGCCCACCGACAATAAGCATAGCCCATAGGTGCTTCTGCAAAGGTGGGGGCAAAATTTACGGGAGAATTTTGTTTAAAAAAATTAGTCACGGGAGATATTTTGATTAACCACTTTATAAATTATAGTGACCAATATTTTTACAAAATATTATTTTATAAGAAATATATAAAATTAAACTTATAGAAAATTTAAGAATGATTTAAGAGATAATGTAAATTAATAATACATAAATTAACTATATTTTTATTTTATTAGTTGGTAAAACCTTGACAAGAATTGCAACTCATGTTTTGAGCGGAACATGATATTTCAAAACTATAGTACAAGTATCGGTCCAATGAACTTCTCTTCTCCATATTTGGCGATATTATTAACGGGTAAAAACAAAGATATAAAAAAGCTTTTACAATAAATAATTTTAAACAATTCCATTCTGATGACTAGTTTACGAATTAATTAATTGATTGTTAATATTACTTATGTCTACATGGGCACCAATATATGGGATTTCTTTATATTTATAGTCATCCTCTAATATAATGTATCTAACAACTTGAACGATCTTAATTATATTGGCATGTTTGGAAAGTACGTGGAAGGTAGAGGTGACGTGCATCTATGGACTATAGCACTTCGAATTGACGAAGATTTTTAAAAATTGCATTAACTGTTGCATTTAAAATTTTGATGACTACCTTAAATGCATTCAACTCCCTGCTAGCGAAGCACCATTACGTTACAATTAAAATTAAATAAAAATCGTCTCTCTCTAAACTTTTAAATGAATATAATGGATGGTGCAAACATAAAACCGCATTGAATTGGGAAAATTAAATGCCCAAATGCAGAAAAGAAGGAACACAATCATTAAGGATGAGATCCACCAGAATTAAACATTTAAACTTCTAAACAACGTTAACAAAAATATCATTTCGTTTGCATGGAAATTATATCGAATCCCTTATTTAAAATTTTCAAATTAATTAGTCACGATAGCACCAGAAACGTTTTGGGCGATTTTTTATATTTGTCCAGGTACTTTTTACACAATGAATAAAACTAAAGAATCTGTAAGGGAGAAATTAACATACATGTTCTCATCCACATTTTACGCAATACACGTAATATCTATATAATTTTATATACCAAAAAGTCAATGGAGATTACTTCTAAAAAATTATGACCCAAAACATCCATTTTTAGCACAGCAAAAAAATTACAATGATTTTTTCACAAATATGAGCTGTTATAAATAATGGTTAGAGTTTCATTTCTTTTAATTTAATGAACTTTTTAAAGATTCATTAGTCTAAACATTCATGATATCGTAAAATTAGTTTGCCATCTCCTTTGAAAAGCTTCCCCCGCATTTGTTGTTTTGGTTTGACAACATCTTTGGGTGTGTGCCCGCCCCATAAATTCCCAAACCTCCCTATTGTAATGTAACAGTATTCATGTGACATGCTCACAATTTTAATTGTGACTAGCATCTCTCGCGAGATGTTTGATGCCCCGCCGAGCTGAACTCCTGGGGGATAACCAAGTCCCCTTTATGACCAATTTCATTATTTAAAATTTGGGTTAGATATTATCTATGTGTTGGAGAGAATACCACATCGAAAAAAATAAGTGAGTTGGACAAGTTTATAAGTGTAGATGATCCACCTACCCATTACCTTAAGGTTCTCGGTTGGATATGGATATTCTAACATGGTATCAGAGTAGGTTGATCCCGAGCCCATTATGAAGCCCATGGTCGGTTGTAATTAGGGGTGAGCTTCAAACTGCCCAAACTGACAAACCGCCCCAAACTGACACCGACAAACCGACAATTTTTCAAACCGCCATGTAAATGGTTAAATGGGTTGGTTTCAAACCAAAACTGATAATCAAACGGGGTGGGGCAGGTTTAGTTGTAAACCGCCTCACGAAACCACAAAACCGATATATATATATATATATACATATATAACCTAAATTTAAACTAGAACAGCCCCAAACGAATTTCCCAAGTGCCGAACATGAACGAACAACTTGTTTTAAGGTCTCATTTTGCATTTGAATTTCATGGATACCTTTTTTATTTTATTGGGCTTACCGAAATGTTTTGTATTTGCATGTTGAGTTTGATTTTCTTTTTAGATTAATATTTTTGGTTTCAAACCGAACCAACCCATGAAACCACAAAACTACGAAACCATTGGTTTCTCACAAAACCAATAACCCAATGGTTTAAAAATTGACATTTTAAATTTGATGGTTTGGTGTGAAAAATCACACCGAAACCATCAAACCACCCCGATTACACCCTTAGTTGTAATCACATGACTCCCCATTTGAAAGCACGAAAGGCAATGAAGCCCGTGCAAACTTTGTTTGAGGGGTGTGTTGGAGAGAATACTACATCGAAAAGAACAAGTAGGTTGGACAAGTTTATAAGTGTAGATGATCCACCTACCCATTGCCTTAAGGTTTTTTGGTTGCAAAGTTGTACTTACTTCCCTACAATTTTATAAATTTGGTGTATTATTTTTTAAATTTTACAGAATTTTAGAATAATTGTAGAATTTTTGTGAAATTAAATAGTGTTAAAGTGTGTCCAAACCATAATCATTCCTCATTTTTCCAACAAAAAAGAAGAGGAAGGAAAAGATGAACAATATTTTCCCACGGCTCAACATGAACAATTACTCATAATGTAATATAGCTTGGATTTCTTGAATTCCTGTGACGACAGAGAAGAAAAAAAAAAGATGGGATGAAGAATATTTTTATTAAAATACTTGTTATTCATTAGATGAATTAATTGATTTAAAGTGCATATTAAAAAAAATGAAGACAGCCAAGATTGTGGACGGGTACTTGGAAGCATTAAATGCCACCATAATTACGTGCCCAACTTTCCTTGAATTCTTCCCCCCTCCAACTTCATCGACATCCCATAAATAAATTGCCAACTACAAAACAAATTTGAACAACCAAAATTAATGTAGAGCCATTAATAAAAAAATCAATGCTCAAACAGGAAGAAATTAATAAAGGTGGGAATATGAAATATCTTGCATTAAAAAACACTAAAGAGGGGATAGTTAATTAAAAATTCACATACAACCTTTTAAATACACGTAACGTCCGTGCAATATATACTACATTTTTACTAAAACCCGGACATTGGTTCGACCATTAAAATCCAGTTAGACCATGTGGTCAAACATTTTTTGAGTGGGCTGATTTCTCGTGATCATGAACATGTATGTCTATTTTTACTTTATCTGAATTAATTTAGAACAAATACACCTATTTTCATACTTGAAACATGTACATCACATTTAAATTTATATTATAATAAATTTATATTTAAATAATCTAATTCTATTGACTAATATGCCAAGTAAGAAATTTCATATCATCTTTAATTATGTCTAGACTTGTTAACTTAATATCCAAAGATTTTGTTTGTATAATTGTATATCAAAGATGGTACATATTGAACTCATTAAGTGTAATTTATCTCACATTATTTATTTATTATCATTATAAAAAGAAAAAAAATCCCAACCATTTTTCCGGGTGAACCAAAAATTGATGATTTGCATACCACCTCGGAGTTCGGTCTTAAAAATGTTGCTATATAATATAGATCATCTCTTTTATTCTTTATGGGTCGGATACCTGTTGAGTCAATTTATTCGGGTGTATGTAATATTTAATGCATATAACTTCTCCATTTACTCCCTCCATTCCTATTTCATCCCCCCTCTCTCCTTATATTTCCACCTTCAGAAAGCCCTCGCAACAACAAGAAGAAGGAGAAAGAAAACAAAAATACTAAAAGGGTGTTGTGGTGTGTTCATGGCAGCGGAGGTGAGTTCCCTGATGAGGATGATCAACGGGTACAGGGGCGATCTAACGGCTGGGAATGATGGGAATTCGACGTCCCTGATCACCCGGGACTTGCTCGGCGACGCCGGCGCCGGCGGTCATGGCTCTTACTCCATTAGAAATGAGTCTCAAGAGTTGGACCTTGACATGGAAGTTCCTAGTGGTTGGGAGAAGCGCTTGGACTTGAAGGTAATTACAAATTAGTAATTGTAGACCAATGTTATTTATTTATGTTTTGTGTTTTTCCTTCTGGAAATCAAGTTTATGTTCATTTTTCATGGTATGTTTCGTTTACGTGGTTTATATCTCCAATTAGTTAATTACCGGATGGTTTTCCTAAAACTTGTTTTATGTTTCAGTTAATTACTCGATCACTCGGTTAATTAATCTTTTATTTCCTCAACTTATCAAAAACATATAATATTTTATTTCCTGAAGTGATAAAATCTTCCCCATGTAGCATCTACAGTCGACAATCAACAAGTTGAACTTTTTTAAATCATCTGATTTTTGGACACATAATATTACTAATAAATTTAATCCGATCATCTTCGTGTTTCTTTCTCTCGTCTCGTGGTTCAATGTCGTAGTTCTTCTTTATTAAATCCTCGGCTATTTAATTAATTAACCCCACCTATATGCTAGTTATTATGGTCATTAAATGCTGTATCCATTTTCTCAGAAAAATCCGGCCTAATTAGTGTAGATAGTTAGTCCCAATTAATTACTTGGTTTATGTCTAATATTTAATGATTTGTTTCCGTTATTTTTCTTCTACAGTCTGGCATGGTTTACCTCCAAAGAAGCAATTGTACAACTTCTTCATCGTCCGATCAAACAGTAGCCAAGCTCCAAGATTTGAATTTCCCACACTCCTCGTCGACAAAGGTGACGCTAAACCTCTTCGACGGAGGCAACTCGTCGCCCTCGTCGTCGTCTAGCACTGTTAACCAGAGCGTGTGCACGTTGGAGAAAGTAAAGTCCGCCCTCGAACGGGCGGAAAAAGAACCTGGCAAGAAAAGGCCGACGACAGCCTTTTGGAAGAAATCGACTTCACCACCGTCATCAATTTCATCCTCGCTGTCGTTTCGAGATGTTCAAGAGGAGGAAGATTGTCGAGGCTCGCCGGTCGCGGCTGGATGTCCCGGTTGCTTATCATATGTGTTGGTTATGAAGAGTAACCCTAAGTGCCCAAGGTGCAATACACTTGTTCCTTTGCCTGTGTCTAAGAGGCCTAAGATTGATCTCAACATGTCTATTTGAGACAATTTGTTGTGTCTAGGATTATGGACATCACATTGTCTTTAATTTGTTTCTATATGGTTTTGTAAATTATAGGAACTACTTACTCTATAGGAAATTCCTGCAGCCTAAGCAGAAAAACTAAAGTCAATCTTCGGTTTCAAAAAAATGGGTATCTATTGATGGTTTGAACTCCGGATTTTGAAATTAGTTCAACCAGTTTGGTCAAGTGAATCGAGGTCGCATATTGCCAGGATGATCAAGAAAGTTTGAAGCTATTTGATTGAGCGCCTAAATGGATTCGTATCTGACAGTTTAATAGTTCTCCTATTATATATGAATTAATAAATGCTAAGTATCTGTAACTGATAAAAAAATATTAATTGGAAATTCGTTGACGAACCAGGTATCAAGGGCTGCTTTAAGTGAAATCCTTAACCATTACGGAAACAGATTTCTCTCATTTTCGTAATAATTAATTACATTATTGAACCGATAATAGTTAGGTTGCATTTGATTTTTATATAAAATATGTTATTTTAAATTGTATTTTTCAAATTCTGGTGTTAAAAAAATTTGCGAATCGGATATCCACGTATAATGGTTACACGGATCAAATATATGTGACTATTACATGGATTTTTTATCCTCAATCACAAATAAAATATTTGTGTATTAGTCAGACTATATTCAAATACCCCATATTTTTTTGCGAGGCTAGTAGAGAATCACTTTGGTCAAAATAGTAGATATTGTAAAAATTTTTGAAGAATAATATCTTAGTGCTCTCGTGTTCGAATTAAATTTTTTGTTAATGTGCATAATTTTTTGAGATTTACATGGTAGCGAAAAGCTGAAGATGGTTCAACGACGTTTTGCCCCCTAGAATACTATGATTGTGCAAGATTTATGTAGATTAATGTAGTATGATTAATACTATGATTAATTTTGCCCCCTAGAATATTTTTTAGGATTGTGCAAGATTTATGTAGAGTAATGTAGTATGATTAAATATATTTTTCAATATGACTTTTTAACGTATACCCCCGCATGTAATAGAATCATGAAATTCAGATTTTGCACATTAAGTAACATTCGATGATCATTATATTTCTTGAAATGTAGATTGTGTGGGGTCGAAATGAGAATTTTACAAAGATCATGTGACCATTCTGAATTCAAATGGGGATTGTTGTCCCACGGACCACATAGTGGTTCTGATGCTTTCATTCGCTAATAACTGATTTATAAATATATAATACGGAATGTATATAGATATACTAACAAAAATAAGTGCGTATAACTATGGTCTATGAGGGTGTGAACTCATGAATTGTTGGTCGTTTGATAACTTACCAATAAAAGTCAAAATTCAGCAACTTGAACACATCAATTAATTTGTTGATATTGGAGTTCCGCACAATCTGAATCGCAGTATACAAAATTGGCACATAATAGAAGGCTAAATAAAAGTCAAATAAGCAAAACATATATTTTCTATGAAAATACGGGATTTATATTTTTTTATACATATGACGCGTAACGCGTTAATTATGGTACTCCACGAAGCTTGAATAACAATTTCACCTGTGCACCAATATTAATTAATGCGTTGATGTGAAACCTCAATATTATCACATCCAACCAAAAAGAGATTAAATGCCCAACTAGAGTTCTTTATGTGCAGTTCAGAGCATTAACGGAAACCAAATTAATTACAAGATCGCGACTCGTATCCATTCACTTGGTGTGTCCTACTATTTTTGGTAGCCTTAAATCTTACAGTTGTCAGAGTCCATATTGACATCCATCACGTAGATCAATTAGTATAACATC
>SOPF01028373.1:101967-114183 GCA_012979155.1 Hypericum perforatum | reverse complement strand
TATCTTAAGTTCAATTCAGCTCAAACCTAATCTACCACGTACAAGGGGCGGAGGGACATGGTAAAGAGATCAATTTTTTTCTTTTGATAATTAAATAGAGTTTTAATATATATTTTTAATAAAATTAAAAATTAATTTCACAAGAAAATTAGTCAACTTACAAATTAAATCTAAATATAAAATAATTAGATATTCTTTATATTGCCATTACATCACAAATTTTCTAACTTCATCCTTAACCACGCAACTAAAACACTTGAAATCATTTTAGTTTTGTCACAATATGTACATGTAGATCAACTAATTTGAAATCAGTAACGCTTCGTGATTTGACCGACTAGCTCCACTGTACCAACACAGGTCTTTTCAGATATACGGGGTATCACATTCACCCCTCCTTAAATACGCGATGTACTCGTCGCGCCAAATATACACAGTCCCAGAATTCGCTCTGATACCAAATGTAACGCCCCATGATTTGACCGACTGGCTTCACTATACCAACACGGGTCTTTTCAGCATGCTTTGCCCTCACTCGCACGCACCCTGGGAAACTTCCCAGGAGGTCACCCATTCTGATCCTACCCTCGGCCAAACGTATCTAACCTTGGAGTTCTTTCAGAATGTGTGCCCGAAAAAAAGGTGCACCTTGTTGGTATGGATAGTAACAGTCAAATCACTTAAGCGTTTCACATAATTCATATACGGAGTATCACAAAATCATTTTAGTTTTGTCAAATATTTTGAATTAAAGTTATAAAATAAGCTTATCTTCTTAAACTCGGCTCAAATTTATTTTAACCCTTTAGGTTCGTTCCTGTCCATCTCTTCTCTACCAACTCCAGGTCGTGTTTTCTTAATTTCTTCAATATATGTTTCTGGTCGTGTTTTCTGAAAAAAATCTAGGTAGATCACAAATGGCGATAGCGATATGTGGATTGTATGCTAAACCATAAACTGTTGTCAATATTTAAAAGATTCATGGATCAAATTGTGACAAATTCTTGGTGTAAAATTTACCTATAAAAAAATTAAATGTTTGAAAACAGCCTTCACCTATATTTGTCAAACGTCGTGCTTTGTGGTTGCTTGCATGAAGAGCCTAATTAATTAATGACATTACTGTACCAAAGTCATGAATGTACCTAACTGACAATAAATGATAATTCAATTTGATCATACTCTTTAAAGAGTTGCCCCACCTAGCTCAATGCTTTCATTTCTTCACCAATACGTTTCCTTTCCCTAAATAGCACCATCAGCCTACCCTTATTAACTATACTGCGCAAGTCTAAAGTAATTAAGAGCCACCCGAACCTGATGCATACTGTGTACACCTTGTTTTTTTTGTAAGGTAGCTATTTGATTTGATCATATATCATATGCCCACGCCAACTAGATCTGTCACGCTCCAGAAATAAAAGCATGACAACCGCCGCGG
The DNA here is from genome assembly GCA_012979155.1 of Hypericum perforatum. Classification (NCBI taxonomy): domain Eukaryota; kingdom Viridiplantae; phylum Streptophyta; class Magnoliopsida; order Malpighiales; family Hypericaceae; genus Hypericum; species Hypericum perforatum. Next base: position 112,742 of record SOPF01028373.1, on the reverse strand, counting down.
ATTAATTATCTCCGCTAGGCATCTTATTGCATCAATAAAGTGTAGTCTTTAATAAATCCTATTAGTCAAACCAAAACAAGTCTTAACAAATAGGGTACGAATTTAATGCTAACAAAATGAAAATGAAATGCATGTCCTTGCCCTTAGCTCTCAGCCCTGTCAGCCCCCGTCGTATCTGAAACAAAATACGTATTTTGGTGAGTTTACGTAACTCAGTAAGTCGGAATCAAATACGAACTTTCATGTCATATACGAATATCAATCCTATCTTATTTCAGAAATTAGCGACTCCTAATTCAGAATACAGATCACAGACGAACTCCGGAGTACGACAAATCGGGCTTAACCTGTGGGTACACAGAAGACCTATCCTTCACGCTAACAACACAGAAACGAAAAGGATAGTCTCACCACAGGGCACAGATATCTCCGATGCTCACATAGAGTATGACAATACAGAATACTCTACGGGCACAGTAACACCGGGATAACCCGACCAGAACAGACAAAACAAAATCCAGATCACATACCAGAATACAACAAATATATATATTCAACGACCTTATACTTGTAGAAGACCAATCATTCACTCACTGATATCAAATATAACTATCATTTAATCTAAATAGGATGTTTCAATTAAAATCGTTTATTACTAAATAACTCCAAACAAATAACCATCTCCATCGCAATACCAAATTATCGTAAAACCAAATTCCTTCCACTGTTTTCTTTATTTTGTCATCACGTGCAGTTCCATGTCTATCAATTTAACAATTAACATTATACTATTCTATTGCGTATATAATTCATTGCATAACTAAATTTTTTATGAAAGCAGACAAGATCGAAATCACCAAATAAACATATACCCAAGAATACCTTGCAATAAAAGTTCTATCCGTCGTTCTATACCAACAATTAACATATATTATATTAGCTACCCTATTGCGCAGAGAATTTATTAAATTAATTGAAGCTGACGAAGATCGGATGATCCCGTACCAGACCAAGTACTCATATTCAATAACACCTAAAAACGATATACCCAGTTCTACGCTTACGCAATTAACCTAATATAATATGGCCATTCTATTGCGCACAATTAATCCATTAAGACAGGGGGCGATACCATCTTAATCCAGTACTAAGCTCACGAATCTGAATTATATAAAACACATTACACCGACTTACAGTAAAATTTCGTGGTGTTCTAATTCTGTCACTCGTGTGATCTCCACCCGTGGTTTTTGTGTTCTTTTTTCTAATCTCTTGTTCTCACTAGGGTTTTGTCCTACCTCCTTTTATAGGCAAAACTCTAGGGTTTAGGATTAGGATTGGCAAAATTCTATGTGACCATTGGGCATATTACAGTATGCTCCCTTATAACTTTTAATGTCTTATTTTGTTTTCTTGATTCTCACAAGATCATGCTGTAAAACAAATTGTTTTGGTTTAATCACAAGTCTTCAAAACAAAAATCTTCAATTCTAACTATAAAATTGTAATCAATGAGAGTTGAATCAAGTGAAAAAAAAAATTCATTTTCTTATAAAATAAGTAAAAGACTTTGATAAGATTGTGAAGAACTTGTGTATGAACATAAATGACATCATTAGGAGAGACCATTCTAAATAAGATATGATTATGCTCAACTCTCAATACATAAAAATTCACCAAAAATTTATAAAAATGTGAGGAAAAAGATATTTTAGTACTTTGTTCAATTTGCATATCATTGGCATGTGGTTTCAAAGTGTATGATCGAGCAACAAGACAAATTGTAGTTGACATTTAACTAATTATAATTACGAAAAAATCAAAAAATAATTTAAAATAATTTAGACTAAATATATTAAGAGAGAAATGATTTTTTTCTGATTTTTTTTAAATCAAACCAATTTTTTAAAATTATAATAAGGCATTTTCGTACGAAATTATCATAATAGTGAGATATCAACGAAAAAAATTTGTGTCATCAACCAGATAATAGTGATGTAGATCAAACAACATGGTCCTAAAATGTTGTACGACGTTGATCACATAAGATTTATGAATACATCGTAATCATGCTTTCTTCCAAAAAGGAAACTCTGGCCCAGAGCTTCTGATATATTTTATTTTGCCATGGAGTACGTGATTTGGTCCATGGGGCAAGGGATTTTAGAAACCAAAACATAACATTGTACTTAAAATCACTAGGAGATCAATACCCTTATTATTCCTTCGGTTTCTTTAGTATGTTTTGGTTTGGAGCTCTGTATAGTTTTTTTTTGGGTCGGGATCTCTGTACAGTTTTGTGTATACTAAGATATAAAAACAACTAAGAAGCACTAAAAAATTATCATCTTATAAAAAATAATATGGTACTGAAATGAAATTCACCAAAAATTTATATGATCTAAAGCTGCTAAAATGTTTATTGTTCTCTTTCCTGTTCCTTGACGTTCGTTTTTCAAAAACACCGTCGAATAGATTGGATGCAAAGTCCATTCCATTGAATTATTATCTTCAACATATTTGGTGAACCGCTAGTTGAACGTTGAAACTAGCTAATTATGCCATTGTCTTCTTTGAATTTTCCAATTCCTATTTTGTTTGAATTGTAAAACCAGATATACGTCATTTAAAAGACTTACCGTAAAGCGCATGACAAATGCAGCCTTGAGATTAACATCTTATTTTATGATGCATTTGATTTGAAATAAAATTTCCCGTTGGATGATCAACGTCAGAATCGGTCAGATCATGATCACTTCTTTCGCGTCTTATAAATTGTGAACTAACTAATTCGAACAAAATCTGTGTGATGTAACAATGGTTAATATCATTGACAGTGTTCTAACTAACCGGATTGACTTGTCCATATCAAAGAGAGAATTTTAGATTTTCTATTAAAATTATTAAATAAAGAAGTATCTATTATAAATTACAAGTTTGCAATACTCGTGTTATATATGTGTGTATACACACACACACACAAAATAAAATTTAAAGATTTTTTGAATTATATCATTTTAATACAAACTAATTAATGATTAAAAAAAATTAAAAAAATCTCTAAATCCACTAATGATCTAACTGATAAGTCCGAGATGAAAAATCAGGTCACCTTGTGATCCATTTCAAAAAGGAGATAGATTAAGTACGGAGTGAATATTCATTCCAAATGGCACAGAATGAATAGTGAACTGTTGACATGTTATATTTGTAACATAACATATTTTATATGTCATATTAACATATTTTGTGTGTCAACATCAATATATATAAAAAAGGATATAGGAGGAGAGAGTAAGAGAGAAAAGGAGAGGCTCACATTGGATCTAGGAGGTGAGAACCTGATGGACTCTTCGCCATCGTCTTTGGTGGATGGAGAAGTCGCACTGACACCTCCTTAAGATAGCAGCGTCGAAGGGCTATATGTAGCCAATGACTCTCCTCTCTTCATCTTGCTATCCTTCAATGCTGTCGATGACAAGAACTTGCATCTTATTGGTATCTGCAATTTTAACTTCTTTCACCTTACCAAAAATCACCTCCATCCCCACAATCGCTTTACTATTAAATTCCAAAATCTCAGAAGAAAATGGAAAATGTTTAAGAGATTTTTCAAGACAAACAAAAATATCTCACACATATTAAACAAAAAAAATTGTATATGTTAATATTGATATACAAACCATGACAATATTGACATATTTAGAATGTCAATATTAAAGAACAAAATATGCCAACGCGATTTTTCTTTATAGTTTAGAATAATTGCTTTCCGTAGTCAATCCATCCCCTTTCAAAAATATTGCTTATTATATGGTCGTCCATTGTAAGTCATGAATTCACCCTTGGAGCCATGAAAATATAAGAGAAATTGAAAGACAATACAAATTATTGTATGTGGTCAAATTTTCCATATGATTTTCTTTATCTAACATGCCACGTAATGTTGAAAATATATTTGAACAAATGGTTCGAACTGACCAGACCTGAACCAAATTACAAGAACCATGTCAAGAGAAGTATGTGTACCTAATCAGACTATTTGTCCCTCGATTCGGACAAGAAGCAATCCTTTTTTGTGTCTCATTCTCGTTTACCTAGAAAGCTTGAAATTTGAAAGGAAAAAAATACAAGGGCGCGAGGAGGAGAACGACACTGTCAGGGAGGAACCATGATGTCTTTCGGCCCATCCACTTATATATTAGAAACAACATGTTAATCGATCCACAAGTTTCCTACTAACTTTAAGACAAATTTAAGAGAAAGCAAAAGATATCCCAACCTAGATAAAAATGTAGGCTAGTATAAATTTCCTTGAAAACAAACATTAATGAGATAATCATTAATAAACTAAACTAACATCAAACTTACATTGCAATGTTTGAAATTATGGTTTGATCTGGATCCTTATAACTCTTTTTGATAAGATCTAAATCGTAGTTTATTTGGTATATGCTTAATGAGATGAGAACGAGACATTATTAATTAGTCTTGGTAAAGAAGTATTCGATATGACAAAGTTTCTCGTCACTGTTTCTCTTCTTTCATCTTGGACTTAAGCAGCTCCTTGGATCTTCCTAACAGCCTCGAGGAAGTGGTTCTATGAGCTCTTGAGCTCCTGGAATCCACATGTATCTCTTGTCCAACAGTACCCGAAGTAGCCCTACCACCACTCTTCCTTTAGTCCCGCCCTCGCAGATGTTCGTGAGGGAGGATTGAGGGTTCGGATTAGTTGGCAAATTACAAACAGGTCAGGTTACAGTATTTCAAAAAAAAATGAAATCAAAACATTTTAAAAGAAATTCCAAGGTAATTTGGTAAAATAGCTATCATTGAATTATGAACTCCCAAATTTCCTCTCTTCTCCTGTAATTATAGTCAAAGTAACTAGCATTTATTATGAGGATGTAACTTATGCATCTAATTAAGGTCCCATTAATAAAAGGAGTTGAAAGCTACAATCCACCAGAAAATGAGGTGACATGTTACGATGTTAAGGTTACTGCATTAAATCTGACATGTGCGTTGTCTGGTTTTAATTTGGTTAATTCCCAGAAATTAAAGTTGATATCTATTAAGAAGCAATTTGGCGAACTATTGATGGGTCAAATTCCATGTTCTCAATAAATAAAACCCACCACGAAGCAAGAGAAACAGAAGAACCAACAAATACCAAACAGCAATAAAACCGTGGAATTGATGATGAGGAATGCAGTTAGGCAGTATTTATGTCTCTCTTATCTTCACAAAAAACTATTTTTTAATTGACACATGTGAATGAGAAACACAAACAGTCACTTAGATAATTAGCACTTAATTAGCAAGCGTGTTGTTTTAGTTTGAATTTTACTTGTTGGAGATATAGCATTATTAAATACCTGTTAAATTTATTTATTTTCCAAATTTTAACATACATTAGTCAGTGTAAAAAAAACGAAATTTCACCTGCCAATATTTATGATACACCTTAAAGAAAATAAAAGACAGGAGCAACTGTAGGTGCACTTGTGTAGTAGCAGCAGCATATAAATTGTTGGGGACCATTTCGTGTCTTCCACGGTATCGAGCAAAATACCCAGGAGGATTGTTTTTTGGAGTTGGTGCTTGAAGATGGATACGAGGAGCACGTGTGCCAAGTGAAGAAAGTGGGTGACGATAGGGCAACAGATAGAGAGTTGCTTTGGTTCGAATCACTGGTTCAATGAAAATTTTTCTACCTCCCTCATTCTCTGTTCCTCGACAACTTGGAAAGCGACGGTCGATTTTTTATATTCGAATTGTATCATCGAATATTTAGATCAATATGTAGAAAAATATATAATTTTAATGTATCATTAAGAATAATTATCTATCATAAGTATTGTATTGAACAATATGAAAAAAATTATGAATCATCATTGCCAATCAACAATTAACTTAGAAAAGTCAACAATGTGAACATAAATACTCACACATTGAAACAAGAAAAATGTCCGTTCTTCTCTGAGAATTCATTTCGGAATAAAATGAAGGTGATTTTGTTTATTATGGATTGATATAGTTTCACATGAATTTGGATACCATGGGGACATAAAGAGGGTTGTCCCTAAATAGGGACTACGATATGGCTCACTAGATTAGAATCTAATTGTAAAGATTCTGATCTGATGGTTATTAATGGACGAGGACATTTTTGACTTTTGACCCAAAGTAATTGACACCCACTAATTAATAATTCCATATTTTTAGGCGAATAAGCATTTAATTCCCCTTCTCTCTCCTCCTAAACCAAGTTTCCAAAAAAAAAAATAAACCTCAGTAATTAATGTTTCCTTTTTTTAGGCGAATTATCAATTAATTCTCCTTCTCTCTCCTCTTAAACCCATGTTTCAAAAAAACCATCCACTTTCTTTCTCTCGCCTCGGACTTTGAACCAGTAAAATAAACCAGTGTAACAGCAAAACGAACCAATAAAGTATTAAAAATAAATCAGTGAACCAGTAAAACAAACTAGTGAACCAGTAATGTACTAGTGAACCAGTGAAACAAACTATTGAACCAGTGATTCGAACCAATGAACCGACAATCTAAACTAGTGAACCACCAATTCAAACTAGTGAACCAACAATCCAAACCAGTGAATCATCAATTCAAACTAGTGAACCAGCAATCTAAACCAGTGAACTAGCAATTGAAACCAGTGAACTGACAATCCAAACTCGCAAAGAAATAAAATCAGCAAAATCCCTCCGCCTTCCTCCCCTCTCATCTTCTCACGATCAGTGAACCAGCAAATCAAATCAATGAACCAGCAATTCAAATCAGTGAACCTACAATTCAAACCAATGAACCACCAATTCAAAATAATGAACCATCAATCTAAACCAGTGAACCATCAATTCAAACCAGTGAATCGAATATCCAAACCAGGGAAAATTAATTTGTATTACGACTAATGACGATTACTATTAGGATTTTGCATTAAAATATGTATTTAATGGAGAGAGCAGATAATTAAAAAGAGCCGTGAAATTAGGTAAGTAATTAGGTGGGTAGTTACAGACATTTAATGGAGAGAATCAACCTAATTAGTAAATTAGTGATTTGTCTAAATTAACATTGTCCCTATTTAGGGACAAGGAGAAAGTCCCTATGGTATCAACTCCCGTTTCAAATATTATGTTTTAGAATGGCGTATGAGTCTATGAGATTGTTTTATGAGATAAGTACATGGATGTTTTTGATTTTAGGAAATAAGACTTTATAAAAAGGAAATCAACGTAAATAGGAAATAATTAACGTGATCTTTTGATTAGGAAACAAATCTCGCGGGTGAGAATCCACTTTGTAGGTAGGATGGAGTTAGTTGGGTCTTTCTTGCTTGGGTGCCTACCTCAGAGCATTTATTGAGAAGCCATCCCATCATTTAATGCTCACGTGAACAGTTTCTTTTATTGGGATACCCATCTACCAAATTATCTCCCAACATCTGGGCCTATTTCAGTATTCTCTAACTTAATAGATATTTCTTTGTCTAGATCACTTATTAGTAAAGTAAAATGTTAATATATTGATTAAATCAAGTTTAAATTGAATTAAACATTTAAAAAATGATGACACTTATTTAGCAGTAGTGGATTTTCAATAAATTCGAACCTAAAATTTCTTTCAACCATTAATTTAAGTATTTGTTAGTATCTTGTTAGATTTGATTGAGATAGAGACATAAATAACGCAACACTCTCTCTATTGGAACGAATGTGGTCTTCGAATTTCAAATTATAAATTATGAATGGTTAATAACATATAAACAACAACAATAGAAACTTGGACAATTTTTTACAGAAACAACTTCGTCAATTGATCAACATGTTTAAACGTCCGAAAAGATTACCTAAAAATCCAAGAGACTTGAAAGTGGTTTATCTAAAAGGTCCTAGGAAAAGCCCATTTCTCCTTGAAACGGGCTGGGCCATTTCAGCCCAATACAAAAGAAAGGTCGGTTTTAATCCCCTAGTTGTGAATTTTTAATAACAAAAACAGAGGAAGCAGAATATAGTATTGCCGAGTGCCGCCTGAGCTACCACCGGAGGAGGAGATTGAACTCAACTTTATCTTGTTAACTTCTAAATAATTGCAACCAGCGGTTAACTGACGATTCACGATTTTTTTGCCTGTTCAGAAATATCAGCCATATGCTTCGGACCTACCTTAGTTCAACTGGCGGCCTAGCTTGTGTCGAGGCATTATCATCTATCGATCTCAGCGATCGTTTCTCCGGCATAGCAAGCATTGCTCCCGGACACAATTAAGTCTACATTGATGCAGTATCATCTCAACAAGCTTTTACAGATTTGTCACCGGAGCGCGAGCTATCGAGCCCCAAAGTTGACTCCGAACCTGCCGGCATCAAGAAGAAGAAAGGAAGTGGATCCTCCAAGCTCTCTTGTAGCTTTAAGCAAGTTCAGACGTATCTTCAGCTAACGAGGAGACGAAGCAGAAGTTCTCTTATCATTTTAGGCTCCTAGAGATTGGCTCTCTCTGTTATTACATTTAGAAAAGTTTCTGATTAAGCTATAACAATTTTGATGTAAAGAAAATAGATTAATTCGCCGAAAAGCAAAATAAAAAGCTGCATCGCTATCTGAGTGGTCATTCTGTTCTACCAATAAACTATCCACTGGTTGGATGCATGGAAATCCAATTATTTAAATTGACAAGTTATATAGTGTTTTCACTATCACTTGACCTTTCATATGAATATAACCTCATAATCTTTTTTTTTTTGTCGAAATGTAACCTCATAATCTGTGTATTACATCTTTGTCTTTTTCTCCACCCGAAAAGACAAATATGGCGCAGTGGGCCATGGAAATCTTCTGGACCACCAACGTGGACGATAATAAAATCTAAGGAAAATTTTAGCAAGTATTTATCTAAGAAATATTATCTAAATTCACGGCAGAGTAAACATGATTAAGAAAAATCGTGCTATAGTGTCGAGTAATAGAAGCTGCCTTTCATTTATTTGTTATGTACATAGGCAGGAATGACTATGAATTGAATTGAACCGGTAATTCAGTTTGATTTGTTATGAGGAAGTATGGTATGGTGTGTATTTTAAATATGATAATTTTGTTATTTAGATAACTTAAAATTTAAGTATATATTTTAATATATCAGGATACTTAGAGCCTTCAACCCTAAAATTAATTGGTTATTCAGTATACTAAAGCGACAAGAATTCTGATTTGCCTCAATCCTCGTCTCCTTTTTTGAACAAAAGATAAGATGACCAAAGAGACCAGCTTTTTCAGCAACTTGTAACTTGTATTATCTCTGCCAACATTTATTGACCTCAAGACTCTGCCCATTTTCAAGCCCAGAGATTGATTTGACCTAAACCACAGTCCGTAATTGGATGATGCACTAATCTTAAATTCGTCTGCATTCGTGGCAACTCCACTAAGTTCAGTGGCATCTATCATAACAATGATTTGACGCATTCAACCCGAAATATCATTTGCTTAATTATGAACATGCACGCTCAGTGTTTTCGTCGCTAGAGATTAATCCAGAAATCAAATCTCCGACATCTATTAATCAAGAGTGAGAACATAATTTGACCTATAAAAGTTTTTTTATATTTTGGGCCACGTGTCAGAATCACAGCTCTTAGCAATTTATTGATCCGAATTTATGAATTTATTAGCTGACTTGTCAAATATGATTTTCGTTGTCTGGTATTATTTGGGCCTCAACGATTCTTGCATCCGAGAAGCCAATAAATAGAGCTTGTTCAATTAATTACCGTAATGGTTGCTTGCTTGTCGCACGTAAGTACGTATAGGAAGAGACTGAGAGCCTCGAAAGAGATGTGAACGCGAAGACCTTAGGGAATCAATTGATTGGTCAATGACAATGACAACATACATCGTTGCATGTTCCTAAATACCTAACCTCAAAGCTCTACGTTTAGCTAGCACACAGAAAGTTTATTTAACTCTACACATATATAATGTCTATATTTGAATTCTTGATAGAAAAAATGTTAATATTTTTCTACAGTACAAGATCCCCTGTCAGACATCATCAGCTGTAGAGAAGATATTCGTCAAACTATGGGAGGGAGATATCGTTCTAAATATTAAGCATAAGGGATTGAGTAATTTTGCATTGATTTTATAAAACGTCGAATGACAATAATTGATATATTTAATTTCCATTAAGAAAGTGTGACATAATAATGAAATATGAAGTTTTAATAGACATATATTATCAATTCACTTCTCATTCTCGCAATAATGACATTGATTGATGGGACTCCGCTAACATAAACAGGCACCAATGGATCGTAATTATTTGGGAATATAGTAACTTGACTAAGAATTCTTATTGATCTTCTTTAGTATCTATTACGTGACGACCATATTATAAGCGTTCATGGTCCTTTGTGCTCAGTTTAACATCTAAGCATTACCAGTCACGCTTATCAATTATTCAAATCAAACTAAGTCACCGGTTTCCACCTGATTCTTATAGCACTTCGAATTGACAATTATGAATATTTTGCCGCGTGGCAGTTCTGCGGGGAAGTTGACAAAATTGGTTCATCTTTTTTTTGTCAAAATTGTACAAACGTATGATAACAATTCAATGAATCTCTGGATTCATCATTGTGAAGCAATGGACTCACTGGAGGGGATTTTTCTCAAGTCAATTTGTTGACCGTCGAAAAAAGTCTAAAAGCACATAATTTCCTCCATGTTTCTTCATTCATCATATATAATTTAATC
>SOPF01028373.1:0-96967 GCA_012979155.1 Hypericum perforatum | reverse complement strand
TTACATAGAACTTGAATTGAAATTTGATTAATTGATTTATTAAATAATAAATATTCAGTAATCGAATTTTTTAGGATTTGGATTAAAAAAAAAGAGAGTTCATTTTTTGTTGAAAAATTAGTTAATTTAGGATCTGAAATACAATAGCAACTGTCCAAACCGAGACCAACCAAAAAGAACAAAAATAGATTTGATGAGAACAAGGAGATTGTCCCGTACGGAGAATAAAGACACTCGATTATAAGAAAATGACATTTGGGTAAAAGAACAACAACTAAAAATTAATTTAAAAAAATACTAAAATTCAAAAAAAATGTGGACCAAACAAAGGAATGTCTATAAATATTCTCTCTCTCATCTCAACCAAAACCTCACATTAAGTATAATACAATTACCGGTTTTTGATAACAATGACACTGATTTCGGTTCACGATGACCATATTTTGTTTTACATAAATACTAGTTTTTTACACTGAGATTGGTTATTAATGTAGATGTCATTTATTTTATATCGTTATATTAAAACCTTTATTGTATTGGATATAAATCATTACCATTTTACATTGTGTATCATATCTTGAAAAGCAACACAAGTTTGCATTAAAATAGATACTAGTTTGTATCATATGTGACATTAATTTATATTTACAATGCTACTAATGAATACTATGTATGACATTAGTTTGTGTTCTGTCTGTCAGTAGTTTGTATTTGAAATGACAATGGCTTGTTAGTATAATGACGTTGATTTTAATTTTTTTTTGGTTAAACAATCTAGTATCCGACTTCACTGGGTCGACTACTCTAGATTCGAGTCGGGTGAGACCCCTAGAAATGACAAATTTCTTCCAACAAGAATTTTAACACTGCTGCGTTCCTAATACTCGAACTCGAGACCTTGGTTAAGATGGGATGAGGCCATTACCACTCAACCCAAATGCTTGTTGGTGACGTTGATTTTAATATTTTTATAGGAAACACGATCGATGAATTAAAAAGTAAGGGGCTTAAGAGGAAAACCAAAAGCAAAATAAAAGTACAGTCATCAACATTAACCACAACGCAACGATTGATCAAAATACGACGAATATATACTTGAATCAACTACTTTGCACGAATAATTTTGTGACTCTGTCGTCGTGACAAGTAATTTTGGATATAATTACATTGATTTGCACTTAAATGAGTTTCGAGGAAGTTGACACATAAGTTTTGGCATTAAACAAATTACCAAACATAATCCACATTCAGAATAACTTTTTGCCCTTCCTAACAATTCCGGACTAGTCGTAATATATCAACTTCCTTTGGATAAGAGATAGTAACATCCAAAAGTGGAAGTTTCCCTATGGAATTTGGAAAGAGAAGCTAGAATAGAGGAAAGAGAGAGAAAATAAAATTTACAAATTGGACAAGAAAGTGGATAGTATCATTTTTTTTACACAAAATGTCACAAATACTCCTGATACATCATGAACTATCAATCTGATGGTCCAAGAGTTAGTCCCTGTATAGGGACAAGCGACAATGGATTGGGTATGCACAACACAAATCAGTTTGTATGGTTCAGAATTTGGATTGGCCACTATGTTATTTTTTTCATGTGATACTGGCTTTTTTTATGCAATACCAACATTTCATTCTTGCGATAATAACATGTGAATTGTCGTATTTTTTATTTTCTTGAGAATGACATTTTTTCATGTTATATTGGCCAATGTGGATATTTTTACTTTGGCCCCATAATTTTTAGATTTTTTCAAAATGCCCCCAACGTGTACACTTTCATTTTTTTCATGTGATACCGGCCCTTGTGAGATGTTTTCACTTTGATTTTGTATTTTTGTATTTTATTTTTTTTGCAAAAAAGCAGTCAAATTTTATATTTTCGTTTTTTATTTATTTTTCTAAGAATGACATTTCATTTATGTGATATCGGCATGTATACGATATTTTTTTATGATCCCGTAATTTTTGAAATTTTTCAAAAAAATTATTCATACGGTTAAACAAATAATTTTCAGCATCCAATCCAGCTCCGAGACAATCTCCATTTAGTCTCCTCCAAATCCAATACCCAAAAAATACCCAAAAATTGATTCAGACGGCATTCCGAGGAAAGTGTCTTTCTTTCGCCCCTGTGCCTCACCGTACGGGAATAAAGCCGTCACTAGCATATTATTTCCTTATTAAAGTTGGAATTTAAAATTTTTATTATTTACAGCTACTAAATTAATTAATTGAGTAGAGGACCACCAAAGCATTTTTATATCAACCAAAAGAGTACAGTGTATTTATAATTAAGTCGTGGAAACTAGGGCCGAAAAAAGAGACAAAGTCAGGGAATTTTTGTGGTTAATTCCCAACTAGTGCTTCAGCTCCATTTTAATTATCACACTCCATAACAAAACAAACAGAAAATCCCTAATATTTCCGATTAGAAAAAAGAAAAATAAGAAAGAATATACAATGGGGGAAAATTATCAAATATTCCCCCCGGAAATCCCCCTTTAATATCCTAAATTAAAAAAAAAGGTAAGATTTCAGAAAAAGCCCTAATTAGAGAGGAAGCCTCCTTTAACCGCCAAACTAGAAGTAATCATCAACATCGGCGACGAGACCTTCGAGGTCACGTGACCGGGACCCGAGGCGGATGGCCTCCATGATCCGCTCGAATACGAGCACGTGACAAGGGATCCTGAGGACGCCCTCCTGCTTGTACCCGTACTCCTGCGCCGACTTGTTCAGGAGCTCGACGAAGACCGGGTGGTTGAGGAGCTCGGCACTCACGACGAACCGCTCCATCCCATCGCCGACGTAGACCGGGACGTGTCCACCGGGGACGGACTTCGACGATCGGAAGCTTCGGCCTGCGAGGGCGAGTGACCGCCGGCGGGATGAATTGCCGGAGACGGCGGAGTCTCGCCGGAGGAGGCTGTACTGGGAAGAGGAGTCGGCGACTCGGGAGAAGCGGCGTAGGAGCTGCTTCATGGTGTTGTTTTAGAGAGAGAAAGTGGGGGATCTGGGAGTTGGTTTCTAGAGAGACAAAAGAGAGAGTGTGGGGGTGGGAATCAAAATGGGGGAAGGTGGGAATATATAAAGGGGAAGGGGAGAGAGAGAGAGAGAGATTGAAAGGTACAAGTATGGAGTACTTGCCAGGTACAATTCACTCCGGGGGCGTATTAAATTGAATTCCTTTTTCCTGCTCGGAAAGTCGCTGTTTTTTTAATTAGATTTTATAGAAGGTAATATTTTAATGAGATCCGCTGGTTAAAGTTTGTAGAATTTATATATTTCAAATATATAATAATATTATAATTAATGAAAAAGCTTTAGTGATAAAAATATATTGAAAATATATTAGAATTATAACAAGCAAAAATCTGTCTGGTGGGCACTCAGTAGGGTTGATTTGGGGAACATGAAAACATTTTAGAATTAACGAAATTACGTACGTAATCCGTATGTACATATTAAAAAGTTTAAAACAGAATTTGTTTGAAATAGATGTTTTTAAGTTAAAATAATGTGTTTAAAATTTATCTCATATAGAAACAAAATGTTATTTCCAACAAAATTTTACAATTGAAATAACTAGAAAAATGGAAAAAATTTTGAGAACTAAAAATATTTTATTTAAATAGTGTTAATGTTCATGACACATTGGGCAAATGGTGTTAAAAAAAAAATTATCCCCAAGATAGTGTTCACATGACGAATCAGAAAAAAAATCTTGTTTCTTGGTACCAAAAAACTAAAAATAGCATTGTTTTATCTAGAAACGAGATTTTTAACCATTATCAAGAAAAGAATTTTTTTACTATTTCTTGGTCGGATCATAATTTTACATTTTGTTCAGTGGCCAATTTCGTTCAGTGGATGACCTCAAGTTCGAATCTAAACCTCCTAAAAGTTATTGGCAAAACTTCACTTCAATAAAAATAGTTTTACAAAATTTCGTTTTTGTATATTTTAACTATTAAAACATCAACGAACCATAAGTTTTAATATTTTTGCTATACTAATAAAAATTTATGACATTTAATTCATTTTTTATTTTGTGTTGTTTTTGTGTTCATTGGAATTTTAGAAAGGAAATCAATTTTTTTGGAAAAATAAAATTGATTTCAAATACCCTATTCAAATTGATATTATTTATTTGTGACTCACGGGAATTTTTTTAAAATCTTGGGTGGCCACGTGGATATCAAAATATTAAATTAATAAAAAATAGCATCAATTTTATAATAAGTGATAAATAGTAAAACCAAAGTAAAAAATAAAAAAAGAGAGGCAAAGTTTCGGACTTCCGAGTACGACAGTTTTTTTAAATTTATTTAGCTAAGTATACTTAAAATTTTAAATTTCAGATGTCTTTAAAATTTATTCATCTTTCAAACAAATTTTCTTCCATTCTTGAAAATGAGCAGGATTTAAAATGACAACTTCTTAAAAATAAAGTATGATTCATTAATGATCGTACAGGTGAGCATTTGGATTATCCGAATCCGAATTATCCGATTTTTGTATTATCCAAAATTTCCAAAATTATTATTTCTTGATCCAAATCTGAATCCGAATAACGAATTATTCAAAATCCAAAATTATTTTGGATATGGACTCAGATAGTCCGATTTATCCGATTTTTTGACAACTACGGACTTCTATAACTTCCTAATTTTTCTGCAATCGCATCTATTAATAAAAAAACCTAACACTGCTTTGCAAAATAATATTATAAAATTCAAGCAAAAACTACAAATATGCCTTCTGAATGACAATGTCATGTAATCAAAGGGATGTTCTGTGTAAGAATTATTTGGTGTTGGCTGAAATATTTTAATTAGAGTTCAAAGTGTTTTTATATTTGAGTTTATCAACTATGATGTCGTAATAGGATTTTTAATTTACTTACTTGCTAAAGAATTGGGCCAGCCCAGTAAAAACACAACCTTCCAATCCTATAATTTATTATATATGTATTAAATATTTTGGATATTTGGATAATCCAAAATTTCTTTTTTTAATCCGAATCTGAATTCAGAATAAAATTTTTGGATTATCTAAATCTGAATCCGAATATAAAATTATCCGAGTCCAAATCTGAAAAAAAAAATTAAATATTAGATTTGGATATTGAATAATGGATTTTTGCTCACCCCGAATCGTACTCATAAAAAATTTGTGTTGCACGTACGTTTACGTGAGTGAGAGATTCTACTCCTTTCGAAAAATCACCTTGTCCACTTGTCATTGTTACCGCATCCGTTATCTACGTGACACTTTAATTGCAAGATGTCCACGCTCCTTGTAGCGCGTCATAAATATTTCATTTCGGAGGAAGTATTTTAACCATAAATGGATGCAAAATCTTTTTTTCTTTAATTTGAGGCTGGAATCTGCAAGCCGCATGCCTCTACGCCGGTATTTGTACTGTTCCGTTCACATTGTAAAAAACAATAATAAGTATCGAGATTATGATAATTTATCATTTCTATCAAAATGATACAGTTTCTTTTTCAAGTAAAATGATACAGTTTGACAAAAATGGATACCCCGCAAAATGCTAATATCATCTCTAGTCTACTTATATTTAATTGTAATCATGTTGGAAGTACGAAGGTTTCAATATGGCAACAAGGATTGTATAAATCACACATTTTTTTTTAAGTAAAAGATTTTATTACCCACCAAAGAAATTACACCAGAGGTGCACAAAGTGCACTACACCAAGTCAAACGTCTAAGATACACCAAAAGTGTCGAGAGACACAAGGCCAAAAGATTACACCAAAGGTGCGCAAGCACACTACGCCTAAGAAACGCCTAATGCCAAATGCGACCAAGCCCACACTGACAAAGGAAAAATAACTGACAACCCCGAGTGGTGAGGACCACAAGTAGCCCAAACCAGAAGCCCATCATGAGGGGACGCCCAAACAAGGGACCCAGCCCAAGACTAGCACTGCACAGCCAAAAAACCTAAGGCAGAAGAGCACCGTCGCCGCCAACAACCAGCCAGCCCTGAAGCCACCTTCAACGGCCATCCTGCCACCCTCCTAGGAGCGCCCAAATGCCCAATCGACCTAACAGAGATGCTGACACCAAAGTTCCTAGAAGGAACACCTGCCAAAAGACAGAAACACACAACTGCAAGGAACAAAGGGCCGAGAGAGAACTCGGGGAAGAAGAGGCCACAACAGCCAGGGAAGAGACGCACAAGACACGGCACGACGGAGGGGAGAGAACCGCTGTTGAAACCGAGAACTAAACCAGTCCAAGAGCTCTGCCAACACACCTGCCGACCAGACCCCGCAACCAAGCCGACCACCACTGTGCCTCCTGCCCAGGGATGCCAAACCCCAATAACATTGCAGACAAGAGGTATAGGCCGACAAAGTGCACCTACGAGAGGGGAGGGCAGTCCAACGAGGGGAAACCCCAAGGCGAGCACAAAACCTCCTGGGTCCACGACTCGGTGGGGAGCAGAGTCCACAATCAAGCCTCGCCGAGCCCCGCCATGGTCACCGACAGCAAGGAGGGCACCGACGATCCTCCCGAGAGGATTTGCGTGAACCACCAACCGATGATCTTTCCATTTAAACACAACCTTACCTTATTAATAAATGAATTTCGAAATTGGTAAAAATGTATGAATCAAACATTGAAGACCTAGCCGTAGGTGATGATTTAATTCCACATATCGGGATGATTTATATATTTGTTGTAGCTGATTTCTGCATGAATTATGGGTACAGTTATTCTCTCTCTATGAAGGAATTGGATCAACTAGCTAGTGGTTCATAATCCTTGACATATTGACTTACAATCTATACAAGGAAAGAGCCGTTGTGGGCATCAATGAAGAAGATATATGATCAACAAAACAGTTGTTCGGTTATATGGCAACAAGGATTGGATGAATCAAACATTGAAGACCTAGCCGTAGGTGAAGATCTAATTCCACATATCGGGATGATTTCTATATTTGTTATAGCTGATTTCTACAGAAATCGTGGGCACGATTATTCTCTCTCTATGAAGAATTGGATCAACTAGCTGGTGGTTCATAATCCTTCACATATTGACTTCCAATCCATACAATAAAAGAGCCATTGTGCGCATCAATGAAGAAGATACATGATCAACAAATCAGTTGTTCGGTTCACTACAATATCTCGTGTACAATTTGCAATTACCTTAATTGGTTATTTAATTTCCATTGTTAGCTCAATTAGTCACTGTAATGTGTAACAATTGAATCAAGTCAAGTCAATTACATACTCTTTCCCTCTATTACAAATTATCACGTTGACCAATTATCCTTGATAACAGACTAAACAAAGTTTACTATTTTTTTAGGGCATGGTTCTTATTGTTTAATTATATTGTATTATAACTATATCTTTTCTCATTCTTAGGTATAAAACTAAAATATCTACAATCTGTAAATCATGTTATAAAATATGTGTAGAGGTGATATATCTATATTTGAACTCCATCAGGTATTATCCAAACATACAACGCCCCATACACCGATTACACCATGGCCTGATGACACTGGAGCGACAGCTCTACTATATATACGCGCTTACGCGTCCGGGAAAAAAACACTAGCATAAGATTATAATAATAATATTTTCTCAATTATATTGGTCATTTCACTTTCATAGTCCAGTATCGTGGTTTAGTTTTTGTTTGAAATTCTTTCGTATATGGTTATATAATGAGCTATTAAATTTAGATATGATTTGATCTTTTAATGACAGTAATATAAATTTTTAGCACTGCTATGTTTCTAAGATTAAAAAAAATCAAATTAAAAAAAATTATTTATCACCTTCCATACACATTGCCCATAAAAAATGTTGTTGGGACACACAAATCACGAAGAAGGAACTACTTAATTATAGTGGCTGATGTGAACAATTAATTGATTGCAACAGTTCTGGTTGATAGAGCAATTAGTGTTGCTTATCGACAATATTAACATATTTATTTTTATATTGTAGAGGTCGGCTAGTTAACACCGCATTACAGTTGCTCAACAATTGGGCTTCAACTGAAACTAAATATACGTATTTGAATTAATCAACCAAAAAAGTTAAAATAATTTCATTAAAATGAGATGGCCTCGTTGAAGTGTGTGTGTAAGCCGACTTTATTTACCTAATTTTCTAGTGTTGCCTTACGGGTCGATTTGTTAGGACTTGGATTTGGAGTTATATGTTTATTGGGCTACAGTACTATCTTGAACAAGTCCAGGCTATTAGATCAACAAATTGTTTATCTAACGGTTTAGACAAACAGAATGTATTTTTTTGTTTTTTAGAAAAAAAAGGAGAGAAAGAGAGAGGAGAGTACCAGGAAGGAGAAGAAAAAAGAAGGAAGGAGAGCTCGGAGACCTGCCACACCTCAAACAATCTCTCTGGCGAGGACGATCTCGACGACGACAACGCGTTGGAGTTTTTACTTCTTTAGATTCCAGAATCGGAACTCTATACATTGCTTATATTGTTGATCATCAACTCCACCGTGAATTTTGGAACCATTACTTAGATATCATCGTTTTCTCTGTGATTTTGTCGACGATGGATTTGTGGTTTGTCGATAAATGAGTGGTTGATTTTGTTGATAATTTGCTCAGATTTCAATGGTTTACACAATTTATTCAATGGTTTTCTTGGTTATATTCAATAGTTTTCCAATTTATTCAATAGTTCGCCGTTCTCTCCGTGATAGTGAAGGATTGATCAGATTGATTCAACGGTTTAGTATGATTGATTCAAGACTTTGGTGTATTTGATTCAATAAATTTATCTGATTGATACAATAGTTTGGTATAATTGATTCAATGGATTGATAGGTTTGATTCAAATATTTTCTCTTTTTATTCAATAGTTTTGTTTGTTTAATTCAATAATTTCGTATATTTGATTCAATAGTTTGATTTGTTTGATGAAAAGTATCTAACGAATTAAAAAAATTGTCAAATTAATTATTTAATACGATATATCATCGTGAGTAAAAAAAATTATCATAGGACTATACAACGTTTATAATTATATACTTATCAACGATAAATTCAAATGCACATTGTTTTTAAATTCGCCAAAATAACCTCGCAAAATGTTAGTTCTATTCTGAATTGTTTAGTATGATACGAAAAGTACAGACAACAAATATATTTTTTTTATAAATACACATTTCTAAAGATTAAACTTTTGAACCTCTTAAAATTTTATGACTTATTATATCGGTAGATTACAAACACTTTGGTAATAACGAATAGCTCTTCGGTCCTAAAATAACGAATAACTCTTCGGTCCTAAGACAACGAATAGATGTAGGACCAATCAATTTCGTATTTCCAATTTTAAATTAGTTTCCTTGCTATTCCTTTGAAAAAAAAATGGTACCAATCGGGTAATTAGACTAAATAATTTAAATCCAACTAAAAATTTTACATTATTTACTGTAATTAAAAACGTATGAAACTCGTGTTAATTCTTAATTGATCCAAGATAAGCGGTAAAAGAAGGCGGTAATAAAATCGGTGACAAGCGCGTGGTGGTTCACGCGGGAGCCCAGCGTGTCATAGTGTCCTTCGTGGAGGGCCCGGCTTGGGAATCCGTTTCCGTTGTTAGCCGGTTGCCTTTCCATAAAGTTCCGTACGGTCATATCGTACAGAAGAACAACAGGGCCCACCATAAAATATTGTCCGACCGACCCACCACGGCGACCACCATTATCTTCCTTTTCCTCCTTGGCCCTTTGCTATTTCGGTATGGCCAGTTTATCGATCCTTTAATTAATTTTTTTTCTAGATCATTTTTATTTAATTCATTTAATTGATTGATTAAATTTGAGTTCAATACAATATTTAAAATTGAAAAAAAAATTTTGCATCAAATATTTAGTATTGTGAAATTTTTAAATACTCGAAACCTTATTTAGCTAAAATAATTCTTTCTAAAGTTTATCTAAATATTTATTAATTATCAATTCTTTCACTTTGGGGAGATGAGATGAGATAAGATGAGCATCCTTTTCCTGTGTACGGACCCCTCCATTGAGCAATTGGGAAAAAAAGCAAACTGCAAACGTGATGCCGTTTCATTCTCCACTTCCAACCAGAATAAAATAAAATATTGTTTTAACATCAAGTGTGGTTCCAATGTGGCGTTTATCTTGCTCGAGTTCCTCTATTATGCCAGTGGCTATTTAAATATTAAAAGAATCAAATTTCGGCAAACTAGTGGAATGGAGATTTATTTGACATGTTCTCAATCAAAATTCGGATTCGTCAACATTGAACATTGAATGTGAATGCAGCAGTGTCAATGAGACTATTCCCAAATAAGTTTTTTTTATTACAGACATATAATATAACTCACGGCATCTCATATATTTTTAATCGAAAGTGATATGGTACAAGATATTTAAGTTGAAGTGACTAATTAAATTCCAAATAAATTGTTGAAAAATTTATCACGGGTGCCGGGCAGACAACATCTCACCATTTTATAACACTAAGATGTACTTAATGAGTTAATGTATGTTATTATATGTTAGCAGACGTGAGAAGAAGTGGAACAGTAAGTTGTAAACGGAACGGGAAATTTCCGACGAGCTAGAATAATGATAATTAAATTTCGGTTACCAACTGTTCATACAACCAACATCATTAATCTCTCTGAATAATTAAGTTGGAACATAGCAGAATAAATCAGGTTGTAGGAAGCTTCGAAGAAGCGACGAGCAACCTCTCCTGTTGAAAGTTTTGACGTGTTGTATTTTCTGATATTTTTTATATTCAAGTACAAAAAATAAAGTATTATCAAGTTGTGTTTGTGAACAATTATTTTGATGATATGTTTTATATTATAAAAAATTGGATTCAATACATGTTTAACTTACCTTGTGTATAATCGAGACCGACCAATTTTATCCAATTCACGGACAGATTACACAGATTGCAGGTTTTTAGGGGTAGTTGGCAGTTTGGTCCAACCGTACGAAGTCCTACGGACGAGTACGGAACGTATGGTACGAAGGAGTCGACGGTCAATATATTATATCTGTATAAAGAAATGTTGAAATCGGAAAGGCCCACTGCTGAGCTATTCCTGACTGTATTACGTGGGAACGTGGGAGTTCTGGTCACAATTCACCCAATTTTTGTCACATCAGGTGTGGGGTTACAATTCTTTTATTGTATTCGATTTATTTATTTGCGCAAATATTTATGTTGCTAATAGTGTAAATTGAATGGTGAAAATTACTCCTTTACCTGTCACCAACTTGAAGCTTCTAACTTATGCAAGGGAAAACTTCGAGACGTATCATTAATATTGCAGGTCTGATACCAATAAAATAGCAACTTTCTTATAAGTGATGATTACATTCATAATTATGATCCAAATAGTAAAAAATAATTGTAATTTCAGTAATACTGTTTGACTTAATTACGGACCTATGCTTCCATCCAAAAAAACAAATTAAGGGCCTGTGTGGCCTAACAGAGGCCGGACCCGTCGTGGCATCATTTTATTTGATGCGTCACTGCTCTTTATTTTGGATCCTTATCTATAATTGCCTGCAATCATACATAAATTTGAGACATTTTACTGTTAGTGTCGACATGCGAAATAGACTAGAGTGGTGCAATAACGTAAGAATTATGGTTCTTGCAATAAGAATCTTTTAGGTTTGAGGAGTCCATATGATTCGGGTGGGTAATTCTATACGTTATACATATATAATGTGAGTAATATTTATATCAATAAAAAAATTTTCTCTTCAAAAAGAGGTACCATAACATAAGAATTCGACAAAGCTCCAATTAGAATCTAGCCCATCCACTTGTTATTATTTGTACATGTTATTTACCCAAACAACTTTTTATCGAATACATTATATCTGAGTCGTACCAGATTGGAGATTCGAATTTCATGAGATTGGAGTGTGAATTTAAGCGTTGAGTTCTTTTTCGGGTAGGATACTGAAGTGGTCCTTTTGTGTCTGTCTGGAGTATATATGCATAGCTTTACAAGTCACGGGATTTTGTTCCCTTGCATAAGGGAGGAGCCATTGGATAAACATTTCGTGCCTTCGTCGACACATCGTCATTTTTATATTTCTCCTTTTGAAAGCAACTTAACAACTACTGCTTCTCTCGACCACATTTATAATAAATCAAAAAGCCAATAAGTGGACTCCTTGATCTGATCTTTGAACTATATTGCCTCCTCGTTAGTATATAGTATTACATATCCTAATATAAAGTAATCACATGCACCAAGTGAAAAATTGTCAAAATTAGCGACTTTTTGATACCTTCCTTTTTGCTACAGGAACACTATGTACATGTTGATTTTGTTATAAGTAAAAATTTATTTCAATCAAGATTTTACCAAAGTATCTTTATGCCACACGAACACTATGTACATGTCGATGTTTTTATAAATAAAAATTTATTTCATTAAGATTTTACCAAAGTACATGTCGAGTTATGAGAGTCGTTAATTTTTTTTTTTTTGGAAATACAAATTGTTAGATCATAATAATGTTAGAGTTTAAAATTTCTTGATATTTATAATCATGTGCAGTTGATTAGCCCTTGGAAACTCCAAAAGTTGTTTCTAGAATTGCGAATTTTTGTATGCTCCAATGTAGGTCTCACACGCTGCAGCGATGTAAACGAGGGGACGGGCGGATACGTAAATTTCTTTTTTGGAATCGTGCGATACATCACTCATAAGTCCAAAGATATCTAGATAATATCTGTTATAAGTTATATCTGACTAAGCAATCTCGGATTTTAACTATTAACAACATAACGAAAATAATGTATTGACGTCAAAATGAGTTATCAAACCTTAGAATTGTAAAGAATCATACGAATCAGGATCATGGTAAAAGGATTAGCAACACCGAAAATAATGGAGGCCGTGAATAATAATTAATTAATAAGAATGGCTGGTGCGCATATTGTCATAATTTTTTTTGGTGAAATATTGTCATAATTAAGGGGGTGGGAAATCGAAGGGCCAAACAATTGGCATTTTTAAAAGTTTTTATTAAAAACGATTAAAAAAAGAAGAAGTTAATTGAGCCGTATAGGTAAGTGGTACGGTGCCTTTTTTAAATTATTGCTGCCCGGTTCCTTACCAATACGTGGAATCCACACTCCCACCTTTTTAAAGAATATACACGATTAATATATAGTCATGTACTAAGACTAATTTAATCACATCGATTTAAGTTATTAAAAAGATAATAATATTATTTTTTTGTTGATATTTTTTTTCATATTCTAAACATCATACCTAACTAAATCAAAATTGTAGTCAGGTTTGTAATTGTTACACTGGTAGAGAAGAAACCAGCTACCTGAGAGCTGCCAAAAACATGAAGTAAATACTACGCGTTCCGGGCCACTCCCACTAATTATAGCTATGATACGCATGTCCCCTCGCCCGAGGCAATTTTAGTTGTGCCCGCGGAAGGAATTATTACATGTTTAATCAATTCTCAAGTATTTGCAATTTCATTCTTTTCTGATTTAAATTAATTAACATAATAAATATTTTTAACGCGTGAGCATGAAGAGGGTGCCGTTTCTCCATCAGCGCTTGATCTCACCTTGGATGTTTTAAGTGTTCGGAACCACACTTACACGTGGAGGCCCAGCTGTGCGCAAGTCTGTGCGCAAGTGTATATTGTTCCTGAAGCAAAAGCAATTGGAAAGACATCTCATCTGCTATAATTATTTTAATGTTATTGTTGTCTGTGTGCAATTAATTAAGGTGGGAACTGGGTCCATACATGGCCCATTTCCCTACACTCTGAAATTGATGTCTTTGTCTACTACACACTCCATATCTCGGCCCACCATATAACGCGGAATCTTGCCAAATTTTTAGATTATGTTTTTTGAAATTAAATAATATCCAACAATTAATCCTTACCGGATATCCAGCAAAAGCCAGTTTCTGTATACCCTTGTACTTGGATGTCTTGTCTTATGTCTTTAAAAAGTTGTTTAATAGTTGGTTTACTCGGGAATGGATTTGGTCTTGGATGTGTAAAGTGATCCGGGACTAACTTAGATAAATAGGAACTATTAAGTTAGTTTTTTAAGTCAAGCATTCTTATTTTTCTTTCTTACTCGACATTTTACAGGAGCCAATCTTGTCCCTATTTAATCGCATTTGTGATGGCAGTTTTAGCGTCATGATGAAAGACAAAACTCATAACTAGGATCTTAACCGAAAAAAAGCTCATAACTAGGATGAAAGAGAAAGCCCAAAATATTTGAAAATCGGATAGTAGAGAAAGCCAGGAATATATAAGCCCAAACGAACTATACCGTCGAAGTGGAAGCCAAAGTGGATGACCCAGAGTTGGGCCGGGCCGGAGTACTTCCCGCTTTTGTATAGAGGAAACGGAAGTGGGCCATTTTCTGTGGGACCAGAGACGAAAAATCTACGTAGTCTAGGTAATGAGAGAAAGACACGTGGAATATGGTTGAGCGGGCTTTGCCACGTGGAAGACCAGCAAGTCCCGACCAATCCTTGGACTTGGACAGGGTCTTTGGTCGTCCAGATCGCAAGCTCGCACTCAAATTCGTTAATCCTTATTTCCGTTCAGTAATGATCTATATTTTGGATACAGTAAAATATTATATAAATATCAATACTAGAATAAATTATAATAGTGTAATATTGTATGCTCAGAAAAAAATTGCAAATTATTTGTTTGTTTCATTGAAAATCCTAAAGGGATAAAAATAAATAAATATTAAGATGAATTCCAAAAATGCACAAAATCCAAAGGCTGTCCAAAGTCTCACTTCCAAGCGACGACTTCAGAGTTCAGTCCTAAAATCTTAAAGGAAAAAAATCAATCCTTCATCGGCTTCGTCCTCCAATGTCGGCTTCAGAGGAGGGTCCCACCCGTCCGGCGGCGGTGCGTGAAGCCTTCGGCAACGTGCTGTCCCTCTTCATCCTGGTCCTGATCGGCGTCCTTGGCTTCTCGATCCGCCTCTTCTCCGTAAGCGGGTCCCACATTTCCTCATTTCCCGACCAGAGCAGATTAAAGATTTGAGCTTTTGAGTTTTTTTTCTGGCTTCCCCAGGTCATCAAGTACGAGAGTGTTATCCACGAGTTTGACCCGTATTTCAACTACCGGGTCACCCAGGTAAGGGTTCTGCGATCTGGGTATCTCCCAAACGTCTTAATTTTTTTTTTGTCAGAGAAGTGATGTTTTGGTTTATCTTTTGTGGGTTTGCTAGTTTTTGTCGAAGAACGGGATATACGAGTTCTGGAACTGGTTCGATGATCGCACCTGGTAATGGTTACTGCTCCTCATTCCAAAGATTGACACGTTTGGGGTTCAATTTGCAATCTTTATGTGATTTTGATTTTGAAGGTACCCACTTGGTCGTGTGATTGGTGGAACTGTCTACCCCGGGTTGACTTTGACTGCCGGCACCATATGGAAGTAAGCTTCGCTCTGATGATTTCCAATGTCTGAATTCGTTAGTACTTGTCAGTTGAATTTGTTGGGGATGTTGCTGTATCATGTCAGGGTTGTGAACTCTTTGAATATCCCGCTGTCCGTGGAGACTGTTTGTGTTTTCACTGCCCCAATTTTCTCTGCCTTTGCTTCGTGGGCTACTTATCTCTTGACTAAGGTTTGTATTGGGGTTCAATCTGTTTCTCCTTTTGCATTATAGTAAGTTTAGGTGATGATTCTCGTGCTATTCTTTTCAGGAGGTTAAGGGTGCTGGTGCTGGTCTCACTGCAGCTGTTCTTTTGGCCATGGTAAATTATATGATGGGTACTCATTACTTTATGGATATCATTTACTTGTATTGGTCTTTGTTTTGGCTAACTTCTTTCATTTGACCGTACTCTGTCTATGCTTGTTACGAGAGATCCTTGTGTGTGAGGAGTTTCATGATGGTTGTGTGTTTAAGCAAACAGTAGTCATGATACTGGCTCGGTCTGTTTCTTTCCTCGCGTGATAGGTGGGAAGGAAGAGAATGTATTGACAAGATACGAGTCCAGTGCATAGACTTTGATATTGGATGTTTCAGTCCGGGCTGCAGTCTGTCCTGTACTGCAGATGTGATCTGGATGAACGTTTCCTAACATATAGTTCCAGTGTTAGATTGGTCGTTTATGATTTTTGGATTTCAGGACGACTGCTTGATCTTCTATGCTTCTCTCTGCAGGTTCCTTCGTACATATCAAGATCAGTTGCTGGAAGCTATGACAATGAGGCCGTTGCTATATTTGCTCTCATATTTACCTTCTACCTTTACATAAAGGTTAGAAGTCGAGAGTGGAAGTTGGCCAGCATGTTTTTTTTTCTGCTACTTGTTTATGAAGCTAACAGTTGCTACCTTTTCGCTCGATTTATGATTGATTCTTTTGCAGACTTTGAACACAGGGTCCCTCTTTTATGCTACACTCAATTCATTAGCATACTTCTACATGGTGAGCGTTTTGCTACTGCTCATGGGCTTTTTTCTCTTTAGATTTTGCGGTCATCAAGTCCATTCCTCATTCTGTTTCTTCTTCAGGTTTGCTCATGGGGAGGGTATACCTTTATAATCAATCTTATTCCTATGCACGCTCTTCTGTGCATTGTGACTGGTCGATACTCCTCTCGGCTATATATAGCGTATGCACCTCTTGTAAGTTTCTCCACTTTCCGATGAGTTCTGCCCCTAATTAAGAAAGATAAGATTGAGTTCTTCTATGATTGCTTATTCCGTCATGTCACAAATGATTGTTGCAGTTAAATGGTAGATAAACTCTTCAAAAGCATCATACCATATTGTGTTAGAGGCTCTTGAGTTATGCTTTACCTATTTCCTGTCTTTTCAGCTTTAAGTTCTTTTGCTATTAGATTCTTTACTGTAAATAATGGCTTTCTAACAACAATGATCAATTAAAGTCAGGAGTAACTTTGTTGGGGGAAAACTATGTTCGACTAGTTTTAATGAATTTATGTTTTTGGTGCAGGTGGTCCTGGGAACATTGTTAGCTGCTTTAGTTCCTGTGGTTGGATTTAATGCAGTCATGACCTCCGAACACTTTGCATCATTTCTGGTATCATGAACTTCCCTTCCCTTTTTCATTTTCTTGTTCTGTTGTAGAATACATGATTTGTTATCTAAGAAACCCATTACACTATCTTTTGGAAACTGAATTTTTCTATTCCTAAAGTATTTCTTGCTTTTTCTTCTCATATATTGAGTGAAATGCCGAAGTTCTATCTCTACAGTTTCTCTTTGTGCTGCCTACCAACTAGCCACAAAATTCACAGCAGATTTTAATAAATTGTTGGTAGGTTTAAATATTTAGTTGTACTGTTTCAAGTGTGGACTAATAAAGAACCTAATTCGCACATTTGCGTTTATATTTGGTCATAAGATGACCATGTATCATTGCCTTTTGCCGTTTTTGAAGTCTGTTTCTTCAGCCTTTTGATTTCTGCTCTTTTGCATCAGTAAAGGATCCCTTTTCACTAATTTTACTTTTGCAGGTTTTTATAGTCATCCATGTCGTGGCTTTTGTCTATTACATTAAAGGGACTCTCTCTCCAAAAATGTTCAAAGTCGCTGTAACACTAGTTGTAACTGTTGGCCTGTAAGTGCTCTGACCCAGCTTGCATCTCGACTTTTGAATACCGCATAAATGTTAGATGGTCATACCATCACAGACAAGACGTTGCATTGTGTTTGAAAGTAGAAAAAAATGATTTATACTCTGTCTACAGGGTTGTTTGCGGTGCTATGGTGGCCGTTGTAATTGCTTTGGTTGCATCCAGCCCGACAATGGGATGGAGTGGAAGAAGTTTAAGTTTGCTTGACCCGTGAGTCACTATCTAGTTCAAATGGGTTGTTCCGATGGCTCCTTGTAGAGAATGCGTTTTCGAGGTTGTGATCATTACTTTCCTTTCTGTTATGGCAGAACTTATGCAAGCAAGTATATCCCGATCATTGCTAGTGTCAGTGAACATCAACCACCAACATGGCCATCATACTTCATGGACATCAATGTTCTTGCTTTCTTGGTTCCAGCAGGGATTATCGTAAGCATATCTTCGACGTTTTCTGCCAAGCTTCTTCTCCATCTATTATGTATGCCACTGATTTTTGTTTTTTTTTCCCGTCTATTGGCAGGCATGTTTTCTGCCGCTAACCGATGCAAGCTCCTTTGTAGTCCTTTACATTGTCACTTCCGTATATTTTTCTGGGGTCATGGTAAGTACATTTAGATCTAGAGTAACCCGCTTTGCTTTGCATTTTTGGTAGTCCACGGAATCACAACTTGTTGAGTATTTGTATTTTAGGTGCGTCTGATGCTGGTTCTTGCTCCAGCTGCATGTATCCTGTCTGGCATTGCTCTTTCTGAAGCTTTTAATGTCCTTACGCGATCCATTAAGTTTCAGCTTCCTGGATTATCGGAAAGTTCCAGTGGTGATGTAAGCATGTCTATACACCAATTATAATCTGTACACTAGTTTTCCACGGGGTATTCAGTTTGCGGGTTAATATCAAGTTTTTTACCATTAAGCCTGGGGATGCTGCACTACGCCCTAGCGAAGAGAAGAAAGATGCACCCAAAACTGTGAAGACCGAAGATGCACCTAAAGAAAAACCGTCAAAAAAGAACAAGAAGAAAGAAAAAGAAGTTGTGGAGAAGGCTTCCTCTAAGTCGCGGATAGACAAGAGGCTTCTTGTGTTGCCTCTGGAGACATCAGTAATTGGAATTCTCTTACTTGTCTTCCTGGGAGCCTTCTATGTGGTACGTAGTCTATCTTGTTGTCAGTTCGTATCTTTTCTTCCCTGAGAATAATTGCTCCGAAATAAAATGGCCAAGAAAGAATTATACCTCCAATACTTTGCTGAATAAGATTGGAGTTCGTTCATAAAGGCTTAATTCTTCTGCATGCCTAAGCCTTCAGAATTTCTGTTTTAACCAAACATTTTATTTTGTAAGAGATCTGCTTCCAATACTAGGTATCAGCTGATCATCTTTTGTTATCCTAGAGGAGATTTCTTATCTCGAATGACCATTGCCTGGCAGGTTCATTCCGTCTGGGCTGCAGCTGAAGCTTATTCCGCACCCTCTATCGTTCTAACTTCCCATACACCAGATGGCGGCCAACATGTGTTCGATGACTTTAGAGAGGCTTATTCCTGGTTAAGCCATAACACTGAAGTTGATGATAAAGTACGTTTCAGACCATTTCACTTCCTCTGTGGGAGGGTTGTGGTTTTTGTTTCGGCACCATGGCTTTTCCCAACTAATATAATTAAAGAATCTGTTGTTTTATGGTCATTGTTCCCTCCTTTGATTAATCGGATGTTTGTCCCACTACCTATTGACGGAACACAACTTTTGAAGTAATATTTTGGTTCAAAATTACAGTAATCTGCTCATGAGGAAATATTTTGATGCATCGGATTTAAGCTGTGCAGGTTGCTTCATGGTGGGATTATGGTTATCAGACAACTGCCATGGCTAATCGCACTGTCATTGTTGACAATAACACTTGGAACAACACACATATTGCGACAGTTGGAACAGCAATGTCTTCTCCTGAAAAGGCAGCTTGGGAAATCTTCGACTCCTTGGATGTAAAATATGTTCTTGTTGTGTTCGGAGGTCTGTCTTCAATGCTTCATTACTTTATCTTAATGACACTGCCGTTGCAGTGAAATTCGAACCAGAGATTTCTTGTCTTGTGGCTCAAAAAAAGATTTATCTTCCTGATGCATTTCTTATTTGGCCAGGCCTGGTTGGCTACCCCAGCGACGATATCAATAAGTTCCTGTGGATGGTAAGAATAGGAGGCGGTGTGTTCCCTCACATCAAAGAACCTGATTACCTCGTAAGCACTCGACCCGCCGTACTTTATCTGCAGTATTTGATAATGTATATTTTCAAATGTAGAATGCATATGCCCGCTTCCATATGTGTTTTATCTGCAATATTTAATAATTGATCTGCTTCTATTTCCTTAACTGACCAGAGGGATGGCCAATACCGGATTGATTCACAAGCTACCCCTACTATGCTAAATAGTCTTATGTACAAACTTTCATACTACAGGTCAGATTCAATCTAATTCTCCTCGACAAGATACGGAACCTATACTTGTTATACAAATTTCTGATTTCCTACTTTTGACTTCAGGTTTGTAGAAACAGATGGTAGAGCATATGATAGAGTGAGGCAGACGGAAATCGGGAAGAAGCATTTCAAGCTCACGCATTTTGATGAGGTTAGACTGAAATCATTTGCATTTCAACAAAACCCATATTCTCCTCTAACCGATTCGAGATCAATACCAGCTTCATGTCAATCTTTGTTGTACTTCTCCATTTCAGGTATTTACAACGCACCACTGGATGGTACGCATCTACAAGCTGAAGCCTCTGAAGAACAGAATCAGAGGAAAAACAAAGAAGTCGAAATCGGTACGACATTACAAATTTCAGCTTTATCTGATGTCTTGTTTAACCTGATTGCTCTAGTAATGCTTTCGAATCTTCGTCATGCCAGAAAACAAGCTCGACCGGGAGCTCGAGAAGTAAAACAGGGAAGAGAAACCCTTGGCATTGAGTTCTTAACTTAGGCAGGGACAAATGCTTGTAGTGGATCCCAACTTACATAGGAAGAGCCTGTAGTTTGTGGGTGATATAACAAATTTTCACAGACAAAATATTTTGCCATTATTGAGGATATGTTGTATCTTATTTAAAGGGATTGTTGTGAATCAAATAGATTTCAGTTTTGGTTCGACCGAGAACTGCTGATTCTTGGTTGATGGATCTTTGCATGGAATTATTCGGTTGAATAGATTGATTTAGATTGAAAATGACAGATTGTTTAGAGTTTAGTTAGAATATAAATGAATAAATTAAGATTTTGGTATGATTACTATGCAAGAAAATCAGAGGGATAACAATATAATTATATGAAATTGTAGTACTTATAAAATTTGTCCTAATCTGGTCGTGATGGATACGCAGTTGACTCCCTTCATGATCTGCCCTCCATTGATTGTATATTCTATTGTAATTGGTGTCTATAACAAACGCATCAAATCAAGTGCTAGCAGTAATTAATATCGCCCTAAATCAAAGGTGATTTAAGAAACTTTTATTATCTTATGTGTTATAACTGTTTTTTGAAAACGCATAACTATAGTTTAATCACAACCGTCAGATTTATAAGATTTCTTGTAATTTTCTTCAATTGCTACCAGCTTCTTCTCCTAATGGCGGGACAATTATTGAATATTTTGTTGCCTGTGGTGAAGGGACCTCTGCAGGCGACGGGTGACCTTTTAACCCTTCATAGTGTGTAGAAAATTTTGTCTATGTAATGGTCCAGACTAGATTGATTATCCCAATGGGTCGGGAAAAAAAGTTGTCATGCCTTATTTTTTTTTTTCGTTAAGTAGATATTTTTATAAATAAAAGAGTCAAAGCTCCATCCTCCATTTACAAACAACAAAGAAAAATTTCAAGTATAATAAACTAAAAAGTTATTACACTTAAAATCTCGCAAAAATCAATAAAATTCAAAATATATTTGTTGACTCTAGAAGGAAAAGAAGATACGTTTAAGACCGGGCACACAAGTTACTAATTGAGTTAATTCAGCCATCAGATCAAAAGTCTCGATCGAGGCCAGATAAGGCCTTTCCCTCTCAAGAACTCCGTGAGCCCGCCTAAATAACAAGAGACAAACTGGAAACGGAAAAACAAATCTGGGTCACGAGTAGACGATAATTTATAACAACACCTTGACACCCCAAAATTAATTGAAAAGTAATTAATTTTATAAATAACTATATTAATGTAACATTTGCATGTGGTTAGAAGCCGTATTAATTGATAAGAAATCCTACTTGTAAGATTTTTTACAACATATGTTATGAAAAATCAAGCACTAAGAGCGTAAGGGGTCAATTGTCCCGCCACACTTAAACATTGGTATATTCTCCACTAAAGTACTAAGCTAACAGGACATATGCCAAATTCTAGCGCTCGGAATTTACTTCTAGATGAATTAAATTGATGAAATCTATTTCGTTCAATAAGTTGGATGAAAATATATATTATTTTATTTATTGAATTGATAAACTAATTATTATTCTGAAAAAAATAAAAAAAAGTTATTTCTTAAATTTCAAAATTGTCTAAAGTTCTAGCCTGTCTACATGGGTTTGTCGTTCGTGGAGTGGAATTTATAGCCGCTCGCAGTCAAAATTTCGAACCAGGTAAAAATGAGTAGTTCTCTCTCCAAGCAAAGGTAAAAAAAAAATAGTTGTTTTTTCGTGCATCCAATTATTGACCACTGTGATTATTTGTCTCTATGGCAAGTGCTGATTTGTCCCTGCTCGCGGAATACGGAGAGTTACAGGTTGACCCTGAAAGTGTTTTTTTACCTCTGTAGCACTGTCCCAGGTGGAATCGATGACCATAATTTCTGGACGTCAATATTTCTGTATCACACTGAATAAGAAGAATAAAAAAAAATCAGCATTGCGTAAAAATATGGGGCCTCTTGATATGAGCACATT
This sequence comes from Hypericum perforatum, assembly GCA_012979155.1. Taxonomy (NCBI): domain Eukaryota; kingdom Viridiplantae; phylum Streptophyta; class Magnoliopsida; order Malpighiales; family Hypericaceae; genus Hypericum; species Hypericum perforatum. The sequence continues at coordinate 74,348 of SOPF01028373.1, read as the reverse complement.
GTCATTCAATAATTCGTGGTATGAACTTGGTGTAGACCTGTCATCGTGAATGGTTGATGATCAATCAATTTTTTTTTAAAGGACGAGGCAAATTCGATATTAAAATCACATACAAATAAGAGAAATAAAAGTTATAGACAAATAAACAAGGCACCAAACAGAAAAACCAAAAACTAAACTGGATGTAACAGATAGATGGCTGGGTGGAAGCAAAAATTTGAGGAGAAATTCCAATAGCCAACATTTAAAGCCAGAAGCTCGTGAGATAAGCTACAACAATCACCTCTTCTTACGTTGTAAATTTCGGGCTATACTTGGAACTTACTAGATCGCAAGGCGGGTGTTAGTTTTTTCCAAAAGCTAGGCGCTTGTTAGGTTTTTATTTTATTGGAAAATAAAGATCAAAATCACTCTAAAATTTAGGTTTAATTATCTACATTAAAATTTGTAAGTACACCGTTATTCCGACGATTTTCCAACAAAATTTAACCAAAAAAAAAAAGTTACGGACTTTGATGGGATCTCAGGCCAAGGTGTACGTGTGTGGCTAAGCAACGATACTATAAGCGTATCATGTGCTAACGAATCCTAGTATAGAGTAGACCAACCTGGTGTACCAGAAGTATCTTGACCACTTATTAGATTATTTAGAGAGAGACAGGAAAATGTCTGAAATCAGATCGAATGTACGATGTTAAACTACTTAAAGACGGTAGGAGAGGGATGCTTAGTTGCTTAATCTATACCCAAATCCTCGATTAATGATCCTTATAAAAAGGTAGAGAAATAGTTGTACTTTATTGGTTCTCCGTCAAAGTCGGGATGTAGAAGGTACAACATAGATCACGTAATTAAATTTTTTCAGTTGAACAAATCTGAACCCCGAACAACATTACAAATAATACAAGTTTGAATCAATTAAAATATTTAAATAGTAATAAAAATTTTCCCGATATTTAATTACGAAAGGCACTACCGATGTTTTATATAAAATATGAAGTATTTGAATAGAGCATACTTCAAGCAACGAGGCTTAATTTTAGTGTTAACTTTTGCGTGGATAGCGGGTAACCGGAGGGAAGCGGGAAATTTTTGAACTCGTCGCCAGGAATAACGCTTCTCAGCTCGTGAGATAGGTAAATTGCAAGGCCTTCAAATTAGGAGCAGGAAATGGTAAACATAAAATATGCTGTCCAGGCCTTTCTTTTTTAGCCTCGTACAAAACAAATAATTCTAGGCTTGACCCAAATTGGCAAATTCAATACATTAAAAACGATGAATATTCTTGAATTCTTTTATTATCTTTATATAATATCTCTTCTATTTAAATTTGAATTAGTTAATCCAAATACTGTAATAAAATTATTCCATAAATGTGATTTTCCAATGTGCAAAAGTCAAAATGAATCACTCCAAAAACCCGGATTAAAAGCTATATTTTCCAAATAGAAAGTCCGACGATTGACTATCGAAAACTGTTCTATTAGGGAATTTCTCAATCTGCGGTCTGCACTCAAGTCAAGGTCGACCCGCAGAATACGATATAGTTGCTAGATTTTAAGGTCTCCTCGTCTTTTAATTTTTTTTGGATGTCTACCCAATTTCCAAAGACATATAATAGCGATTTCATACGTGAGATGTATAATATTGAACAGCGTACGTTTTTGGGAAAATTAAACTATGTACATAAGAAGACAAAGGTATTTATGAGCAAGAAAAATAGGTACTTCACTTTAGTTCTATTAAGAGGCTACACTCCCTTTTTGTAAGTAATTTATAGCTCGAAAATTATGCTCAACATTTTAGTGACTACTAGACTTACAGTTTTTTCTAATATTATCTAATACCCGGCACCATATTGATTAGTATATATTGTTATATTTATGAACAATGACTAATTTCAAATTTTATCTTTATATTTATGAAAAATGGCTAATTTTAAATTTCATTTTGATTGGTATATATTGTTATATTTATGAACAATAATTGATTTTAAAATTGAATATTTTTTAGCCAACATTTAGAATCAAATACTTTCTACATCTCTTAAACGAAGGATTGCTTCGTTGTTCTTGCATTTTTTTTATAACTGCTTATAAGAAATATTTATTTATGATAGTATTTACTACTTAATTAGACTTATCTTTTTTGAATTGCGACAGCCAATTTTCTTAAAAAAATATATATATTTTTTTGAAACTTCTTAATGTATTTGTTTATTATATAGTATAGCTGTACACTTTTGCTCACATCTGTACTTTGCTCTTGTCCTGGATCGCAAAAGGGTTTGCTTGTACTTCTTCGTCACTAAAATAATGAATGTGTAATTGGGTAGTGCAATTTAGAGAATTCATTTCCCAATTTGTAAGATACGCAATCGCGTTCTCTGTTAAAAAAAGGTAATGAACTTGGAAAGTGGGTCTGGTATTATTCTTAATTAATTATGATGGTATAGAATTCATGAAAATATGATGATTAATTAGGATAATTATTTTTTTGTGGAATTTAGGATGATAAATTATCTTATCAGAAGCTGACAATATCGCCACCCAATTTTTGTCTTCTCCATTGTTTTATTATGTTATAATACAACATCTTTCCTAAACATCAAGTTTAACAATTATACATATGGCCTAAAATCAAATCAACTAATCAACTACAGATTTAGATGGAAGAATATTCCAACTCCTAGGCAATTAATGTGTAAAAAGGATACTAATAATAAAGTAGACGAGTATTATAAACTCGTTTTATATGATTGTGGCCTAATCTTTATGAGCACAATCTTTAACTACTAACGATTGAAACCTAGACATTCTTAAAAAAAGACTGCAACCTAGCATCAATCAATTTCTTTTTACGTTTGTGCCGTTTATGTTCTTAGCTTTAATTAGAGAGTAGTGGGACGAGATGGAAGAGTGTGTATTATATAATTATTGCTAGATGCCGGCCAATTCCTTAATTATAGAATTAGTGCAAAGGCATATAATCAATTATATTTATTCTAGAAAAAAAATCACTTCACAATATATAACTGTTGTGCAAATAAATAAATGTGTTAGAACGTCGAAAACGATCTAAAGACGGATCCGGAGTGGTCGTCCCAAGATGTGATTCGAACGAATAAGGCAAAGATGGAAAAAATATGGGGAAAACGAAGAGAAGATATGTAGATCTGACTTAGTAGATAAGAAAAGAATTGGTGGAAAAGCAAGAACTTTATTGAATTATAGGAGAAGAGGACAAGAAGAAAGCATAAAAGATAAAAGCTACATCTACCCTACGCTAAGATAAAAAGCCAAAGCTTTGATAAGAGATTTGATATGTTGTGTTGTGTTGTTGGGGGTCTTTTTCTTCTACGTCAAGGCTGTCATTATATAGAAAAAACTAGCCCTAGCCCAATACCAAAAACCTTAGGCCGTTCAGTACAAAAAACCTAAATTATCCCCGGCCTCAGATATGAAAAACTAACTGCCCGAAACTTCCAAACTGATTATGACCTCTTTCTGCTCCGAATTTGGAAAAGTGATAAACTACAAAGTTGTAGATTTATCTCTTATCTTTCTGTAGCTTTTGAAATCACCTCAATCCAATATTTGAGCAGTTAGTTATGGATTTTTTACTAAAACTGGTCAGAAAATCCGCGAATTAATTTTCCGCCACAACAATGCCCCCCACACGTCAATGTTTTGACGCTAGGAAAAGCGTTGACGTGTATCCATCTTTGAACATGCGGAAAATTATATATCCGGCCAAGTTAAAGCCGTAATATGCAAAGAATTTGCTAGTGAATCAGTGGAAACCTAGCCATTGTCGGCCTGCAGATGATCCCTCTTCTGGGTATATCCGTGTGCTCATAATTTTTCCGAGGGCACTTGAATTCAGCCTTATATGGCTGAGTAGAAACTCCATACTTTTCACTAAAATAACTGTACAAACATTGTTGAAAGTCTCTAACCTTTTGCTCTTGAATTCTTTCCTTCAACCTTCTTCGTTGAGTCTTTGTGAAATTCAGTTGACGAGTTTCTTGACATTTGCCCCCCGAGTGTGAGTTTGGTTTTCTTGGCACTTCTTTTCGCATAGGCTCCATATGATAGTTTTGGCACCTTATAGGTTGCTCACTTCTTGTAGCTCGTATCTTACGTGGTTCTTTCTTAGACCATGCAAGCTCTTTCTTGGGCACCCAGATCTTAGTAATCTTACTATCTTGGAGAATATTTTGCTCAATCTTCAACCGAGTAACTACATCTTTCTTAACCCACGCGTACTCAAGATGTCTCGTGCCAGTTCTGGTTGATTTTGGCCATTTTTTAACATCTTTTTCCATGCATGAGTATTTATTGAAGTGATGTGGAATCTGCACAGTAGACAATCGCTTCATTGTACTCTTACTTGGTTCAACAGTCTCCATCATGTGTATGTCTTGCTCCCCGGATGTGGTAAATTGAGTGTTAACTTGGGCTTGCTCCTCGATCGAGGTAAGATCATCTTGCTCCTCAATGGTTGTATGATCGATATACTCCCCAGCCGAAATGATTTCAGCCGATGTAGGAGCATTGATCACTACGTTGCAGTGCTCTTCATGCTCCCCGGGTGAGATAGAATTCCCATCGTTATTCTGAAAGTGAACTTTCTCTCTTGTTTCTTTATGTTGAGCTAGGACATAATTGGGCAAGTGTGATGCGGACCTCAGTAACATGTGACTTGGCGGAGATCCTAAAATTCCCCTAGCAGAAGAAGATCCAAAGATCTTAAAAGACGGTGGAGGTCCGAGAATTCCTTGTGTTGGGAATGCCTCTTTCTTCTCCTCAATTATGGGTATTGCAAACTCAATGGCCGTAGTATCGACGATGGATGACACTTCTTTCTCACTAACTGTGTTATCGGCCAACTGTAAACTAGTCATTTCGTCACCCTCTTTGACAGCCGGAATAAAATGTTGATTAGATTCTGTCAATTCATGCACCATTGTGTCAACTTCAGTCTTGTAACCATGTGAGTCAACATATCTTCGATCTTCAAGTTCATGTACGCTGCATGATGGTAAACATGACTCTTCCTTATTGATGATTGTGGTGTCGGCCCACTGTGGACTAGCCGTTTGTTTGCTTTCCCAAGTAGGAGGGTTACAATACTGCACAGATACAGCCGATTCATGCACGGCTGTATCAATCTTAGTCTTGTAATTGGTGGAGTTGAAATATTTTTGGTCTTCAACTGCTCCACATGATAGTACTCCATTTCTCTCAAGACATCTTTCCATATTGCGAATCACCACCACACTGATAGGAACTGACAATAGATACTCAAAGTATTCCATTGCTTCTTGCCACGTAGCCCTGCTTAAGGTATTATCAAAGTTATACCTCAGCTTTTCAGCACGTTGACTTCTCCTATTTCCAACTTTCTTGGTGTAGTAATCAATATCATCAACCAGATAATCGGGTAACTCACAACCATATGTTTTAACATCCTTGATCAGATAATCTGGTGATTCATCACCAAAGGCTGCAATATCTTCGATCAAATCTTTAGGTAATTCAACACCATAATAGGTATTATAAAACTACCTTACCACTATAAAACTAGTTTTTCTCCAACTTTCTTTCTCAGTAATTGCGAGAAGATACGTATCCCACAATCTTTCTTTCATGATCTTCAAAGACATTTCACTCTACAGATTGACCAATGTTTGTTATTTTGGCCGTATCTTTCTCGTCAAGAGTCCGATTAAAGTGATCTTGGTACTCCTAGAAAGCTGAGAGATATATCTTCAACTTTTCTGATTTGAGTTTCTTTAGATTTGGCCTGTAAAATGCCGGAAAGACTCCTCAAAGCTCACGGATCTAGCTGGATGTCAACTTACAGATTGATCAATATGTAGTCTTTTGGTCTTAACTTTCTCGTACGAACTCCGATTTTGGCGTTCTTGGTATCCAAAGAAAGAGAAAAGACTGTTTTCTAACTTTTGTGATTTATATTTCTTCAGATTCGGCCTGTAAAAGGCCGGAAAAATATCTCAAAGTTCGTGGATCTGGCTAGATGCCAGCTTACAGATTGACTACTATGTAGTATTTTGGTCTTAACTTTCTCGTACGAACTCCGATTTCAGCGTTCTTAGTGTCCAGAGAAAGAGGAAAGACCGTTCTCTAACTTTAGTGATTTAAGTTTTTTCATATTCGGCCTGTAAAAGGCCGAAAAATCTCTTCAAAGTTCACAGACCAAGCTGGACGCCTCTTTTAGCACAACATTTGACCGGTTTTGATCTCTTTTGGGAAAAGACTCAAAACCGAATAGGTATTCTCGTGAATCACTCTTCTCAGACGCCCTCCTTAGTCCCACCAGGTGTGCCAAAAAACTGTTGTGCAAATAAATAAATCTGTTAGAACGTCGAAAACGATCTAAAGACGGATCCGGAGTGGTCGTCCCAAGATGTGATTCGAACGAGTAGGCAAAGATGGAAGAAATATGGGGAAAACGAAGAGAAGATATGTAGATCTGACTTGGTAGATAAGAAAAGAATTGGTGGAAAAGCAAGAACTTTATTGAATTATAGGAGAAGAGGACAAGAAGAAAGCATAAAAGAAAAAAGCTACATCTACCCTACGCTAAGATAAAAAGCCGAAGCTTTGATAAGAGATTTGATATGTTGTGTTGTGTTGTTGGGGATCTTTTTCTTCTACGTCAAGGCTGTCATTATATAGAAAAAACTAGCCCTAGCCCAATACCAAAAACCCTAGGCCGTTCAGTACAAAAAACCTAAATTATCCCCGGCCTCAGATATGAAAAACTAACTGCCCGAAACTTCCAAGCTGATTATGACCTCTTTCTGCTCCGAATTTGGAAAAGTGATAAACTACAAAGTTGTAGATTTATCTCTTATCACCTCAATCCAATATTTGAGCACTTAGTTATAGATTTTTTACTAAAACTGGTCAGAAAATCCGCGAATTAATTTTCCGCCACAACAATAACATATACAATTAATACCTTGTCAATAAAATTGAACTATGTATCAATTTTTATTGTTTTTTATTAGTTATACTTGTGGGAGAATGAACTTTGATGCCCACTGTTGTCGATTCTTTATCATTTTCTATTTTCTATGCATTTAACAACTCCACATCAATATGATTGATCCATTGAGTACTGAATTTTAAATATTAAATATGTATTTAAAAATTCTTCTTATATGCTCAAATAGATCCCGAAGATTGAAGCTGTTAACTAGAAGATCCTGAAGATTGGTTCGCTGGTCACCGGCGGACAGCAAAGGAAGCCCCGCTGCTTCATTCGGTGGCATCACGTGGCCGCTGGACTTATACAATACAAATCAGCTTACCTACAAGTCAAATTATCACTTTATACACAAAATTATACCATAAATAATCCTGCAATAAAATCATAACTATGCAAGTCATAATTTTTTTTGAATCGAAATCTTATGCAGATAAATTCCAATAAACAATTTTTACATAATAGGCTCGAAATATATAGATACCTAAAACTACCTTCAAACAAAAAAGTACTATGATTTAAAAAAAAGAAAAAGAAAGCACTCTCACAACAGACATATAAAAGTAAACAAAAGAGAGATGAAAACATCGTGAGATTCCAACAAATTTGTGTTTTGAAACATACAAATCGAAATGACATTATTAAGAGATTCAAATTCACAAGGACAAATTATTTCTTAGTTTTTGTGGTTTGTTTTTATTTATTTAGGGTTTTTGCCTTTTAAAAATTGGATTTTGTGTTCTTATATTTTGGTAAAAATAGATTTGAAGTCCCTGTAACCAAAATATTCATTTTTTTCTAGTAAACACTCACTTTAAATAACCAAAATGTCTCCTTTAGAAAAAAAATAGAAATTTTTTTTTTAATTCAAACTTCATCTACTCTCTCTAACTCCATCTTTTTTATTTACCTCCATCTTTAATCAAAACTCATACCTAAATAAATAAAAACAAACATATACCTTAAAATTAAAACTCAAACCAAAACATTTTTAATAATATCTAAACTGAATGAAAAACAAAATTTCAAAATCCTAATTAAATAAATCCCCAAAATTTGAATTCCCTCTTTCTCAATCCCCTCTCTCTCTCAAATCCCAGATTGAATGTGCATTTCCCACGTTAACAGAGACAATCTAATTACGGAACCAGAAAAGACATGTCTTTGAACCCACCGAGAACAATACCCTATATTGACAATGACCGAACCGCAGTGGTAAGGACTAACAACCACCTGACGAGCTCCCACGCATCAACGTCGAAGACAAGCTTAGGCAGGAACAGGAGATCTGACTCCTGACCAAACCACCTGACGAGCTCAGGCCTCAACCCTCTGTTCCATCATCTTCCCGAACTAAGGCAATTCCATCTCCTTAAAACATGACCGTTGCCCCTTGAGCCTAGAAGACGTTGTCCATGAAAGTTTTTCCATTGCAGAACTTTCGAGCTCTAAGTCCAGTTCATGAAATTCCTTAGCGTCATGACAAAATCTAAGCACCAAGTCGCTTCCCTAATATCTTGAACACTGCAATTGATTAGCCTACATTGCAATATTCTAGTTTCTTCTTTTATTTGTGAGTCTTGTGGAGATACAGGGCAAAGTTAAGTTGTGCGGGCCTTTCAAGAAGACAACTTGAGTTTATTTTGTTTTGTCTTTTGGAAAGGTATCTTTTTAAGTATTAAGCGTATTTGGTCCTTTCAAGTGTAGGTTTATAGGAAAAATTCGGATTTTGTTATTTTTACCAAACTTAGAGAAAAAAAAAACTCAATTTTTAAAAATCAAAGACCGTAGTTGGAGAAAAACCAAATCTCAAAAACTATAGAATAATTTGCTCTAATAATATTAATCTCTAAATATTAGATATTTTTATATAATAAGGAACACATACGACCGGTTTTTTAATGGCGTTTGGCACACCATACCATACACTTTTTATTTGTCCATATGATATAAAGGGACAGGTTACGTAGTGGACTAATGAAATCCCAACGACCGTATTTACGTAACGACCCTACTAAAATCCCGTTTCACAACTAGTTGGAACTATTTATTACTCCTGTATTTTTCAGACCTTGATTTAAATAAACTAACTAAATAAATAGAATATACCCGGAGGACATGCCGACTCCAAAAAAATATCGTCCCCAATAAAAATGGTTGGTATTGCAATCATGCAGTAGACACGGTGGGAATTGACAGGTGGAGATGCATATAAGGACACTAATGGGGCATTAAGAATATGGTGGCTGGAGAGCAACTATCAAGACTATGTAGATGAATGTTTTTCTTCTAAATCGCCTCATATCTAAAATATCTAATTTAACAATAAATTATTACATTTTATATGGATTGAACCTTATGCATCTGTTAATTCTTACGCGCCGTGTGTCAATGTCCTTTGAAGAGTAGTGACTTAGTTATTCATAATAAATTTAGAATTATCGTATTTTTCGGAATTCAAATTTAATGATTTTAATTAAACTTGAATAACCATTACTTACCTCATCTAAGTGTTCAACACTTTTGATACATAAAACTTTATTACCTATCAAAGATTACGTAAATTTTTATATATGCACTTCACCAATGGTATCGTGAAACACTAAGCATCGTCAAATCTAGGTGTTTTGTTCTCAATGCATTATATATATATATATACACACACACACACACACCCCACAAACAAAACAAATATTAATTTGAGGCTATCGTGTAGTCAATAGCCGATTCCCCAATTGTTGTAGGACATTTTTTGGTGAAGGTATCAAATACCCCGACGGCATGTTTCAAGGGTAAATTACCAAAGTAGCATTAGTATCTTGAATAATCTTAGTTGAGTATCTTCTTCCTAATAATTTTCTGTAGCAAGATGACAATTTTTTTGAGAAGGAGATGACAACTGAGCCTTAAGCCAAAAGAGAAAATTTGATGAAAGAGTGGACTCTATATAGTTTTTGAAGCAATATGATTGGGTACCTAACTAACATCAAGTAACTAATTAGCGCTCAGTTAATTATTTCTGTTTATAGGATCAAGACAAGAATAGCTTCAGTATAGCAGAAAATAGTAACTAGCAACTTAGTTCAACAACGAAGTTGCTTTAGTTAAAAAAAAAAACGTTTTGTGACTAATATTGTCTATATACCGTACAAGGGCAAATTATTTTCATACCGAACTTGTTAGCTCCGGACATAACTCAGGCATGGGCATTGAGAGAGAGAGAGAGAGAGAGAGAGAGAGAGAGAGATTACAAGATGGAACTGTTCTGAATTAGCCCTGAAAGAAGAAAAAATTGCAAGGCTCCCACCCATATTATCATAGAAACAAATTAAAAATCACACAACAAAAGAACGACGCAAGCACAAGGAGATACAAAAAAGAAGAAGAAAAAGACACCTGAACTAAAAAGTTAAAAGATAAAAAAACTCCTTTTGACCTCAAAAAGGGGACGATCGATCACAGAAGTAACTAGTGATCCCATAACGAAGACTCGGTAAAAAGTAAACTATTGTCTCCTAGCATCATCACCGGCGACGACCGGTCACCCAAGCTCCAAGTAGAAGTGATGCCATTGTACCCGTAATCCTCGTAGTCGTCGAAGTGCCAACTAAACGGGGGAAGAGAGAGGGCACCAAACGGCTCGTCATTGTCGCTAAGAGTCGGCAATTCGACTATCTCCGCGAGCTCCTCCGGCACCGGAGCTTCGTTGTTCTCCGACGAAGAGGCGCAGGGGGAGGCGGAGAAAGCCATGAAGGCGGCCTTGGTGGCCGCGGCCTGGACGTCGCGTGGGGAGGAGGAGGCCGGGCGGGGGAGGGACGGGGCGAGGTCGGGGAAGTTGAGGATGGCGGAGTTGCCCTTGATGCTAAGGGCGGCGACGTCGTGCGCCCGGGCGGCCATCTCCGGCGTGGAGAAGGTTCCGAGCCAGATCCTGTTCTTCTTCCGCGGCTCACGGATCTCCGAGACCCACTTCCCCCACGTCCTCATCCTCACCCCTCGGTACACCGGATGCTTGCTGTTGGTCTCTCTCGCCCTCTTCTTGCCACCATTACCCGGACCGGAGGACGGGGAGGACGGGTCGCTGCTCGAAGAGGCGGACGACGAGGACTCGGCGTCCGATGAGGTGTTTGAAGTAGTAATGGAGCTTACTAGTGGAAGCTGATCACAACTAACATCTCCCATTTTTAGGGTATTTTCTTACTTGTTACCTTTTTTTTTTCTTCTTGTTGCTGTTTGTGGCTTTCTTGTGAAGTTATAAGTAGTTGGCTTTGTGAAGAAAAAAAATGGCAGAAAATGAGGAGGGAATGAGCTGAGAAGGAAATGGTCTCGAGGGGGAGTGATTTAAATATACTGAAGCTTTCCAAATTGGAGAGAGGAGAGAGAGAGAGAGAGAGAGAGAGGGTAGGTCAAAATAAAGAATGGAAGGTGTAACGTGGATCATTTAAGGGAAGCACACGAGGGACTTGACTCCCATTGGCAATTATGCAATTTTTTTAATCTCTATATTCAGATTCGAGAAGCATCAAATGAATCTCATGTTGCTTTTTATGGACAGTTTCCAACACAAAAACTCTAAAATTTAGGATTTGTTAATTGTTACCGACCGAAAATTCGTAATCGTAACTCTTAAATTAAGGTTTCTTTGGTGTATTTTCGATTTGGTATGGAGTGTTATCATGTATAGCATGATGTATTACTATGTGAAACTAAACGATATATAAATGTAAAGCTGGTAGGGTTCGTTCTACCGGGGTATTTTTTTTTCTTTCTTTATTGTTGTTTGTTTCATATGGTTTTGGCGCGATATGATTTTGACAAAATTGTCAGTTACAACTTGGCAATATGTTTTCCACACAATATTACAAATTAATAAAATTCTATTTGCCCAAAAAAATTTACCTTGCCTATAGTGATATATGAATGTCTGATATCTTTATTTTGTCTTATCGACAGGACAGAAAAAATAATGAGGAGAAACGACTGGCCATTCCTGATAGGTGGGAAGTTTCCGCTGAGTATTGATTAATACTGTTTCGTTGTGTTAATTATGTCTTCTTAAAGAGATGCACAAGTACTTAATCTTTTGGCTCAGACCGGTTTAGTTAATGAAGTCATAACCCCGATTTTTTTAATGGTTAATTAGTATCAGACTGCACAATTCCTCCCATAGACTCTAGTCTCTCTTCTGATTAGCTGCTTTTACACCAATCCTGGCACTTAGCGGTTGGCTAATCACCGTTTACTAAACTTTTTTCATCATTCAGGCGACGTTTCTCGTGCTGGAATTATTCCCTTTTATTTTCTATGTTATTTCCCGCATAGATATCTATAGTTAATAGTTTTGGGCAATGGTGACACAGAGTGCGGTGAGCATATATTAAACTACTTGGTTGGAATTTAATTTGTATGACTATAATTTACATTAGTTCGTGTCTAGTACAGTTACATATTTATCGGTACTGAATAAAACTATATATGCTGTCAAACTCGTATTCTGCTTAAGATTCACTCTCGTTGATATTTTTCATTTACAAAATTGAACCCAATATCTTTTGTGGAATATGGTTTAGTAATTATCTTGATGATCTCATGTTTTCTGAAATAAGTGGAGTTGGCTATATATCTTGTCTCGGGAACACGCCAAAATTCGGAATATAAGCAGTCTGCAAAGTTTAAGGAATACAAGTAGAAGCTAATTTGGAAGAGGGACGTGAGAATTGGAAAGAGAACAAGTGGAGGGTACAGCAGACTTCTCATTAAAAGTATAGCTACAATAATGGCACGTATATAAATATCATTGATAAAATTTAATTCGTGATTTGATTTAAATTATTCCTAATTTGATTCAAATTTGTCGTAAAATGAGTGAACATATTTCGATATTTTTATAATTTGTCAAATTGATTAATTTAATTCAAATTTAATTTGTGTAAAAATTTGTCTTCGAGTCATCTATTTATGCAAACAAATATATATGTGAATGAATAAGGTGAATGAAATTAAATTTTTTAAACCCTTATTCTTCCGCCCCTAAACAAGTAGAACCTTTAATTTTTTTAATACGAGTGGTTCTATTTATTGATTTAAGAAGAGCATCACTCCTCGTCTCTTCTCTGGTGAAACCCATATTAGGCCCCTTTTTTATCTTTCTTATTTCTTTTTTAATAAATATAAATTTACTGCTGAACTCATAAATATCAAATTTTGTTCTTCAACATTTACACATTCCAATTTTAGTAGTTACTTATTTTATTAAAATTATCTCTTAAAGTTTACTTATTAATTGTATTAGTTGTATTATTAACATAAACATTCACAATTCTATTTAATTATATGAACAACATTATATATAGTTATTATGATCGACTATATGTTTCAAAATTTGTTACGGATATAGTACTTAGAATAATAATTGTACTAATAAAAAACAAAGTGAAACTAGCTAATATTAATTATTATGATATATTTATCTTTAGCTTAGATTTAAAACTTAATCCTAACCATAAACTTTAAACACTAATCCTAACTCTAATACTATATTAATTCTAATATTAACTTTAATACTAAATCTAAACCTTAATCCCACCTCTATCATTAACACTAACTTTGACCCTAAATAAAAGTTCACTCTTTTATTTATTTCATATCAAAAAATGTTAAACTTTTCCCTAAAAAGAAATGTTAAATTTTAAATCTAATGAAAGAATTAATTCTAATTCACTTCTTATTTGAAATTCTATAATTTATATTTTATTCATTTGTTCGAATTCAAACTAAATTTAGGAGGCATCCTCAGATTTGAGGCGACGATTTCACCTGAAATTAGGACAGATGAAAATGTTTTCATGGGCCTTATGGACATTTGGGAGAGAGGAGAGTGTGTGGTTGGGAATTGTTTATGGTAACATCGAATAAAATTCGAATATTCAACAGATTGATCAATGTAGATGTCTGTCAATTATAATTTTTAGGAAATTTGACGTTATCAAAAACTTAAAATGTAATAGTTTAGTTGATTATTTGCGAATTAAGTTAATTTAAGAATTTGTTTGTGTGGGGTCAAGAAATTCGGTGCAGGTCATAGTCAAGTAGTCACGCACACTTGAACAGCTGGCAATTGCCGTCCGTAGAATTGGGGCTCCTTCCGTGTGACTGTTTTTTAGAGATTCTAGCTGATATTTGGTAATTATACATGTAAGTGGAGTCTTGAATAGCAATATTAAACTCTATTCACCGTAGATTTTTTTAATTGTGTTTACTAACTTACTAAATTTTTTTTGATAAGTACTAACTTACTAAATTCAAGTCCACAATCTGTTATCAACGTGGGTAGTCCAGATGGTGAGCACCGCTTATAAAAATAGCATGTTTGTTTTAAAATGACTCAAATTTAAATTAATTTAAAGTGATATTTTCGGGTAAGAGATATTATTAAAATAATTTAGTCATATTTGTTTCTTATTCTAGAGGATAATATCAACAAATACTTAAATTAATTATGGAAAAAATTATGTTAGTTTAATTAAGTATTTAAATAGAATTGTTGAGAACTCATCAATGTTAAATATATGTTCGAAATACTTTATCATTTTAAAAATTTATCCAGCTTAAATTTAAATTAGTTAAACTGACATGAAAAATACCAATTAAATCTAAAACAACTCAATAATGGGGCAATCAGTTCCTGCATTTTTTTTCTTCATCAAAGCATTAGTACGATTATACCGTATGCAACTCATCCGCACTCTAATAACTTACTTTAGTTTTTTATATTATTTGATATTCAGGGATTTATTAGACTATCAAATTTTATTTTGAGCTGAATGTAATATTTGAAATGTGTCAAATTATCAACGTATGTCTTAATTTTTTTAATTATATTATATCAATATTTATTTTTTATGTGATATTAGGGTTTCAACCATGTAAAGGTGACCTTAATTTTCTGAAATCGTACTGCCAGTCAGGAGGTTGTGTGGAACGCGGCACATCAAAGGTTTCTCTTTTTTTCTGAACAAAAAGTTGTTCACGTCCTAATATTTCACAAGTAATGAATATTTATAAACTTGTTAAAAAAAGGTATATCTTACCACACGTCGTCATATGTATTCGATATTGTAATATGAGTATTTTTATTTTGTTATCCACTTCAGTATAATTTAAAAAATAGAAACTCCATCTCGGATTCTGGATTTCTGATCATACATTAATAGCGCACGCAGCAGAGATATGAAAGGTAATCATTAACCCCCCTGAATATTAGGTACTGGAATTTCATTTTTAATAGCGAGCTTCAGGATTTCTCTTTTCTCAAATTTTGGGCAGGTTAAATAAATAAAAATATATTATATTATTTGAATGATGATAAACGTCATTTAATAAATATTTAATAACGTGAATATGTTAGATTGAACTAATATACAATCGAATTTTATAAAAAAAAAAACTAATATGCAATCGAAGACGTGAATACATGGTCAAGATCAATATTTTACCCTGCACAGTAGTTATGCCATTTTTTCCGGGTAGAATTAATTGATGCCAAGTTAAGTACAGACTTAGCTTTGATTGTAATACAAGGCTGGCGCTAATCGAGGGAACAGGAAGTTACTTGATTCAGTTTTCCATTTTTTGGGGTTTGCCAAATTAATATGTTATGACCAAGGATTGCTGAATTGGTGCATAGGGAGAAAGCCCAAAGTCATATTATTTCAGGTTCATTGCCTAAATTTTAAATTCACCAAAAAACTAATTTATAATGGCTCATCGTCTTAACTATGATGGTAGTAGAAATTGTTGGGAATTATATAGTTAAGGTCTATAAATAATAATGGAATTGCCATATCCTTCAATAACTATTTGCCCCAACAGCAGGGAAGATTATTTTCAGTAAGATGGATTTATTTGCATCTATCTGATTACAAAAATAAGCTATTTAAATTGTGATTTTATATATGCAATATAGGTGGCAATTGGCATATGATTATTACTAAATAAAATTATGTTATAATAGAAAATGAAAAGATCTGCATTTATTTTGGTTTTTACGTCATAAATAGACCTTCCACATGATAATGTAATTTAATCGTATCGCTGCAACTACCGAGGTTTCCCTGGAGTTATGTTTCTGCTCGGTCAAGCTGAACATTTATATTGTTACACTTTCTGAGTTGGGGTAGGAAAAAAAAAAAGAAACTACTCAAAGTCCGTCAGTTACTATTTTAAATTCTTTAAACTGCTACGAGTTTATTGAGAGATGAGTGATTGGAACATTTGTTATGGAATATAATCATAAAATTATTCATATTGTCGTTATGCCAGTTACTAGGCACAAAGGTCCTGACCTAGCCTTACATAGTACATCTTTGGAAGTCCTGACCTACTCATGTGGCTGTATCTACCTGTATTAGAAAGAGAAAACATCGTACTTGTCCAATTTAGAGAAACTATTAGGGTTTCATCATTTTCCAATTTCCAACAATAATTTAAGTGCTAGTAACTTTTTTTCAGTTCAATGATGTGGATTAAGTGGATGTCCTCCGAGTAGATGGATCGAAGGTGATTTTACCCAACGAAGAAGATACAATAATTTATGCAAAAATCTCAACACGTCCATAAGTATGAAGCTTAACATTGCTGCTCATGCCATCAAACATGAGTTATGTGATAAGAATAGAGCACAAGATCAATCATTTTTGAAATTATATTATAAGCGATTCACATATATTCCAAAGATTTAAGACCATGAGCGGGTTAATGTTACGATTAATGTATTAATCTCAAGGAATGTACCCGGAAGAGGGTCAGAGAAATCTTAATTGTTTGAAACCTTAACTCGTTATTGTGGAACTTTTATTTGGTGATTTGGAGAATTGAAAACAGATTGCAAGGGTACAATTGCATTATGATTTGCAGACATCGTGCCCCCTGCCAATACATGTGCACTAATTAAGGAGCCTTCCTAGGGGCACTCACAAAAAAAACGTATCCAAAAGGGAAATGAAATTAATTACAGAGCCAGTGGGGAACACACTTTTTCTTATCATAGCTAGTAAGTTACTTATCTGATCTGTACGCCTGATTAATTTTATGAAGCGACGATTAAGTTCATGATGTCGATCTATCTGATGCTATAAAATACCTGCTATAAAGAGAGTTCCTATTTTCTGAAACATATATTCAAATAGTAACTTGGTCAACTAAAAGTCAATATCAAGTTCGGTAATACTACAAAAATGATAGATTTCTCCGTACTAAATTTTAGTGCAACATGTTTGAACTAGATAATACGTTCCTCCATCCTGTATGCGAGGCGTTCGAGGAACAGTGCAACGATCGACTAAGGTCTATGCATCCACTACGTTGTGTAATAAGTGGCTAGTTCTATCCACATGCTGGTCATATGCCACCCATGCTTTAAGGAGTTTCGAGTCACATTGATGCAACTCAGATTTTAATCTGAGTCCATGTATTTTTTTTCTGCTGCCCATATGGTGCGACAGATTTCGTCATCCTCTTGGACCATGTTATTAATTCAAGGACGCAATTAAAACTTTAGGGCTTGCTGCAACTCATAAATATTTGGCAATGAGTCATTGATGATTTGGAAACAGCATGTAGCCCATGTCACGTATCCAAGATAACGTTCCAATTCATGCATACAGTTCTTTTAACCCATAGAGGTAAAAAAATTGTCGAGATGAAAATTTGTTTATAAATATATAAATTTATATTATTATCACTTTAATATTTTTGGTTAATATTCTAGTCCTTCAAGATGTTACATTTTTTGTCACAAGATCGAATTGCTAGTTGCTAATAGATTTTTATAAGTACTAAAAATTAACATAACTATCACTTTAAGATTTTGAGTTGGATACAATGATTTTATGAATAAGAGGGAATGAAATAGATGGTTTATAAATTGTGTGATTAAAAATCATATCGTCCTTTTTTCTCAAAATCAGCACTATGTTAGTTAGCAGAATTTAACATTGTTCTGCTGTTCTTAAAAAATAACCATTAGTAACATTTCCTCCCAAATCATATTACCAACCAAATATGATATTAAATTTTATTTTCCCTTATCATTAATACCAAGAAAATCGGAGTTGTTGTCACTGTCTCTCTGACATTAAAGAAAAAAAAAACTGCACCCCAACAAAAGAAACAAGAGAGAAAAAACATATCACATTTACATATGTAAAATATTGTTAAGGTCAGGGAGAACCAGAAAAAAGTTGCCTTTTCTGTGTTTCATAAGGACAAGTTTCAATTTAGCAATAAAAACAGCGTAGCAGTTGCGAATTTAATAGCATTTTACCTTTCTTAAGCTGCCGCGAGTACTTAATTTGGTCACCCCGAATTGAATATGAGATATCCTGGTAGTTGGTTTCGGCCTCTTCCCTTCGGGCATTAAAAGATTCTGGTTGGCTCTCTTGGTACAACGTACCACTCTCAATTCTTTAAAACTCTCAAGTCGACTATTACCTCAATTGGGTTTCCAGGACACTTGACAACTAATCAAAGGGCCCAGTGGGCCTATCTCTATTTATTGTGACACGTATTCCATTTCACAGAGATTGTATTGTGCTTGGGCTCTGTATCTTGGAATTGGGCCACGGAGATAATTTATATACTTGGGACTGGAAAATTGAATAGCTTCATTAATTAATTGAAAGAGGGGGGTAATGTGGAGGGAATTGGTTGGTGAGCTACGGTGCATGGACCCAATGGCATGATACTGGTACAAGGACTGTTGATTCAGAAGTTACCTTTTTGGTCTCTGTCCACCTGCCTAATAAATCATCAGAGAAATAAATGATGGGTGTTTTCACACAGGGCAGCTTATACCTAGAAGTATTAGGAGAATAACGTTATCAAAAAAAAAAAATTTACTGATTTAGTGTTGGTTAAAAAATGGTCACTCTTAAACGTTCCATAGCACCTCAAAACGGCCTTCACTAGGCGTTTCCGAAAGAAAAAAAAAATTCGACTTGATTTATGGCTTTCCCTGCCTGTTTCTATTATGAGATATAAAGATGCCACATGCTTTGTACAAACCTCGGTAAGAAATTTAATTGCTTAGATCCATGCAAAAGGAGGAACCACAAAGTCACATAGATCACTTAATCACATGGTTATAAAAAAGATTGCATTGCTGGTCGGACCATGATTTAGTATTAATTTCGTTTTATTATCAACTTAAACATATATTGTGTTTCTGTTTCAACTTGTTAGACCAGTCATTTTCCAATAACTAACAATCCCATCAAAAAATTATTTTTTTGGAAAAAATGTTCTAAAAATCAAAAGTAATTTATTTTTTTAAAGATAAATTGATTTTTTCATCAAGAAAAAAAGGAAACAGTACAACAACAACCCCTAGCACAAAGTTGCAGAGGGGGCGACTAAGTGAAATAAAAAAGAAATGCTAGCAGCCGAACAATAAGGTTGGGACTTGGGACTATAGAAATACTGATGCAAGTTGCAACTAACCAATTTATAATTGTTTCAGTTTAATTAAAGAGTTAGAATCATAAAAATACAATTACGTTATAACTTGATAACAGCTCGAAGTATAAATTCTGCTACATTTTGTTTATTGGCTTCTATAAATATACATGCCATAAAAAGCTAAAACTTGTTTAATTGTAAGCTTTGCTACATATTATGACCCACATTATGGAGTGTTTGTATTGTTAACCCAATAAATGTTGGGCTATGTCTAAGATCTGATTCAAATCAGCCGAAATTTTGGTGGACTAAAAAATTTTACTCATGAATTAAGAGTTATTTTCTATCTATTATTCTCAAATGAATAAATGGACTGGTCAATAAACAAACACGAAAAAGGAAACCAGTTGTGTTATTATTATTACTATTATTGATGGAATGTGTTATTATTATTTTCCGCACTGAGAAAGGCAAATAAAATGTGCGGGTGGGGTCACAACCAGGAGAGGGGACTCTCCGCGACAAACACATGCTGAAAATACCAATCGTTGGTTGGCTCAGTCAGTGGTAGCATGGGGCTGTGTTTGGTAGGGAATTCTGCGGATCGATTTCCTACAATGTCGATTAGGAAGAGTTTAAATATCGTAATCCTTGGACCCACCCCGGAATTGTGAAAACAATTTATCCACAATTTTTTTTTATAAAAAAAACACAGGAAATAAAAAAAAAGAGATTTAAAAAGAAATAAAAACAATAAAAAACCGAAAAAATAAAATGAGGAAGAATATCTCCAAGGCCCATCCTCCATCTTCTATTCTACGAAACCCCAGTTAATGATCCCTCTCAGTCTGAGCTTTGATCATCTCTTCATTAATTAAGGTACTATTTCTATTTCATTTCCTTATTAAATTGTGCTTTCTCTATTGGGTATTTTTTTTTTCTGTGTGTTCTTTCGATGAAAAGTTCCTTACTTTGGGCTTAGAGCGGTTACAATTACGTGTGCAATTGGTAAAGTTTGCGCCTTTCCTGTCTAGTTTGCTAGTAGGTCAAGAATATCGATCTGGGTTTCCTAGTTTATTGCTGAATTTGAGCTCTTTGATACTGTATGGTTAGGGATTTATTTTCGTCCTTTGATTGGATTTTTAGATTAGGTTAGGTTAGTTTAGGTTAAATTATATTTGAGTTTCTTTTATTTCCTTAACCCTGATCCTATTGTAAAGGGCATTCTTTACCTGTGAGTCAGGTCCACGGGTTCGGGTTATGGACTGTCTTTAGGTTGATCGGTCACCTGGTTGTAGTGCTGTCAATAGCTATTTAGCTTACATGAATCTGGTTTTGTAGTTTTGTGTTCGAGTCTTCTCTTTGCCCGTCATGAGTTGCACTTCCGATTATGGAATTGTTCGAATTTTTTCATGTTTCGGTCAGAAACAGGGGCTTGGTATAGGTTGTTTAACGGACTTGTTTCATGCTGTTCTTGCTGGATTGGAGCTCCTTTTCATAAGTATTGCTGACCCCATGACTTGTGTTCAAGTTTACTTGCTTATATTACTTACATGTATGGGTACGTCAGTTTCATTTTTAAGTTTGCTCCTTTTTCCCCGTGGTCGGTTGCACTTGTGGTTGTTGCTAAGATGATTATGGTTATGTAATTATTCGGATTTTGCTGTGTTTAATTACGGTTATGGATTTGGTTCATGGCTGTTCTTGCTGTATTGGAGCTTCTTTTACTTGTGATTCTGAGCCTGTGGCTTTCATTTGATTAGTGATTTCCTCTGGTTAACTTGCTTTATATAAGAATATGGATGAAGATGAGAATGGGCTACAGCTCGGCTTGGGTCTTGGATGTGGTAGTTTGTCGGGGAAGTCCAAGAGTAAAAGTGGAAGCTCCTCCTTAGATATCCGACCAGATGATGCTGATATGGACAACAAGGTTGAAAAAGATATAAAAAGTTTCTTTCTGGTAAATAGAACCCAGAAGGAGGATTCAAGTTTGGGATCTCATAGAACCGATATTGGGAAGACAGGGGAGAACTTTTTCAATCCCCTCTCAACACCTGATACTGATGTGAATGCTCCTACTCACCTGAACCATAGGATTTTGTGGGATTCGAGCAGCAACAGGTCTGCTGATAATGATGGTGAAAGGAGATCAGATGCTTATAATAAACGCAAAATGTTTTTTGAAGATATGACTAATGCAAAGAAGCATGATCAAGACACTAAACCAAATGAGTTTCCTGAGAGAAAAGCCTCGTACATTTCAATTACTACTGAGGAGGGTTCCACTGCCCAAAATGAAGATGTGGCGGAGTATGAAGTTGAAGTTTCTGCTCAGGCGTCTCATCCGGGTGATAGCTCGAAGCAGTCGATTGGATTCAGAGGTCCATCTAACATTCGCAAGGAATTTCATCCGTATCCGGATACCAGTCCTTCAGGAGCTGAATCTAAGCATATGAACTCCAACTACAGTGTTCCATTCTCTGTCCAACCAGCAAATAACCTGATTGTGCCTTTCTCTATATCTACGAAGGAGTCTAACCATGTCGGTGCACATGGCACCTCAGGACACTCATCAATCAATATGATGCAGGTGATGCCTCCTTCGAATGGCGAGCGCCAAAATGGTGTCCACTCCATCAATGCGGGAAGTTCACCTGTGACATTCGGCTATTCACATGGCCAGCTTCCGACATTGGATAAGAATACTTCCTGGCTGATGGGTTCTCATCCTCCACAGATCAACCACCTATATGCTGGTAGCAATCTGCCAGACTCTTCTTATCATGCGGAGGATGATTCAAGAGGACCAAGCACGAATCTTCGGCCAAAAGACTCATCAGAGCTATCAACATCGGACGGCATCTCAGTTGATTTTTCTGCCATAAAGCCAGGTATTGCTGCAGATGTGAATTTCGGAGGTTGCGGTTCCTGTCCGAACCTCCCTTGGGTCTCAACCACCGCCTCTGGACCAAATAGCAAAACGATCTCTGGCGTTACCTACAAATACAGTGCCAACCAAATCAAGATCGTCTGTGCTTGCCATGGTTCCCACATGTCCCCTGACGAGTTTGTCCGGCACGCAAGCGAAGAGAACACCAACATAGGTGTATCGTCATATCCAAATTCAAATCCTGCTGCCTCTGCTCAGAGCTGAAGTCCAAAACCTTCATCAACCTGTATAAGGATTTGTAGTGTAGTAAGAGATTTCTTAGTGGGTTTTCCACCTGCTTGCATATTTATGCACTTTTTTCTTTTGTTAGTGCAGTCCTTTTTTCATTGATATTGTAGATTCAGTTCCAAATGTTCAACCAAATAATTTTGTTGTGAGTAGCCCAGCTGATTCTAAGTGAGTTGGTCAATTGGGATGACTATTTCATTTTTGTTTATGATATGATCGTCCTTGAAGGGAATCGTTTGAAGTGGGTTGGTTTTCCTTGGTGAACAATTAATAGCCGACTCTAGGTTGATGAGTTGTGCTTGTAGCTTGTCTTTTTTGGAAATGGTGAGGCAAATAAAAAATAAAATACAATTATATCTTAAATGCAAGCTACCCTCTTTAACTGAAGATTTGTTTAGTTCATTGAGATGGTTACTAATACTCTTATATGACGTGGAAATACTTCTTTCGAGGAGGTTATAACTTACAACTATCGACTTTCAGTAAACTCATGCAGTAAAATTTAGTAGAGAAATTCTCAGGAGGGAAAATGTATTTAGGCAACGTAAGAACCCTCATTGATGTTGTTATCACTATACATCTGGATGCCCTTATTTTAATCTTAATAAATCTATCTTAAAAAAAATATGAAATATAGTTTCATATCGCCGTGACGCTCAAGAGTAATGTAACACACTAATAACTTCACATATACTATCATAAGTCGTGGACAAACAAAACAGACACCTAATTACCACCGTGTGTAGATTAAATAAACGCTCGATTTTTAAAATATTTATGTCAGTGCTGACCCAAAATGCAAGTCATTCATATTATATAATATAACTGGTTGAATTGAATTACGACAGACGTGATCCGTTACGTCAATCCCAAGGCAATGAAAAACAAAACAACATGCGTCACGAAAGGCTTGCGACCCAAGACCACAAGCTTCGTACATGTCACGAATCAATTACCTGTAATTTGCATATATCATTCATTTTGACTTTGTATCGAAGTTCCTACCTCTCCCTCTCTTGCCATGTGATTTCTTCGGCAACATCTGCCGGCTTTTTCGTGCATTTGTCTGTTCCTTATAACACCTCGAAGGTAGGGATGTCACAAACACTTGAAGATGAATTTGATAGCACTTGATTTTAGTATATTATAGCATTAACATTTTAGGAAAAATATACTTTAGTATAATGTGATTTAATAGATTATCTATGATTTTTAAAAAGAACAAAATAGTATTGTGCTTTCATAATATTTTGGATATAGTAATAACAAGTGTCGATCTATAAAATCATAAAGCAAATCATCAAACCAGATGCAAAACTATTTTTTTTCAAGATAGTCTAGAATGTGATTTTCATCGTAATGTTTGCCCTTTTCTGATAAGTTAAGGGTTGTCATTGATTTATGTAATTTTCTCATTCAGGATGTACAAATCATCCCAATTCAATTTGGAATCAGTCTCGGTTTAGATCTAGCCTTAATATATACAATACGAACAACATATCCGCTAACACAAAAAGGGTGGAAAATATTCTGCGTCATGATCTGGGCATATATGTAGGGATATGATATATCAATTATTAAAAAAGTTATATGCACTGGCATGATTATTGAAGACATTAGTAGATACATGTACGTGTTTGTCCAGCGAATATGAAAGAATTAAGGAAGCTACTATAAAATAATGCCATGTTCATGGCTATATTTCATGGATGACAATCTGTCATCCACTATTATACATTGCTCTGATTCAAGCTTGTTCTGGTTTAAACCGTGAGCTGGGTAGGGTTATAAATAATGAAAAAATTTACTCAACCAAATTTTAAGATCGCTATATGTTTAGTGTTTGGATTCAAAATATTTAATCAAATATTATTTTATCAATTTATCAAAGCATTTAGTACCATCACAACATTATTTAGTCCAAACAATCAACAAGTTACAATTTAACTAAGATATCTTAAATTTAAGTCATTGAAGACAAAAACTTCATGAAAACCCTCGCCACTTTTCAAAGATTCTTCCCTGTTCTAATTTTGATTGTCTGTACAACGGCGTGCAAATAAGAAAATAGATTGAGTTGGGAGTATGATTATTCAAAATTGCCGCGCTAATTTTTTTAATAGTGACATTTTGAGTATGTTAATATTGACATATATTTTTTTTGCAAAAATGTAAAAATTTTACTTGAAAAATATATAAGACGACATGTTATTGTTAACATAAAAAATATATCAGTATGATACACAGAAATATATCAATGTGACCCATTATAAAATGATTTCATATTTTTTTCACTTAAAAAATTCATAAAAAAATTTTATGCTTGTCAATAGAGACAAAATGTACCAATGTTGAACAAAACATGCCAACATGGTTCACTGTTAATTCTGTAACGTTTGAATTAGGCTTTCACTTCGAATCCAATAAAATGATATGCAGTTCTAGAAGAAAAAAACTTGCACATATTGAAAATTAAAGAAAGATCTATGAGCTGATATTATCGTGAAATCAAACATGTACTTTTGGATCAATTTTCATACTTCTACTGTCGGCCCATTAAATGGATTAGGTGTAGGAGTGAAATGGTCAGAGTAAATTGCATGCTAAGTGGTCCAAATGTTGAACAACGATTACTATGGCTAGTAAATTAGATGATAACGCTGTCAATCTTCAACGGTTCAATTTTTAATCTTCATATTATGGAGCGTAGCCTACGTAGGATAGTGCCTCTACCAAGTAATAGATAATGGTTATCAAAAACCATATCTAGTTCAAGTCTTAATTAATCGACTGAACATCCGAGTAAAAAAAAAGGACTAAAGGTAATCTAATATTGAAATTAATATTTAACGAAAGCCACCTCGTCATCACTACTGAATTCCAGGGTTTTAAAAAAAAGCCGGCATCTCATATACATAATATATTAAGCCAATTTGGGATTAATGAAAAGAACAGGCTGAGAAGCAACCAAAGGAAAACTGACAAATTATAGAGATACCCTTTTAAGAGGTTTGTGACATATTTATTCTCCTCTTTTCCTTAGCCTCACATAAAGAAGAACACCACATCAACTCTCCTCTGCTCTACCTTACAATTACAGGATGCTTCCAGGAGATCACCAACGCTGCAGACTCCCATAAAGACGGATCGGCCTATCGAAAATCTGATGGCCCGTCGGGTTTTGATTATGGCTGGCCTCGTTTTTGCAGTGTTCCAAGCTGAAGCACAGTCCAATGAGCATCAGCAGGATCGGTCCCCTTCACCTGATGCAGTGTCCAGCTTCCAACCGAGTCTCGCAGTGGTCATTGGAATTCTCTGTGTTATGTTCTCTGTGACGTTTATCCTTCTCATCTATGCCAAGTTCTGCCACCGTGGCTCTTTCGCACGTAGCAACTCGGCGAGAGGCCCTGGATTAGTCCGGTCAGCTTCGAGATTCTCCGGCATAGACAAGACCGTCATCGAATCACTCCCTTTCTTCAGGTTCTCCTCGCTCAAGGGCTCTAGGGACGGGCTGGAATGCTCGGTGTGTTTGTCCAAGTTTGAGGATGTGGAGATTCTGAGGCTGCTTCCCAAGTGCAAGCACGCCTTCCATATTAGTTGTGTCGACGTGTGGCTAGAGAACCACTCGAGCTGCCCTCTGTGTAGGTGCAAGGTCAATCCTGATGACCCCACGATCTTCACCTACTCCAATAGTATGCGATTCCAGTTTAACCAATCCGAACCAACTGAGGATTCCAACATGGAGCTATTCGTCCAGAGGGAGGCGAGCCATCGAGGTTCTTCGAGGTTTCACGTAGGGAGCAGCTTCAGGAAAATCCTGAAGGGTATCAATAACAAGGACGAGGAGCAATTGATCAAGAAGGAGCCTGACCCTGAAGAGCAGCAGCAAGAGGAAAGTCAAACAAAAGCCCTTCACAAGTTCAACCACAAGATTGTGGTATCCGACGTGGTCTTCAAGAACAGGTGGAGCAACGTGAGCTCCTCCGACTTGATGCACCTCAAGTCGGAGATGCTCAACGACATGTCAAGCGACAGGTTCTCCAATCCGGACCCGAAGGCCGGGAAACCGGGCCCCGGAAGAGGAGTAGAGTATCAGGAGATCATGAAGATCAGAGAGGAGTTGGAGATGAAGAGGGTGTTTGAAAGCAAAGTGAACTTTGGTGGTGGCTTCATTGGCAAGGCATCTCCAAGCTCAGTGGAAGGTCCTCCTCCTCCTTGTTCCTCCTCTGCTTCAATTGTTACAAGTCCTGGAGACAGGAGGGCCATATCAGAGATTACTTCCTTTTCAAGGTATCCAAATTCAGGTATGGATGGTGACAGTAGCAGAAGCACACAGGGTGATTTAAGTGGAAGCAATGTAAAGGATGAAAGGGTTAGGAGGATTTGGATCCCAATTGCCAGAAGAACAGTTCAGTGGTTTGCAAATAGAGAGAGAAGGTCACAACAGGTTGAAAAAACAGGGGAGACATTACATGTTTGAAGATAGATTGGTGTTTAGTCTTTGTCTCTTCCATTTTCTTTCTTTTTGGGTCCTACCTTATTTAAGGAATACATGAAGAACCTGATAATAATTTAACTTTTTTTTTTTTGAACTTTCAAATAATTTCAGATACTTTCTGAGAGATAGATAGATAGAATACTTATGTAGTAGCTTTTTCTAATTTATAAATCCTGTTCATTGGCTGAAAAATACAAATACCTAGCTCTTAATATTTGGGAGTGGAATTTTTGGGTTTTTAATCGGTTCTCACAAAGATCAAATCAGAGACGTTCAATGTCAATGTCTGCTGCAAAGAATTGTCAACTAAATGTTACAACAAATCAGAAAAGGGCTGAAAATACCCGATAAGCCCATCTTTGGATCCACAATAATCCAAATTCTATATGTTGTGACCCCTTAGAGGACACTCATGAAATTACATCCAAGTTCCATCAGATTAAAACATTTTTCAGTATTGGGTTTGTTACAGGGATGACAAAAAGATTCACATGTAATCAAATCCAAACAGAGACTATTTTTTGGAACATCTTTATATGGATCCTATTAGTCCAGATCCACATATAATATATATAATATTATATATATATATATAATTTATTTACACTTATATTGAACATTGTTACTTGTTTTTAATAAAACTACGTTGTAAGGTATGTCACATTGTTATCATTCGAATAAGAGTTTAGACCGCCAAATTTTTAACCATTTTATTAATATTCGTGAGCTGGATCTAAGACTTGCCCAGAATTGTCATCCAATAAATCTGGATCTTACTTAATCAGATCCAAAATCGAGTCTACTTCAAGTCATAAAAAAGCGAGTCTGTAGAACTACATTCGACCCAGTCCATTATAATCCCTAACATTAAATGATGCGTAATATTTTCAAACATTAGCCCCACCGCCAAAGCATAACCAAGAAAGTGAAGAATTACCAACTACAAACTGGTTTAGTGATATAAACATAAAATGATCAGAAGATAATTTTAACATGGATTCACTAGACATGATATGTGAACATTTTGGGAGTTCGAACATCACATTAAACTCATAAGCCTCGACTCTAATTCGTCTTTTGCCACTTGAACCACGCCTCACGGGCATAACCATCGAGCTGTTCGGCCAAGATTTTCCTGCAAGCGACTTGGTACGCCGGAGCTGTGCACGGATCAAACTTCTGAGCAATCACCACCACTCCCTCTGTGCTGCTTGGACATGTGACCATCACCAAAACCACGGCCAACACTAACAAACCACCGATTGCTGTTGATCTATTATGCTTCATCTTGTTTAGCTTCCCTTTTCCTTGTGTTTAAGCCTTTGCTTGGGGTAGATATAGGAGATTACCGTTCTATATTTTTTTACCCACATTGCATTATAAACGGGTGAGTAATTATTGTACCATTACTCGACTTCCCCATAAAAGATCACAAAACGTAACTTTTCTCTTTCCTGTCACACTAAAATGAAGACCGACGACAAAATTAATTACGTGTGGATGACCAGGTGACCAGCAATTACGCAAAAGGAATTCCACGTTGTCTTTGGTTTGTGTCTGGACTTAGAATTTAAGACTCATAATAGTCAACTGTAAATATAGTTATAGACAAAACAAAAACGCATTATAGACGTTGGAACCAAATGCATTATGCACTTGTTATCAATTTCTTTAAATGCATAACCGCCTGTTCATTTTCATTGACCTTAAATAGATGGTACAAACAGAAGGATCTGGTTTTCAAGAGTCCTAAAACTGGAGACGGTGTCAATAGTTGAATAAATGCGGAACAGACCTTGCTAACGAGATCCACAGCTTCCGGGCTGAATGTTGGTGGAAGAGGTAGTAGTTTCTCAATCTTAGCACGTGTTTCCAACTCGCTTTCTCTCCGAAGACCCAAACGACATTTCGCCATGTAGGGGCTTAAGAGTCTGCCCATTTCACACATTGTGAATGTTCTCTCTTCCTGCAACTTCTTCCCGAATCCAAAGTCTACTATACTAGCTGCAGCCAAAGAGAACAAAAGGAGAAAAAAAGTAAGCAGAGGTTGAGCAAAATCCTTCAAAAATCATTTGCATGCCAATAGCAAGAAGACAGGAAAAGGCACAAAAAGACTAGGACAACATCAACACAACCGGAAACCGACCTCGTGCAATTCTTCCAAGGAAACAACAACAGAGGCAGCACAGTATTTTGCAGATGTCTCTCATAAAGTGCCGAATGAAGAATTGAAGCTAAAGGGAAACGCAAGACCGATGGATTCATACACTTCAATAGGTTTCTCTTTCATAACTTGAGCCTCCTTTCCAAGACTTTTTTATCCTCTGCTTAGCAAACCTTTTCCGATTAAGCAAATTTTCTGAAAGAAGATTCCACCTAGAAGTAATATCATCAGAACTCTTGAAAATTGAGAGGAGAAAACTGCCACACACTATGACATGAATAATTAATGTGCAACCAAGTATATAAGACAAACCTGAATCCGTCAGTGCAACAAGACCAATCTCACTGCAGCCGGAGGTATACGAGCAAAAGTCCGCCACTCTTTATGTAGTAGAAGCACCAAAGCATACCACATCAGATCTTTGAAGGAGCTGAAACATTGGGTACTTTTGGCAGATTCCTTATGTAACAGTGAGGGAGTATCAATTAACACATCGAGTTTGCATTATCTTCTACAAAATCCAGCTCCGAGAAATTAGGTTTGGTGCTTTGTACGTGACCTAATTCTCAACATCCTGAGAAAGCTTTTCCAAAGGCCCAACAGCTAAATCAAACTTATCTTTTGACAAGATAGAGCATATGCAGTCTCCCACAGCCATTGCCCTCAATGAACCAACATGTTCCCCAAGGAGGGCCCATTCGCCAAAATAGCTTCCCTCTAATTTCTCCAACGAGCACTGCTGGCCACTTTGTGTAGCATCATCATCCTTCTGATACTCAGACTTCAGACTTTCAACATTCTGGCTAGGTAGCAATTCTTTGTCGAATGTGATTCTTACTTTACCCTTCTGGATGATGTATAACCCAGAAGAAAGGCCTTCATTCTGCATATAGAGGCCAGAAAAAAGAGAGAAGAAAATCATAACTCCAAGTGTAAGCACCATTCTTTTTTGAACAAGAAAACAAGTGTTAACACATTTTTCAAGAAATGAAGGTTCACCTCATCCACAATTATTTGCCCGTCTGAGAAGGAAACTTCAGCTAGTGAATCTGCAATATGACTAAGCTGCAAAACTGTCAACTTGGCAAGGAGATCTACTGACCGAAGCAGCTTCATGGATGATAAATTAGTAAATTCGGACATTAGAATCCCTCGGAAGTCCTCTCTTTTCAAAGCCCATAATGTTCCACCCGTAACAGCCCGAACAGATGATTGAAGAGGCTTGTTGTGCCTTTTAATTGGCATCAATAAAAATAAGATCATTAATGGAAAAACAAGATTTCAGTTCAAAAAGAAGAAAAGGTTTGAGTATATGGCTTCAAGAATGCTTGGCATTAATACATAAAATGTTGAACATTTGAAAGACAGTTCAATGAACAGTTTGAACCATTCACAAAACTATACTTTACCAAAAGATAATTGCCAGCAAGAAGTTTGATAAAGGAGTGCCATGACAGATCAAGAAACTTCAGCTATTGCCATTGCAATGAAATCCAATTGGTGCAAATTACAAAAGTGATAAGGTGAGCAGCATTACAGGTGGTCCAGGAACCATTGTCATAGTTTCATTTCTACTGTGAGTAAAAGGATGCTTTGGGGTTGATTTGGAACAGTGGCATCATTGCCATCAACAAATTCCTGTCTGTAAAGAGGATTAGACAACCAAGTGTTTCCTATTTTTGCTAAAAAGCTTGTAGGTGGTGGCATACATGATCCTAAAAGCTTTTAGTTTGGGAGAATTACGCCTTTGTGTTTCCCTTTTTCCATAAAAAGGACAACCCATCATGTTCAAGATTTGTGGGATTCATCCGGAACTGTAATATACGTTTCTGATACATATCACTGCACCCCGTTAAAGCATTAAAGTACGTTGCTATTTGCTACATGACACCATTAACCAGAACAAATCGACCAAGTTATATTGCAACTCTGGAAATGGTACCAAAAATTCATGCATGAAAATAAGTACGTCAGAGCTGGTAAAAGAATCACCCACATTAGAGCCAATTCTCCGAAAGATGATAGTTTATCTGATGTATACCGTTGCAGAATCCTAGACGCCTCACCGTTTTTCCCTTCCTGCAATGATTTGGCACATTTACAATAAACTATGGTCCAGAATAAAATATGCATGGAATGAAATGGTTGAATGAGACAGAAACTGGCAAACCTGTGTAGCCGAAACCTCAAATTCTCCGCTACCGACAACATAAAAGCAATCACCTTCACCACCCTGACAATTTTGGTGAAAACCAGTATCCTGATTTAGACTTTAAATTAACTCAAACAAGAATGTAACAAACTGATTCTATTAAACCACGC
This sequence comes from Hypericum perforatum, assembly GCA_012979155.1. NCBI lineage: Eukaryota > Viridiplantae > Streptophyta > Magnoliopsida > Malpighiales > Hypericaceae > Hypericum > Hypericum perforatum. The sequence goes on along the minus strand of SOPF01028373.1, from coordinate 42,716 downwards.
AACTACAGGAGGTAGTAGGCAATAAGCATGCAGGCAAGACCTCTCTATCCAGGAGGTCAGAAGTTTCTGAATAAAAGTTAACTACCGGGCATCTTCTAGGTACCATTGTTTGTTAAGAGACAAAGGTTCTATTAGTTTCACTGCTTTACCATTTATACAATTACAACAATCAGGTTATTCACAATTAGATCGGCAGCAAAGTCTCAGTAATTTTGCTACACAAGCCAATCATTGGATATCTGATTTGAAGATACAGAATTACATAAAAGTAAACTGACCTCGTTAACTACAACTTCTCCAGGCTGGACTTCAACTCTTTGCATGCAGTCTAACAGAACATGGCACTGAGAATGGGTGAGCTTCCTGAAGAGAAAATGGTCATGTAACGCCCTCTCGATGTGTGCCTGTCACATATATGACAGCATGTCATTTGCAATTTCCAAGAGCTAACCAATATGGTACCATGAAAATCAGTCAGTTCATTCAATTGATGAGACATAGAGTATGTACTTCTTCTTCCCATGTTTTCCGATGAGCTGAAGACAGAGGAACCCAAATTTTTTCCTTTTCTAAAGAACTTTCAATTGTGCGTAGACGTGCCCTCGATAAATCATGCCTCGCACGTTGGTTCCTGGATGTCCAACTCAAAGTTGCAGGGGATTCTGACCCTGTCACTTCCACAATTTGAGGCACATTGGTCTGTATCAAATTACTTTGGCCCGCTGATTGCCCAGCAACACTCTGTAAAGTAGAGAGAGCAAGCAAGGCAATTAAAGAATCAACAGATATATTACAATAGGCATTATCCATGAGGACAAAAGTACCGTTAAGAAAAGGTACAAATTAGGGGAAAGCATAATTCAAACAGAGCAGGTCAACTTACACCAGTTAGGCCATTAATATGCACAACAATCACAGTGATGTCATCGGTGCGAGTTTCATACTGAAGCCAAAGTCGGTAAGATTCAGCTACAACTGCAGCACAAGCATCACGTGGATCTTTATACTTTGCAACCTGGAAATATGTAACAGACAGCAAATTAATATATGATGGTTTTAAAGTATCAAGAATCTACCAAACGCAAAAATATCAAGAGAACATCTATTTATAGTAAAAGTGCAAAGAAAAACCAAGAAGACACCGAAGACCAACAAACCAAGAAGATACCTTACCATGTCAACCACATTCTGGCTGGACATGAACTCGAAGACACCGTCACTGGCCAGCACCAAAAAGGGATGTCTCTCGGTGAGCTCCAAGACGGAAATCTCGGGGTTCGCAACAACACCGATACTCTCAGCAACGGAATCCCCAATGCTCCGAGTAAATGCAGTCCCTGGGAACATCCCGTCTGCTACCCAAAGGCGTGGCGGATCCCCATCATCCTCCCCCTCCTCATCCCCCCAGCACTTCACCTCCGGGTCCTTGAGCCCCTCGATCTGGTCCAGCGTCATTACCCGAGCCCCACACATCCTCACCCGCTCCAGTTCATCCTCCCGGAACGGCGTCTGGTCGATGGACAAATCCACCGCAACGACGACCCCCTCCACGTCCCCATCCCGCTCGGCAAGCACCGCACGGGAGTCTCCGGTGTTGGCGACGAACACGGTGCGTCCACGGACGAGCATCGCGACCGCGGTGGTTCCACTCATGGAGTCGTCGATTGAGTCCTCGCGGAGCTGGGAGTTCGTCGCGAGGAATGACGCGTAGAGGGCCTTGGCGGGGTCCACGTGGAAGCTGCGGCACCGGAGAAGGTTCTCGCAGAGACGGCGCCGGACAAACCGAGAGCACTCCGCGCCGAACTCGCCGTGGCCGTCGAAGACCCCGAAGAAGTGATCATCGTAGGAGTCTCCAATCGGCACGTGGATGCAGAAACTGTCCTGATTAGCCTTGTCGAGCGCGTCGGGGTAGTACCCCCTCTGTGAGAGGTACGAGTACCTGAGCTCGTACCCGGCGGAAGGTAGCCTCACGCGCCTGGAGCCCTCGGGGGGCAGAAACTGAGACGACACGCGCGAGAGGCGCGTTATGGCCGGGTCCGTGGGATGGAGCTCGTGGAGATGGTCCCCGTTCTCCGATCCGGAGGATGATGACGTGGCGGTTGCGGCGGTTTGGGGCTTTACGAGGGGGGGTTTCGGGGCGCAGATTTCGCCGATACAATCTCGGGAATAGACGCAGCCCATGACACGGTGGCGTTTTTGGAGGGAAAGGCGCGTGTAGGAGGAGGGAGATAGACCGTTGGGTTGGAGCGCGGGTTTAAATAACGTTTTGGATTTGGATTAGTATTAATTAAATAGGCCGGGAATGTGGAGTGGAAATAGTTTTTCTCTTCCTCTTTTCCTAAAGAGTACGAGTGGAAATAGTCAATTTAAGATTCTTGTGTTTTTTTTACATTAATTACCTCAATTATTATTGAATTTAAGGGATTGCATCGTGAATTTTTAGGCATTCTACTCTCTTAAGTTCTCTCAAATGTGTATTTAGGTTAGATACGACAAAAAAATTGGAGGTCAAGATTTATCCATCTTGAATCATTCAAGGAGGTGGACTCATAGTTTGATATGGGAGTGTAATCGGCTAGTTTAGAGAATTAGAGTGCAATATCATATTGTGGTATACTAACCGACGGAAGAAGAGTAGAGAAGGGTATTCTTAAGAAATAAAAGATAATTAAGGGTTGACAATCACATTTTAATTTAGGTTAATTCACAATACATATGATATGGATAAAATTTGAGTCTCAATACAACACCTATTGAGAGTTGAAGTTCTTTAATTTCTCTGTGTCAAACGTTGCAACCGCATAATTCAAAACAGTCATTTTTAACATACATGATTAATTTCACCACGTCAAGTGACACTCTATCGGTGAGTTATATCCTTTCCCCAATTGAGATAAAACCCCCAAGATATAAAAGTGCATGTTTAACGGAATAATAATAACATTGGTATAATGTACAAGGTTGAATCTTGTATCATGTGCACGTAAAAAAACACTTTAGTAAGTCAAAAACATTTTCAATAATGGTCAACTAGTCAGTTGTAGGTCATCACTGTTGCAGTGAAGGTCGAGTAATCAGATGGGTTTCATTTGCTCATTCAACTGACGCTTGCTGTCTTATTTATTTTTAATAAAGACATAATAACTTGCGTCAATGAAATAGATCTATTTTATGTCATTTATATATATAAAACAGGATATTTGAAACCACTATGTAATCTATTTTAACATATTACACACTGGAAGTCGCTGGGCGTGATCACATCCACGAGATTAACTCGAACTCAATAATTATTAAAACAATCTAGTGAGATTTGATTTGTTGGACGGTACGTCGGTACCTAATACTGTATATAAAAATATATCCGACTGTGACATGAACAAATATCCACAAGTACGTAGAACTCGGAGACGACTGGACGGGCGTGGTCCAAAAGAATGACCCAATTGGCATTGCAACATCCTGACCCTGTGTTTTAAATAGTGTATATCACCTGATAACATTTTATGATTCAATGTACAACTATAATAATTCAAGAAAAAAACCAGTTGGAACTAGTCTCGTGGATACAGTGCCACTGACAGCCCACCAAAAAAGCAAGTAAAGGAATTCCAGCTGGGCATTTGTTACGTTTGTGGCTTGTCCGTATATACTTGTATGCACTTTGGCATTTTCACTCATTCACCATTAAAAGTGTCGTTGTCTATTACCGAATCAAAAAAAAAACATTATCTATTAAAATTCTTAGGAGTAACTTCATTTTAGTACCGTGTGGTATCACACTTTTCATCTGAAGTACTATTTGATTTCTAATTGATATTTTAGTACCGCAGTACTTAACAATCAATTATCCACACAAGTTCAGGACAGCTGCCCAAATTTACCTGAAGCGACATCATTTTGAGACAACCTGAAAGACACGTGGCAACATAATGAATTTAATTAAAGCTGGTGACGACATATCAAATCAATTCCTATTTTTCATATGTAAAAAAAAATCTTTACTCCGCCTCTTTCTCGTCCTTGTATCTTTCTTTGCCTGTCTCTCTCTCTCCCCCGTAAATCAATCTCCACGTCCTCCATCCTCACCTTCTTTCTCTATTCTCAATCCTTGAGCTTTAAGCAAATTTCTTACTTCTCCTTCCGAAAATGAACATGATCAACAAGTTATCTCGATTCTCTCTATCCTTTTTCATTTCTAATTGTAACCAATTTTTCATTCTCTGTCCTCATAGATGATAGAGGATTATTGAGGATAAGCCCAATCTTCAACTACGCTTGCAGATTTAAACCATATCACCTATTTTGTATTTTATCTAAGAAAATCCTCAATTGTGAAAAGAACACTAAAATCCTAAATTGGGATTATTCTCCTATTCTATCTGGTGATGACCTTGCCCGTGAATCATGACCGATGATTATCGATAAATGGTAGACAACAATCAAACTTAACAACACCTAGCCAAGTGATAGAACCATGAACGGCGGTCTTGGGTTGGCCACGTCATTTCACAGCAAAAGGCTGAGGAATTGTTTGCTTCGCTTCTTTCCTGCTCAACGATGGCAACAACGACTAACACAAAAGACAGACATGTTGAACACTAGCTAACAAGCTAGAGATGACGACTCATTTTGTATTGGTCTGAGAATTTGTTTTATCTTGAATGGTTGCGAGACACAATAGAAACACTAAATAGTTTGACTTGTCAAGGCCAAAACAATTGTCTCAATGAAATTTTATGTTAGTGTGAGGATGAAGGATGTAGGACATAGAAATTGATTTAGGAGGGGGAGAGAGAGTATCTGGAAAAAACTAGGGTTGAGAAAGAGATAGATGAAAGGTAATGATTGATTTGATATTTTGTCAATTACCTTGTCATTTTTAATGAAACTCATTTTGTTGCCACATGTAAGACACATAGTCTCAATACAACATCGCTTTGGAAAGATAGTTATCTTGGTTCTATTGAATAATTAATCGTCTATTAAGAACCTCAAATTCTTATTTTGTATAGTCATCATTATTGCAAAGCGTTCAACCTACTCTTTAAAACTTCTTGTTGCAATACACAGGCTAATTTCATGAACACGTAATAAAATAAAGGACATCACTTTTACGTTGCACAACGCAGAATTCCCATCAAATAATAGATAATTTCGAGCCGTTCTCTCATTATCACGAAATGTCACACTTTGCCTTTTAAATGTACCTGTTTCGAACTTTTTATCCAATGTTGATTTGTCTATGACGATTGAATTATTGCCCCGTGTTTTTGGTCGGTAAATTTTATTTATTAATATTAAGTATTGTAAGTCACGACAGTTCAATTCTTGATTCATGAAACATTGGTTCACATGAAATAACAATTGTTTTCAAAGTAGTTTGATTACATTTTATTATCAATTCAATAAAATTCAAAATTTTGTTAGAACCAATAGATTTGCAAAAGTGCATGCAGTTTAACAACACGAATAATTTTACAATTTCAAAATGATTCAACGTTTAAATCTCAGTGTAGTATACAATTTTACTTTAGAAAAAACGTACTAGATTTTAAACAACCAGATAGTCACCGGTTCGCTAGTTCACGACAAATCATAAACTGTAACGAGTACGCCGATCCGGAATTCAGATTGAACCATAGAGCCACGAGAACCAATGTTTTAAAAAATGCGGTCGGACCGGCGGTACTAATCACCCCTAAGAACGTTCCGTTTTTGGCTAAAAAATGCTATCCGGGCAAGCTGCCCGAATTTTGGTCAGACCAGATGATTCACCTGAAAAATTTGGTCAGACAAGATGATTCACTCGGAAAATTTCACTCATTTATGATTTTATTTTTGATTTAAGACTACTTGTTTGTATAGATACTTTATTTGGTGTATTTTATAAAAATTAGTATATTTATATGTTATATTACTTTATTACATAAATTATTTACTTATATACCTATATATATTTCAAAAAATTACAAAAAAATAGAAGATAAAAATTTAGTCTGACTAACATTCGAATTGATTAGACCGGCTGACCCAGAGATCAGACCCAATTCTAGGTCGACCTCCGAACCGTTTCTGAGAACAATGACGAGAACTAACATGAACAACAAGTTTGCCGAATATGAACCGGCCCGCGGTCAGGCCCAGCTGGTGTTGACGAATGTCGGAATGTGAGGGAGAACGTGGACTTTGCGATTCCTGTCCCGCGCGGGAATTGTCGTCTTATGTGCGTCTCGGGATGGGCTCGCTAAGGTTTTAGCCCAATTTGGATAATATGTCGTAAATGGCGAGTCGTTCATGCAAGTGATGCATGTGTCACTTACCCCCACTGAGATCCAAGGACCTACCCCCCCTATTGCGGCTGGGACATATTGGCAAATACAATGGATGTCGACGACATCCGGTTTGACATTGTTGGAAACCGTGGATTGTTCGTTGTATTTTAACTTGGAATTAATAAAAGAATAGAATAATATTAAATATTTGTTAAAAGTTCTGTATTTTTAAAATGTTTTGTTCAAATTAAAATTAGATTAGTTGATAATTATAACATCCAGTTAAAGCGGCCTAGGAAAAAAAAACCGAATAAGAAATCATTACAAAATAAAACTAAAAACCACTATTAAAACATCAAACGCACAAAGTGACAACATTTTTAACCTTGGCTCGAATTGCGCCAAACCATACAGAGCATTTGAGTGATACAAAAAGATCAACTTTAGTTTTGGTAGACAGTAGTGCCACGTCAAATATGAAACCATGTCATTTTGATCGGGTAAAGTTGAGTAATTGCGCAGGAAGTCCCATTAAAATAATTTTTTTCCTATTTTGATGAATTTTAAACTATATAATTTAAACCATATAATACTAAAGTAAAAGTTTATTAAGGGAAAAACCTTTAAAAGTAAATAACATAAGCAACTAAAAATGACGTTGGTCTGATGAAATATATTTCATAACCAACTAGATTACAAATTGAGAATTCTCTTTGATAAAATCATGGTAGATAAGTTAAAAAAACTACTCATAAACTATTAGTAGAAATTGAGAAATCTCTTTGATAAAATCATGGTAGATAAGTTACTGTTACATTAAAAACTAATCATAAACTATTAGTAGATTACAATATACTACTCATTCTCAAACAAGTAGATTAACAATATACTTTACTATCTAATAGCTGGAGCATCTGGAAGGCAACGAACGAACGTATCTTTCGATCATCGCGGACACTAAGCAACAAGTCAGCAAATTTTTGTCTGGCGCTTTTCTCCGGATTCCGATTCCCGTCGAATTGGATATCCCATTCCACTTGTCAACGGACTTTCACTGGGCACTCCACTAGTGCCAACTTTCTTGGGATGATTTAGAAAACGGACAGGAACCGGATCGAAAATCGATATTTTGCTCATTATTCAATTTTAGCATTAAATTTCGATTTAATCAATCTGATCATATTTATCATACAGTATTAGTTATTGGGTTGGATTATAACAAATCTGTTTCAAAACGCAATGATCTTTCTTATCGAAAAATTATTATGTAGATCACTAGTTTTGTTAATTTGAAAAATAAAAATAAAAAACATGTTAAGTTTTAATAAGTAAAATTTATTATTTAAACTAAGTGGGTGTTTTGTTTTAGTTGTTAGCGATCAATGGTTGGTTGATAGATATCTAACCGCTGATTTTTAGTGTTTGGTGAATTAAAAAAATCAGCTGTTGAAACCCAAAAAGCCATTTTATTCCAAGAGCTAAAATTTGTGGATGTTACATTTAGCTGATAGCTGTTATAATATTAAATTACCAACATACCCTTGATTAAGATAATTCCTAATTAAATATTAAATTAAGAAAAACATTTTTTTATTAGCAAAAACATAGAAATAAATATTAAATAGTATTATATTAAATATTAAATTAAGAAAGATATTTTTTAATTGGCAAAAGCATAAAGATATATAATATATATTATATTAAATATTAAAGAATGATGTTTATGTCAATACCTTATAAGTAATTTTACAACTCAACAGCAATAACCAATGTCAATTTACCAAATACTTTTGCAAAATTCGGATATCAGCTATCAGTTGAGTACTATCAGCCAACAACTGATCAGCTAACAGACAAGAACTAACATCTAAATTTCATCAATTGTACCAAACATAACCTAAGTGCATAATAATTAATCAATTGACAAGAAAGTGACTCAAATCTTGATTAAGCATCTTGGGTAAACCCAAAAAATCACGTCCAAACAGTGTCTTATTTTTTTTTTTGGAAAAAGGGAAGAAACAAACAAGCCCCCCGAGGGTCGTCCTCTCCTCTCACCTCCATCCAACCTCACCTCTTCTCCACAAGACACCCACTTCGTTATCCCAAAACACGCAATTTCCACTCTCCCAACACATATATAAACAGGAGAGAGAGAGAGAGAGAGAGAGAGAGAGAGAGAGAGAGAGAGAGAGAGAGAGAGAGAGAGTTTAGTTTGTTTTAGGATAATTCCGATGGCCTCCTCGATTCGACCGTCTCTCTCCTCCTTCAACCTCTGCAACCCCTCCACCGCCGCCGCCGTCTCTCGTCTCGCCGCCTCCCTTCCCCTTTCCCGAAGACTCGCGCATCTCTCCTCCTCCGGTACATATTCTTTTTATCATTTAATTTCTGGTTTCCAGCTCAGCTAATTGATTTCTGTATTACTTTTAATCTGTCGTTTACTCGTTCTAGAAGAGCCTAGGGTTTATTTAGATTGTGTTATTTCCCCTGTGATTTTACTACGTTAGGGTTTTAGTTTGTTAATCTTTCGTTCTAAGCTTATCGGATTTGGAATGTGTGATGCAGCTGTTCCACAGTCACAGTTATTCCGTTTAAGACGTTGGCGAGGAGGCTCTACGCAATTCGGGGTGGCGTCGAGCACGGTTGCTGCTCAAGAAACTGCCTTGGAGTGGGTCAAGAAGGACAATCGAAGAATGCTTCATGTTGTTTATCGCGTCGGGGATTTGGACCGGACCATTAAGTATGCGGAGTCTCAAAAACTAGTCTTGCTCTGTTGTTTTTTTTAACACCACGAATACCGTAACTAACATGTGACTGATTACTGATGTCGAAATGACTTGTCTGGTAACTGCAGATTTTACACAGAGTGTCTGGGGATGAAGCTATTGCGGAAACGGGACATTCCGGAGGAGAGATACACAAATGCGTTCCTTGGTTATGGACCGGAGGACTCTCACTTTGTTATAGAGCTCACATACAGTAATTCATTTCATTTTTGGTTTATTTGTCACAATTTTCCTTTAATAACTAACACTTGATTGCAGTAGGATGAGCTACATTGCTCTTTCATGACCTTCTTATCTACACTATTGAAAGTATTCAATTTGCAATTGAAAATTTTTTTTCTGGCAGATTATGGAGTAGACAAATATGACATTGGGACTGCATTTGGACATTTTGGTATTGCAGTTGAGGATGTAAGTTATCCTTTTTTGAATTCCTGACTGTGCAATTCATTTTTTCCTGGACGAAAACTGCCCATTTACAGATGGATGTTACATTAGTTGATCTTTTGGATGTTTAATTAGGTTGCGAAAACCGTGGAACTAATAAAGGCCAAGGGTGGGAAAGTAACCAGAGAACCTGGACCTGTTAAAGGTGGCAAGACAGTGATTGCATTCATCGAGGATCCTGATGGTTATAAGTTTGAGCTTTTAGAAAGGGGACCTACTCCAGAGCCCTTTTGTCAGGTGATGCTTCGTGTTGGCGATATGGATCGTGCCATCAACTTTTACGAAAAGGTTAGACTTAATATGGAGCTATGTTTCCAAGTATCTATGTCTCTGTATCATGTAGACGACCGTTTCTCATGCATATGGATCCTTGATTTAGGCTTATGGTATGGAGCTTTTACGGACACGAGATAATCCGGAGTATAAGGTAATTTATTCTCTTTTACTCATAGCATATATTGCTCCAGTTCGTTGCCAGTTGCTTTACAACTGAGCTCAGGTCCTTTTTGGCAGAAATAAGCTAAGGACTGTTGGGCTTGTAGATACTGTTACTGCTGCTTGTTTCGTAAGTTGTTTATTTGTAATCTGTTAATTCTTTCCGCTCACTTTATGTTGCTGTATTTTGCAGTACACAATAGCTATGATGGGTTATGGTCCCGAAGATAAAAGTGCTGTATTGGAGTTGACATACAATTATGGGGTGACAGAGTACGACAAAGGCAACGCATATGCTCAGGTAAAAACTTAGTCTTTAGTGTTGGGCTTTTTTATGTTAGTGCTCTCTCACCTATAGCCGAATCTTAATAAATTTGCTTTTTCACTTGAAGCTTATCCCCCCATGTTTAGTATGTATAACTGTAACTGCTCTGAAGTTGTAAAGTAATGAAATGAGCTCAAGTCAATGAACTGATTCTTGTTGACCGTACAGATAGCAATAGGCACAGATGATGTATATAAAACTGCAGAAGCAGTCAAACTTTTTGGTGGAAAAATTACCCGGGAACCTGGACCTCTACCTGGAATCAATACCAAAATCACAGCATGCTTGGATCCCGATGGTTGGAAAACGGTATGGTTTAAGGGCTTTTTGCTTGATGTTTTTACCCTTGTGTTTTGTCCAAGGAAGTGGTTATATATAGGCAGGAGGCCATATTAGACGGCTTAAAGGCTTTCCATACTTTTGAGAACCTGTTCTAAAGCCTTGTTGGCAGAGAAAATAAAATCAAGCCTTAACATTATTTTTGATGCTGCAGCTTGGATCACATGAATTCTTTTCCGTCTTCTTATTAATGAATGGAGAAACTAAATCAAGCCTCAACAGTATTTTTGTTGCTCTCATCTATTAGTAACCCTTATTTTGTTTACAATGGAGATAATATTCTTACTCGATAGAGATTTGGTTCATTAAACATCATGACACACCCGTTGCTTCTTGTTTCAGGTTTTCGTGGACAATGTAGATTTCACCAAGGAACTAGAGTGAGACATGGCGGGAGTGGGCATCGCATCCGTATCCCCGTCATTCAAGCACCAAAGCGAGGGGCATCTGCCACGTCGATCGCCAAACAAGGTTTATAGTGGTCTAGGAAAGGAGGTCCCTGTTCTGTAGATAACATTGCAAGTCGTCCTCTCAATGACCATAAGTATAAACACCATCTTCATGCTTAATAATTCCGTAGGTTGAAGAACATCCATCAACTGTAACTGTAGTTGTCGTTTTTTGACAATGGAGAACATATTCCTTGTAAAACTCCCTTGCCCGAACTCACAAACCGGCCTAGAATTCTTTTTGGGTCAAAGCTTATGCAACTGTACCTGAAAAAAAAACGTTGTATTGAATGTAACAAAGACGCTTCCAAGCACCGTGTCTTTGGGGGCTCACATTATAGTAAGATTGCATTAATAGAGTTTCTTATCGGAACTAATTTTTCTTAAATGGTCTATTGATGTTGCTCACATTTTTTTTTCCTATTTTAGTTCATATTCTAATACCTATTCTATTACAAAACTAGTAATCGAACCCTGGATTTTCCAAATCCCTCCCTACCCTTATGCTGCTGGATCAAAATTCACTTGGCTTGATGTTGCTCACATGGTTGAGAAGATATAATGAAATTTCTAAACTTCAATCGAACATAATTTTATAAATAAATTAATGAGTAGTAATGTTTCCTAGTCAGATAATATCAAATACCGTAACTCCGTTCAGGGCCCAACTCCTTGGGCCGGACTCGAGCCCGCTCGGGTCCGTCCGAAACGACAACGCATAGTGAGCTAAAAAGTAAAAACAGAGGGGATTTTGATGTATTAGGAAACTATTAAACCCTAAATCCTCACTCTCTCTCTCTCTAGAGCTTCTTCCGAGGAGGAAGAGAGAGAGAAAATGGGGGAGGAAAGAGAGCGGGAAGAGAGAGAAGAAATCCCCGAGAAGAAGAAGAAAAAGAAGAAGACGAAGAAGCGCAAGAAGGGAGAGGCGACCAAGCCAAGCGAAGGAGACAAGGTCGAACCCCGCGATGAAACCAACGCCGCCTCCGCCGCGGCCGTAGAGAAACTTAACAAGAAGAGGAAGCGCAAGGATGTCTTCCCCTACGGAAACTACCGTAGTTACTACGGCTACCGGGCAAGTTTAATAATTACTGTGAATTGTTCTGGAAGAGATGTTTTTGTTAGGGTTTACCTTTGGTCTGACGAGTATAATATTTTTTTTCTGTTGTGTTTGCGTGGTTAGATTGGGAGAGGGATGGATGAAGACCCGAGGCTCAAGGTTATGAGGAAGGAGTGGTTTCATGGGAAGGATTGTCTTGATATTGGTTGCAATTCGGGCATCATCACCACTCAGATCGGTATTGGAAATTGTCATTATTTTCCCTCATTTCTGCTCGTAGCTTGATGAATTTGATTGGTTGAACAAGTGTATGTTTATGCTTGGAGTGGCTGTGGTGAGCAATGTGTCTCATTTTGGGGGAAGGGGTGCTTGGACTTTGTGCCTGTTGCTTATCTTAGTTGTTAATTACGTAGATTTTTATGGGTGGCACTTGATTGTTTGCAGTTGTGTCGTGTGTAGTTTTTTCGTTTTATGGTCATGTGTATTGATGAAGTTTGATTATTTTTGTCTTGCAGCTCATAAGTTTGGATGCCGAAGTATACTTGGGGTGGACATTGACTCCGGTATGATGTGTGGTGACTTGTTCTGTCAGTTTGCAATAAGCTTATATCTTTACTTCTATCTCTTGATATGTTCACGAATTCATTGGATATGTTAAAGGATCATGAATGCAGTAAATTTTTTAAATATGTTAAGACTGGCAATTTATATAGTATTAGAGGATTGGTGACAGTATCAAGAGACAAATGTCCTTGGTGATGAGAGTACCTGAATCTAGGTACTCTGTGACCAGTGTCTTGTTCATGCACCACGTTGATGATAATTAAATGGGAGGATAACACAGCTCATGTATTAGTTTGCTCTCTTGAAAAAGTTGTGTTTTTCACTGCAGACGGCATTTACTTGACTAATATGTTGTTTTATTATGTTCCAGAAAGAATTGAAGATGCGTACCGAAACTTAAAAAAATTCACAAGAGAAAATAATGCCAATAAAACTGGTACTAGTACCTCACGGTTGGAGGTTTCAGAGGAAGTGCAACAGGCAAGTCCAAATGCATCAGGTGAAAGAAGGGATGTTGCAAGCCATGATTTACTTTCTAAAGAAAGAAATCTGCTTGACATTGTCTCTTTCAAAAGAGAAAATTTTGTCCAGAGTTCGTATCCTCCTCAGAAGCAATATGATACTATCCTTTGGTAAGTTTTTTATTATGTGACAAACCATGAACTTCTTTTGACTGATGAGATTGCATGTCCGCACCATTATTAAAGTACATCAAACATGTTCTGGCTCTGCCAGTATCTTTGTTCTTCTTCTGTTTAACTGAACCTTCAGGATATTTTTAGATGTATTGAAATGTCAGCTTACAGATTTTGATCCAAGTATAGTAGATAGACTTGTTTCTGTTTTGGAGAAGATAGCCTTGTTTGGTTAAAACTTAGACACATCTTCCACTATTTCTTAATTCCAGTTTGAGTGTGACGAAGTGGATTCATCTGAACTGGGGAGATGAAGGATTAATCACCTTATTTTCGAAGATCTGGAAGCACCTCAAACAGGTAACTCTCACTTTTGTGCCTGTTATGTTAGAGCAACAGGCTTCAATATATTCCTCAAAGGGACATCTTAGTATTGAGGATATTTGTTCTTGAACAGGGTGGCATCCTAGTCTTAGAACCTCAACCGTGGAAGTCATATGAAAGCAATCGGAGCGTCTCCGAGGTACTTTATTCTTCATTTCTACTGCTCCTGCTATCTCATTTAACCTTTTAAGGATCAGCCTTTTTTTCCAAGATGTTACAATGAATTTAACACAGAATACTGATTTAAAGGAATGGAGATATAAAACTTTGTTCCGTAAGAATTTCTAGGAAAGGCAGAAGGTAAAAATGAACCTTGCCCTTTTCAATTGTTAATGACTGTTGTCCTCTGAATGGCCAAGCACCAACTCCATAATCTGTGAACATGTTTTTTTGTGCAGGCAACATCCATGAATTTTAGAAGTATCGAGTTTCGTCCGGAGTCGTTTCAAGAGATTCTTCTGGATAAGGTAGTTCCAATGAGATCCTCCTAACTCCTTTCTTCTTTTCTGGTACATGTTTTATGAGGAAACACTATCGTGGTATCTTATAGTTGAAGCATTGACAATCAGTACAATATACTTGCAGATTGGCTTTAGACGTGTGGAAGACGTCACTTCAAGTTTGTCAGGCAGCTCATTGGGTTTCGATAGGCCTATATTTGTGTTCCAGAAGTAGGAGATACGAAAGCATTTCGACGACATGGTTGGACAATGCAAGAAACCTCAGTGCTCGAGTTGGCTGCGCAAGCAAATTGTGCCAGAAGCTCGAGGTACCAGAAGGTGTATTTGAAGCACGATCCTTGAGTGGAATAGATCTTGGCGGTGAAGCAATTTTCCAAGTCCTTGCCACCTTCATTTTGGCTCACATCACCCCGGGGATTATTTTTGTGTGCATAAAAAACATCAGCCAAATTCCCGGTCGGTAATGAATGCAGTAAAAAAATCCTTTAACGCTCCAATTTACCAGTAATGAAGTCTGACAAATCAATATGGAAAATGATTCTGTTTACAACAAGGCTTTGATTAAGACCGCGGTATTTGGAGCGGGAAAATAGATATAAGATTTTCAGATGACGCACATACAACTGTTACTAAATACTAAAGCCGCACTCTCCTTATAGAACATATGTGGAATCTATGTACAGGCATCGACCATGCTGTTGATAAGTAAGGTAGTCCTCAATATCAACCACCAATCTGGGCTAACTTTCACTGAGAAATGAAGCACATAGGAACTATGGGCACTTGCGGCTGCAAACTTCTCAGTCCTGTGCTTCCAAATAGAGGTCCAATGCAATTCCTTGACCAACCCGTCGCTGACATTGCAATGACAGTAACAAAGCAGTTTTGTAGTGCTAATCTTTCGGTGACGGCTGACATCGGATACATCACCATTTGAGATCACTTTGCAGAATGAATACGCTGGAACGACGACATCCAGCCATTGGAAGAACCAACTTTGTTGCTCTGTCCATGGCCAGAGTTGGCAGCTTCTCCAGCATAGACTGGTTTCTGGACATTTGTTTTTGAGGTCCCAGCAGGTGCGAACGAACTGGTGGGCGGCATGGGAGCATCGCTAGCAACCTGCGGAGAATAATCAAGTGATTAAGCTCTCAGATTTTGAAAAATACAAAAAATTAGTGGTGCTACTAAAATTACAGGATGGTGAGGAGTTCAGATCACAGTGAATGGAAGACTTCGACAGGAATATATATAATTTTGCTAGGGAAACAAGCTTGATGATAGAGAGCACGCAGCCATTGCTAAAAAGGATGTGACTCACATTCTTCTCCGCATAATTTTCGGAGGTCACAATCCTGCCCGATGCTGTTTTGAGTTGCATGTGTCCACTTGGACCAGTTGACCTCAACACTTCGGAATAATATGGAACATTACTAGTGCCTGATAGTTTCAATCAAATCAATGTGATTTTTTTAGCACAGGGTACATTTAAGCGAAACATTAGTTCATAGCTGTATACACAGAACCAGAACTAATTGGGAGCGTCATTAGCATCAATAGTGATATAAAGTACTATATGTAATCTGTTACCATTTACATCTACATTTTAACTTCAGAATAAGTTAGCAAGTCAAGGATATGAACCTAAAACCAACCTGGATGGGCATCCATGTCATTAGGCACTGGATTACTCTTATGTGCAGGTGGAACTGGCTGCTAGAAGAGGAAATTCAAATGATCATTTGTAACTGTGTAACAATCAACGTTAGAAAAGGAAGGAAAATAGAGATTAGAGAACAAAAGGCAGACATAATACTCACAGATGATCGAGCCTGGGATTTGCTTTTTTGTGCCTGCTGATACTTTATAATTGTCCAGTCAAAAATGTAATCAAATTCATAGCCTGTAAACGGGAAATGGAAACGAGTGCACAAACTGCATTAATATCATGTCATATTATTGGCTCAATTCACCAATGGACAAGCTTAAAATATGGTTCTACTAACTATTGAATGTCAAGAGGCTCAGACCAAACTTCAATACCTTCACGCTGGAACAAATCACGGAACAAGCGTTTCAAGAATCCATAATCTGGGCGTTGATCAAATGTCAGTGAGTGGCAGTAATGGAGGTATGATGCAAACTCCACAGGATGTGTTTTGCACAAAACCTGAAAAGAAGAAGAAACATTTTCAGGGCAAACCTCAACTAGTATGCCTTGAAACAACTGTTAATACTTAATACGCACAAACCTCAATTGGAGTTGACAATTTCTTTTCACATATTTTGTCATATTTCTGCTTCTTTGTGGCAGCTTTCAAACCCTGCCATGGAAGACTAGAGAAGAATATGCAATTCAGTTGACAATGGAACAAGCTCACAGAGACTGGTCGTCTCAAACGTCCACCAGAATGAACATTAGTTACTCCACACAAAAGTAGATAGCGCGAGGGATCTTCACTCAATCATAAGCTTCTGAAAACTCACCTTCCTCTTAGAAAATATAACAGCACGTAACCAAGTGATTCCAAATCATCCCTTCGACTTTGCTCTACAATGCAGTCAGTATAGCAGGGTAAGAGCTTGTCACAAACCACACATACAAGTGCAGTAACATGCTTTTGAGAAAACCAATCTCACATTTTCATGCTTACCAATTCCAAGATGAGTGTTGCAACTCGCATAACGTGCAGTTCCTGTGAGATTTTTATTCTCCCTGAAGAATGCAGTTAGCATCAGAATTCCCAAGTGACAACGTCAATAAGCTCAAACAAGAATATGCACAGCGTTTCTTCTGAAGAAAAAGCATATGAAAAAGACTGAAAAGTAGATTGGCGAATTAATTACCTATAAGGAATGTGACGATTGGTTGTTGCATCCCGATATCTTTTAGCGAGGCCAAAATCAATTATGTATACCTAACAAATTCAACATAATGCATCACCAACTAAAAATACTGAAAAGTGAGAAAAACTCTGGATAAACGACAATAGCATAATCCAGAACCAACCTGATTTGCTTTTCGTCCGAGACCCATCAGGAAGTTGTCCGGCTTTATGTCCCTGTGAAGAAACCCTTTGGAGTGCACAAACTCTATTCTTGTAATCTTCAAAGATAGCAAAACAAGAACACATTATCAATAAAAGAGCGGGAAACAAAGAACAAAACCACTGACTAATACCAGACTGCAGATCCCCTCCCTTACTCTTATCCTATCAAAATCACATCTACACATTACGGACACCGTCGGGAACTCACCATTTGATCGGCCAACATGAGAACTGTCTTGAGGGAGAACTTGCGTCCACAATACACAAACAAGTCCTCGAGGCTGGGACCGAGCAAGTCCATCACCATCACATTGTCTTCCCCGTCCACCCCACACCATTTTATCCCCGGAATCCCGCCTTCAATTAGAAAGAAACCCCCAAAAAAATCACAACAAGCTCATCTCAACATATTCAATCCAAAAGATGAACAAAAAAATAACAAAAAAACAAAAAAAGGAGGAGAACATACTGCCTCCTTGCAGAATATTATATAGCTTCGCCTCGTACAGCAACTGCGGGTGCTTGGTCTTGTTGTTCTCCTAAATCGAGTTAATTAAAAATATATTAAAAAACAAAAAAAAAGAGAGAGAACAGAGTAATTAACTAATTCCGCTTCAAGCTAATTCCGAAGTGAAAGTAGCTGAAAACTTACGATCTTAATAGCGACGATTTCGAAGGTGTCGATGTGCGTAGCTGCGAGATTAAGAACCCTAAGTCAGCGAATTAAGTAAATTACTCGCTTGATTAAATAAACAAAGAGGAGAAAAAAGGAAACAAAAAGGCAACCGAGGTAGATTTCGCCGAAGGATCCGCTTCCGATCTTCCGACCGAGCTTGAACTTCCCGCCGACGATCCGTTCCATTCCGGGCGGCGACGGTTCACCTTCTTCCTCTCTATCCGCGACCCGATCGCATTAGATTATGTATTTTATTATTTTTATTTTGTGATAATTAGAGGAGGAGAGAGAAAAAAAGGAGAGAGAAAACTTTGGGCTGGAATCGGATGCGAATTGACGAAAAAGGACATTTGGGGTGGCGAAGCAAGCGGGGAGGAGATAAGGGTACTATTGACTATTAATAAAGGGCCTTTCTTGAGCCAGAAATACCGACCCTACCTAAATTTTCTTGTCGCCAGTATTTTTAATTGGTTGGAGAATTAATTACGTCTCGCCAACAAGAATTGATTTTAAGATGATAGATTTTTTTTTATGAGTAGATTTGAATCGAATTTCATAATTTTTAAAAATTTTAGAGCAAGTATTTTGATACATGATGACAAGTTTTGCGTCACAGAAATTAAATTGAAATTTAAAAGTGATATGTTATAGTTTTACCCATCACCAACATGAGGAGGACATCCATACCAACACATTCAATTTTCTCTCATTTTCGGTACTTTTAATCCAAAGAGGCGGCTGTAATTAAATGTGTTAAATATTTGTTAAAAATATATTATAATTATTATTTGACCTACTTAAATTTGGATCAATTAATTCAATAGATATAAGTTAAAAAATAGCGGTGGCGTACCTACCATATGCTAGCACGCTGCAAATATAAGATGAAATTACATGACATTCAAACGAACAATTGACGGATTGGCGAATATTACATTATACCCTAATGAAAAAAACAAATCCAAATAATTATGAGGTGGGGAAGACGACAGGTAGATTGTAACCCTAAATGCCGTCCTTTTCGGACACCTGGTCGTCCACCTTGATATTCACGACTTCACCGTGAACGGTCACCCGGTATTTTTTGGTAAATTAATTAATATTTGACATGTATTAGGTTGACTAATCCAAATTAAATTAGACTAAAAAAAACTAAAAACTTGCATTTTTATTATGTTGAAGGAATCTGTTATCTCTTTATCATCTGCTAAACCCTCATAATGCAAGATTTTGGAGAATTAATTATAACATCATCACCTGCTCTCTTTCTTAGACAATACATGAACAAGAAGAAACCTTTAGTGACTGTATCTTGCAAGAAGTCAATTTATCTAAACACTATCTCCAACTCCAGAAGATCCATCCACTGAAGTCCCTCAGAAATTCATCATAAGAACTTCCGGATTCTGATTAAACAAAGCCACGAATTGTGTCGGGTACGTGAGTTTTAGGAGGAGGAGGAAGAAGACATTTGATTGAAGAAGATATCATAATCTTAGCTCCAAGTCTATTTCAGCATCACTTGATTCAGAATTGTGGCTGCTTGATCCCACTGAGTCACTCCTATGCTTCTTGTTCTTTGTTTGTTGAGTGTCCTATAAATATCAATATGCACAACCACCAATTTGATTAAAAGACAGTTCTATCGGTAGCAGGTTAGTTGGGAAATTAATATTGTTAGAGAAGTAGAACAGAAAAATATTAGACAATATTATTATTTGGTTTACAGTATCTGGTTTTCTAGCGAGATCTTATAAAGGTGGCAAAGCTCTTCTCACAAGTGTTAACATTATTGTGTTTCCAAACATTCAAACTCAATATCTGATTAAGACAAAACTATACTATTATTATCAATTGATTTAAATACTTGTTGGTAATATCAAATTGTATTTAAATGGTGGAAAACACCAGAGGATAATGATCTACGAGCTCACTCATGAAACCTACATTTACGAGTTGAGACACTCATGAAACCTACATTTACGACTCAGATGATCATTTTGAGAATCCATGATTACCCATCCGAAAAAAGCTAAAACAGCAAGCTCATAATTCTATAGTCTCATTTATATGGGATATATTCTAATTCGATACAAAATTTTAAGAAACATTTTCAAGAGCTGAGGGAGGGTCAATAACTCAATATACCTCATCAGGTGGATTTAGGAAGTGTCTACTGGTGGTGCTTGCTTGAGCATAATAAGGAGCCGCCAAAATGCTACTGCCAGAGTTCCAAGCAGTGTAACTAAAAGACATTCAAGAAATTAAGTATAGATCATACAACTCTTGCATCCTATGTGAGGCTTCAAAGTGACAAGGAAAATAAAATTCACCATCAATTGTGTAAGCACACTTGAAGAATTAGTACCTTGCTCCAGCGGATGGTAAGGACTCCCCATATCTAATGTTTGTTCTGTGATCGTAATCGGATACACCTATCTGCAATGATCACCGAATTAATTATAGGTTTGAAATCAAAAGACATAAATGAAAAACTCCATATAGAACCAATTGAATTCATGGGATCAAGATTAATGTCATAAAATATACTTCTTGGAGTAATGAAAGTTTTTCATGAATAACTTCTATAGCAACTGTGAAGATATTTTTAATTTGTGCAATGATTCGGAATGGACTAGGGTTACAAAGCGAAACTGTTAAAACTCTATAGTAAATCTAAAGTCAAGCAATATCGAGCCTGTTTAGAGGTATTTTTTTCATTAATAAGATTTAAATCCTATTATTTTAGAAAAAAAAAACTATTTTTTTTACACATGGACAACTAAATTTCTTGATTTTCATCTAGACGGAGATTGATTTTACGAAAAAAGAGAGATTGGTTCAAATTTGCTTGGCATATCTTGGTGAATCGATATTTAGATTTGGCCTCTAAAAGATTACTCAGTAATTTCAGAATTCTATTAAACTACGTCTTGCACTATTACTACATACGTGGATAGATACACATGATCAATTTCTGTCAACACAACAACATATGGACAAAAAGACTTAGCAAATCTCTTTTTAAGGAATTAAACTTAGCATTTCTTGGACCCTAAAATGAGAGGAAAGGTTAGCTCTTTCTTACCATCATGGATGGGTGAAAACTGTAGGAAGGTGAGGAAGATGATAAGGAAGAACTATAAGAGAAAGAAGAAGAACAAGGTGAAGATGTATAAGCTGTTTGCACTCGCAAATCCTCCTGCATATAAATGTATATTCACCACAACAATTAAATTCAACTTCATTAACATAAGACCAAACCTAGACACTGCTATCTAGACTCTAATTAACCAGACAAATATATACATTTTTTTTGTGAATTTCCCATTATTCTGAAATGCACTTTCGGACCGTATTTTAAGGTGCTCTCCAAGAATATGATTACCTGGTTGAAATTACTGGGGTAAGGAGTAGGAATTGAGGGAAGGTAGTTGCAACCCAATTGGCTATGTAATCTGATCTTCTCCAATTGAGCCACACCAAGTCCTCTCTGAGGTTGCTTAGGCTTGTCTGAATTGCTGGTCTTCTTGTTCTTCCTTGAAGAACCACCGCCACCTCCTCCAAAATAATTGCTGCTCATTTCCTCTACCAATCACTACTCTCTTTCTTCCTCTTCTTCTGGTGTGTGTGTGTGAGACAGAAAAAATTTGGAGCAAGAGTTGAACAAATCCCTAAACTCTTTTTCTTTTTTAAATACACAAAACTTTCTTGGGAACAAAGTGATTAGGAATCAAAGATCTCCCCAGTAATTGTTGCTCCGCTGGATCAGATTTTGTAGAGATTTATTAGATAGATTGTGTGCTCTTTTTCTTTGAAGTACCCTCTTCTTTGTTTGCCTCAGTTTTAGAACTTCTATAAATTATTTATTGCCAGTTTCAAGGAAAATTATAAGGCAATATTTTATGTTCCCTCGTTATGGACTGTTTAGACTATTGACTTGAAAACGATTGTGTTTTGATTTCATGTATTAAAGTAATCCACGTTAAACTAAGAAAGGATGTTACCCTATGCGCGGTTACATGATATCTAATGTTTGGATTGTCCATCCACAAATATAACTCTTATATCCGATGACTAAAATTTTATTGAATAGCAATTTTATAATAATTATAAATATTTTTTTCTGCTAAATTTTATTGAAGAATTTAATTATTTTGTTTAAAAATTAAAAGTGCTTTCCTGCATTATTTATTTTATTTTATATTTCTTGGTTTATAAAACTTGTTATTATAACTGGACTACTCTAATTTCATATAAATAAATTATTTGAAAGATAACAAATCGTTCAAACAAATATTTAAAATTAATTCATTTAAAAACTTGAATGGAGTAAAAAAAATTCAGCTAAAACGACCAGTGCTCCTTTATTTTTAATTTTTAATTTATACAATAATGGAGTAAAAATGTTCAGCTTCCACGATACGTGCGGCAATTGTTTTTTCCCATGCTATCTCAAATCCATATTTATTAAGAGAAATACCTAACCGATATTTTTTTCTCAAAAAGATAAACCGATTCACTTATTAATTGGAGAATTTCCGTCGAATCTATAGATAGCTTCTTCTAAATAAAGAAGATTTACTTGAGTCGTTACGGAATATATGTCAAGATTCCGGGATTTATAGCCTAATACGAGAGTGAAATGATGAAATCTATATATGTGGGGTTTTATTTGGTAAATATTTTTGATAAGTAATTTATTTGGTGAATATCATTTACTTCAAAATCTAAATCTTAATTGATGGCCCCACATTATTTTTTGTTTTTATTTTCTGTCAAATACAATAATACTATAAAGAAAAGATCCCAGCTCTAAAAGTTCCATAAGCAACCTATTTTTTTCAAAAAGGAAACATCACAAAATAACCGTTAAAATAACAGTCTAAGGTGGAACCGAATCCCAATTAATAATTCTAGATTCTATAGATCTTCCCTTGAAACATGGTAGGATTATCCTCTGAGGAGGTTTTGCAAATTTTCCTGGAAAATGATGGCGAAATTAATTTTTTTTTTGTTGAAAAATCATTTCTTTCTCGATCGAACCTTTTTAGGATGTCGTTTCACATGCAATTTTATTAATAACAGTCATGTCGAATTAGAACCACTTTGATGCAGGATAATTATGACTTGGTATACAATATAAGTTGATATGGAGGGTCCAGTAATGTTCAGTTTTATGCTCCAAGTTATATTGACATATTAATGGCTCAAAATATTCTGTATGATTACATATATATTAGCAAATAAAAAGATGTGGACTATTTTTAGGGAATAAATTATGGTGCTGAATAATGTGTGATTCGGGTAAAGATTAGGAAGGGATGGGTTTAGATATGGTGCATGTTAATGAATTCGGAGAAGCCCAAAATCTATTTTTGAGCTGTTTCACCCATTATTGTGCGTCATATTATATGAGTTTGTTTATTGTGGTGGAAAGTGGAAGAATCTTCTAATTTCTTGTACAAGCATGTGAACTCATGCAAATTACCAATTACCCCCCTGCTAATGCATGGTTCTCGTTCCATCGGTTACTAAAGAATGGATTAACCTGATTTGGGTAATAAGAAACTAAGATTTTATATAGAATATTCGTGGATTTCATTTCAAAAAATAAATAAACAAAATATCTCCAAATTCATGATATAAGATTGGAAATGAACCCATAATTTTAATTGCGAGTTCCGTTTTCTGATAGTACGTTATTGCCAACCGAAAAAGGAGGGGTGTGGAATTATATGAATCTAAAATACTGTATTTATTAAACATATTTGTGTTAAATTTGAGTTTATCCCAATTTGATTGATCTAACTTGATTATGAACTTAGATTTGTCTTAAATGTAGGTGATTTTGGATAAAATTATTTGTGTATTTTATTTGACTCAAATTTAAATTATATATAAGAATAAAAGATAGTATAAAAACGTCTTGATTATGTAACTGTCAGTCAGTCACAAATTTAACTCGCAATTTGAGGTCAACAGCGTGGGTGCCAACCTCATACTTTTTGGACCCAGTTACGTACGTACACGAGTAATGTCACAACCTTGGTGACGAGGTTTATACTTAATAAAAATTTAATAAAAAATCGAAAAAACATGATCTGTGTAAACTTAACAAAGGTTTAAAAACTCAATATATATGCCCACCATAATAAAGTAAAAAAATTCATGTCTTACAATTTTTTAACTTAACTCAAATTTATAAAAAATTCAGACGTCTTTAATATTATGTTAAAAAATTATATTTAATTCAAAATTTTAAGAGAATAAATTTGTAAAATTTTACACTCATAAACAAATACACCAATCTTGCATTTATACGTGAGATTCTCAAATAATATATTAAATCGGCCATTTCAACATACATAAAAACCTTGTTTGTAAAACATCTCATTATTAATGTTTTTTCTTGTGGTCTAAATGCCGTCAGGCCGAAATAAGAAACTATTTAAGTACCGATCCTTGATGTAATCTCCGAGCAAAGAAGTCTTCTCTTATAAGTGTCGTGATTGCTTCAAGCGTTATTTAAATATTTGTCATGAATCAGCTGATCCACAACATTTTTTAAAGTTGAGTCGTGACAGCCAGAGTTAGCTAACCTTTCCCCAATCATATTTTATTGGATGGGTAGGGCTAATGGCTAGTCATTTGCCACATGTAAATATTATATTTCAAGCCGAGTCCTATATTCCTTATGGGCACTTCTTTAATCCACAAAATTTCAAGATTTCAGACTGAGTGTCGACCATTCTATTGTATGCGTACCAATGAGGGTACAAACTTATGATATGTATTAATTATTGCAACTTGTGATTCATTTCTAAAGTGATTGATGTTAGACAACTAAAGAAAATGATTTTTTTTAGGAATGGAGCGGCAAATCGCCTCTATATATTAGTACGAAGTACATTCTAATATATTAGGAATGACAATCAAGTACATCTTAATTAGTACAAAGTTTTTTTTAGTCTCTTGTAAGATTGTGATTGCTGGTGTCGTCAAATTTTTGTAAAAAAATTTGGTAAAAAACATTTTGTGGCATAAAAGAATATATCGGAAAAGGAAATCATCTTTGATGTTTGATATGTCACTAAAATTAAATTTACACCGTCACTAAGTATAATACATCTAGGAAAAGCCACGTCACTAATGTCACAAAGCAACAACTCACGAATCTCCATCGACGGTTCCTCTAAAAAGTGTATACCTTGTGATTTTGCGACTGAACTACCATCATCTTTCTCTCAAAAAGAATAATGGGCATCACCCTCGGCACAGGAATTAATAAGGGTACTTGAATCAGACCATACAAATAAATTGTTTTGTCGACACTAATACAGTGTAATGAGAACATGAATCTCGATGAACGTTACCAAGGTCCCGACTCCCGCATCGTAGATTTGTAAGGAAAACTACAGTGAATAATGGGGTGGTTTTACGGTAACCTTTGTATAATAAGTGACTATTATTTTTTAAATAAAATTTAGGATAGATATAATGTATCATGTAGGACTCGTCATACAATATCACTTGATAAAATATTAATTGTTGCATATATCAAATCATATTTGTTGAGATATCAATGTATAATATTTCGAAAATAATGGGGTGACTGATCTTAGATATACGTAATTCGATGGCTGATGTACTACTACTAGTACTACAGTACTAATACGGGGAACAAAGTATCAACGGATCAACTTAAATCGGAGCAACAAAAACCAGAAGCTTCTTCCAAAGAAACAGTAGCTGTGGTAGAACACAAGAAGAAGAGGAAGAAATTGATCCAATTAGTGCACACACGTGCGAAAGTACAAGTTTGCCCCTAGGCTAGTGGCTAATTTACAGGAACTCTTTATGTATATATAAACCCAGCTCACTTGTTGTAAAGCTTAATCTGAATACAACGAGTCATTCTCCCAAGATTCTTTGGTTCAGTTTCTTTTATCCAAAGCAAATGAATTAATGTCTGACGGAGGAGGATGAGGAAAATATGTCGTATCTAATGGAGAATTTGTAGTCACATGCAAAGCGATTGAAGTTCACAATAATTATATGGTCCCTGGATTATCGAGTATTTTATAAAACTAATGCACACCCAAATCAACCTCAATCTTGCAGAATATATATGGGATTCTCACTGTTGATATTATCTCATTAATATAATGTTGGCTACCTGTAACAAAAGTACAACCCCACTATTTTTAATTGGGTGGCTCCTTTTATCGCTTTTACAAAAAAATATTTAAATGTTTAGGCTGTAAAGGATACTAATTTATCAAACCTATTTTAGATTACGATTCAATAAAATATAGGCTAATCAGACATACATGCATGTATACAAGTTACAAACGGAAATGAATGGCGTAATTGGTAAAGAACGAAAGATTTCATTTTATGAACAGAAGTATGTACTTAAGAAATGCAAACCGTGAACATCATTCTGAGGGTTAGGTAGCTCATTATTAAATCATAAATGTTGAACGATTGAAAATAGTTGAGAAATTTTTACTAATGTCATCATTAGACAAGTTCGAGAATGTCTTAGATGGTCGAATTCTATTGAACAATTCAAATCCCATGATAAATTTTTGTACATAAAATTTTTACGTGAAGAGATTAGTTATGTAAAAAAAATAAGAATAATTTTTTTTACTAATTGGTATATATAATTGGAGTATATAAAATTATTCTATTTTTTAAAAAAATCAACTATTTAGTATAGAATTCAAACTGCAATTTTTTTGAAATATTTTATCCATATCAAATCTGAATTAGTTCTAAATTGATCTCAACAACAAAAACTAGCTCATTGCTGAAGTAAACCCTAATGAAAAGCTAGATCTTCCACAAACTCTTATAAAGCTCATCGATCCCAATTTTTTAAACAAGAAACCCATGATTCCCTGGTGATGTGCAGATGGAAGATCTTCTTATTGTACTTAAAAAAATGGCTGCTAGGAAGCTTCCATGAAATGCACATCGAGGTTATCATATGACGATAATAATGGACCTTGGAAACCACAAACGTTGAGATCTTGTCGCACATGCGGAGATGCTGTGGAACTCAACACTTGGCTGATTCGAGAAGGACTTTCTGCATCATCTTTAGGCCGTTATTATATTCACGGATAATAATTATCTTACAATGAAGTATCGTTAAGATTTATCTATCCCCTTGTCACGCTTTTAATTTGTTACAAAGTTTAAACTTTAAGCTTTAAAATTTGTATAAAAGTATTTATTTATTACTTGGGATATATGGAACTCGAAAAATCGAGTCATCTTTGAGAAAACGTTCTATGACCATCAACTTTTTCATCATACCATTTTTTTCGTATTCGAAAGTGACTCTTCTGGTCTAATAATTTCTCCGTTTTACTGGATTTCAATTTGTGATTTGTTATTGGCTTCCACCACATCATCTATTTCTTCTTTTTGAAGGGGAATCATTTTCCAATTTTGAATGAGAACAAAATCTGCGAGATGATTTGGAAATGTGACATGTATTAATGCATTCGGTCATCGTTGTCTCCTCAACTTTTGTAAAATACTGTTCCCGAAACCAACATCCCGGTGCTGTTGTGATCTATCTTGGATTTGGTTTCTCATTATTATGATAGTTTAAGTTACTTTTTAGATCTACCTTTTATTTCCACATCAATCAGATATATTAAAAATCTTTTTTTCATTGGATTAAGACGATAATTATATCCAACATTGGTGACCTGTCTTCTAGTTTTACGATTCGCATAACAGATGGACTATTTCTTATTTCAAGATTCGTTCCAATTAAAGTGAAAAGCACAAGTTATTGCAAAAAAAAAAAAGCCATGCATGAATAAATTAACAATTGTAAAGAATCCCCGCATATATAATTTTCGGTATTTCGTATGGCGGTATAGGTCATAATAATGTTTGCCAAGTCTTTTTAATGCAAGAAGCTAAAACCCGATAGATAAAATAATATTTGAAAATTTTCATGGTATTAATTTTCATGCCCTCTCTCGTGCATGTACTATGCGTGGCACGCGGAGATTGATTCAAATTATTTTTCAATTTTTTGCTTTTTCTTTTTTTAAAAAATTTTCAGAAATATTTTTTAGAAAATTATTTGTTCTAATTAGCATCATTCTATTCGAATAAATTATCTTTTATGTTGTTACAGATGGCTAATTTTTTTCTTCAATTTATGTGATTACAAATTAATCACTTCATATGGTTATAAATATTTATAAAACTCTAATGAGAAGCTTATATCGCTCTAAAAATAATTTAATTGAGCATATTTAAGAACAAACGATAATCGTTGTTAATTATGTAATTTATAATTATTTTTAGTTTTTAAATTTTATAATTAATTATGTAATTTGTATCTTTTGTATTTGTAATTAGAATTATTTATAAGTATTTCTATTATATAAAAAATATTATTTTTTTACTTTGAAATTAATTTAATTAGTTTGTAATTATATTTAATTTAACTGTATTAAAACATAGAATTTATGTGGAGTTGAGAAAAAAAAACGAGGTATGGACATTAATGTGAATATTAAACTGGATGTAAGAACAAAAATAATATCGACAAAAAAATTAATTAAATTATTGCATAGGAAATTACTTACTTGCTGTTCTCTTTGTTTTCAGTTTCAACCTTGAGTTAGGTATTGTTCGAATTGAATCTTGCATTCTTCCATGAAAAGGCCACGTGTCAACTTGCCCAACTTGCAATCATTGATTTTTTTTTTTGATACCTTGAACAATATTCTCCAACGTGGACATGACACTAAATTATGGTTTTACCTCTACTATTGGGAATAATGCATTTTGTAGTATCCCATCTGCCTTCTAAAGTTAATATATTAAAAGCTTCAACCTTGTTGCTCCATCCAAGTAGAGACGCTGTCATCTTGATCCTCCATGATTATTTGGGTTATTATGATATTATTCCACCCATGCATTTACAGGTCTTACTGTTATGAACATTTGGCAACGTAAGTTGAATTTTTCGTAATAACTACTTAATAATATTGTATTTTCAAGAACACATATTTTCATGACATGTAATAGAATAACTCTCTTGAATTGATCTAGTGCTTGATGATTAAATTTTTTCTGGTTTATGTAGACGAAAATGTGAAATTCTTTGAAATCCGTTTTAATCTGAAGTTATTTAAAAACTTGAAATATTATTTCTTTTAATTATTTAAAAACTTGAAAGATTAGATTAATAGAAATCATGGCATTACGTCATCAGCCATTACGAGGTTCAGGGGTTCAGATTTGGTGCAGGACCTGCGTGTCCAGCACCGTGCTGGACACGCAGATTCGATGGTGGAAACACGCGGATTCGATGGTTGAATAAGTGATTCGATGGTTGAAACACGCGAATTCGATGGTTGAATGAATGATTCGATGGTTTGTATGTATGTTTGATTCGATGGTATGGTGTCTTGTAATTCGATGGTATGGTATGCTTGATTCAGTGGTATAAAATGTCTCATTTAGTGGTTTGACATCCGATTCAATTGTTTGTATATTGTGATTCGATAGTTTATATATTGTGATTCGATGGTATGATATGCATGATTCACTGGTATAAAATGTCTGATTCAATAGTTTGTATGTTGAGATTTGATGGTATGGTATGCATGATTCAACAATATAAAATATCTGATTCAATAGTTTATATATTGTGATTCGATGGTACGGTATGCATGATTCGATGGTATAAAATGTTTGATTCAATGGTTCGATGGTATGGTATGCATGATTCAATGATTTATATATTGTGATTCGATGGTATGGTATGCATGATTCGATGGTATAAAATGTCTGATTCAATGGTTTGGCATGTCGAATCACAATATATAAACTATCGAATCACAATATACAAACAATTGAATCAGATGTCAAACCATTGAATGAGATATTTTATACCACTGAATCAAGCATACCATACCATCGAATTACAACACACCATACCATCGAATCAGACATACATACAAACTATCGAATCAAATATACAACCATCGAATCCGCATGTCCAGCACGGTGCTGGACACGCGGGTCCTGCACCAAATCCAAATAGTTCACGGCGATTCAAATTGACGTGATATGCTAGATGATCGGAGGGAGTGTTAATGTAATTAAAGTTTCAAATTGATTGATTTTAAACTACATAAATCAAAATTCTCAAACTACATGGTGGAATTTTTCCTTTGAAACAAATATATAATAACATTAAGCCATTAACTGCAGTTACCATGCAAAGGCTCAACAATATTGGAAAGGCCCATAAAGAAAATATATGGGCGGGCCCACAAAATTCTGTAACAAGCTTGACCAACGTTATCTACTCCATCTATTCCCTCAAGTCGAGATAATGATAATGGAATTCATTTCCTAAGATAAGAATTTAAAACCCCACATTTCCATTTCCCTCTCTTCATCTATCAACTTCCCCCCTGGTTGGAGTCTACAGTGTCTCTGTGTTGTTCCCTTTCTTATCCACTGTCTCCTTTCGCCTGACCAGGTAAAGGTTCAGTCTTTTTAGCTTAATGGGAGTGCTCTTTTTGTTGTTGGTTTTTCCTCTTACAATGTTGTGTTGAGGAATGAATTCCAATGAGTATAAGGAATGTTGTTTCGCTTTGTTTGTATGTCTTTGAATTGCCAAGTGAAGCTTGTGAGTTGCTTTTACTCCGAGGCTTTTCTGGTGCTGCTGCTAGGATAGAATTGGACTTGGAGAATCGAGTTCAGATAAATGGAATTTGGGTGCTGGTGTGGAGATAGATTTGAGTTTAGGTTAAATGGCTTGCTTTAGAATGGTGTAACTGCATTGTGTCGTATTTATTGACTGTGATCAGGAGCCAATTGGGATGGTATAGCTTTACAGCTGAGAAAGTTGCTGATTCAGATAATCATGACGCTTCTATCATCAAGCAATATCTCCCTCATTCCTGGAAACACCTTTCTTCTGAAGAATCACGCAAGATGTGATTTCTCTAAGAAAGCAGCAAAGCACAAGTTGCGAATAAGTGATTTCGGGCTCCCACTACTGCACAGAAGGGACTGCAGTTCGCTTTATAAACATGCAGGGCATATAGTATCCGCGGCTGAGGCCGAGGTCGATGTTGGAAGTACGGAACAATCTTCTCTGGGATCCGGTGATGCTTCTGCTCCGGCAGCACAACCCAAAAATATAAGACCTGGTAGGAAAAGTGAGATGCCTCCTGTAAAGAATGAGGAGCTGATCCCTGGTGCCATGTTTACCGGAAAAGTGAGGGCAATCCAACCATTTGGTGCATTTGTTGATTTTGGAGCATCTGCAGATGGTCTGGTGCATGTTTCCAGGTTGAGTGATAGCTTTGTAAAGGATGTCGGCAGTGTTGTCTCGGTCGGGCAAGAGGTGAAGGTGAGATTAATCGAAGCCGACCTACAGAGCGGGCGCATTTCTTTAAGCATGCGCGAAGATGACGATGATGCTGGCAAGTCACAGCAGCTCAGAGATACTTCTTCTGGTGCAAGAGACAAGAAGTCAACGCCCATGCATAACAGTCGGCTACCAAAACCCAAGTATGCTGTCGGAGAGCTAATAGAAGGCATAGTCAAGGAAACGACCCCGACAGGTTCGGTCATCTCTTTGTCGGACGGTGACGAAGGATTCCTCCCATTTACAGAAGAACCAGGTAGCGATCTTAGACCAGAGTCGGAGAAATCAAATCTGAACATCGGGGACAGTATCACAGTCCGAGTTCTGCGTTTTTCACGGGGACAAACCACCTTGACATTGAAGGAAGAGGATACTGATGGCGAAGGAGATGGAGGGACCTTTCAAGGTGAAGCCCCTGCACCAGTAAACCCCTTTCTGCTTGCTTTCCGTGGAAACAAGGAAATTTCCACTTTCCTGAATGAGAAGGAAAAGGCAGGAACAGCAACCTGAAACATCAACCGAGGATGAACTTAAGCAACTTGCACCCAATGAACTTTAGCATGTGATCTAACCCAAGGGGGGTCGGTGGAACTCTGCCTTAATCTTGATGCGTACAATCTGTCCTCTTTTTGTCCTTTTCAATAGTTCGCCAGTGTTTCTCTTAGCCTCTTGCTTGGTCCCTGCATTTTCTTCTTGTCTGATATATTTTGAACATAAAGAGAATAATCTTCTCGCCGTGCTTTGATAATGTAAATGCCTTCAGTCCACTGGAGCAAAATTAAATCAAATGGCTTGATCTTAAATTAAATAACAGAAAGAGGAAGTTTCGGGTTACACTGGATCATACTACTACAACAAAACTTAAGATTGCAGACAAGCTTCTGCCAACAATAATCTCTCGACCTTGACTTTCTTTTTTGGGCTAGTTTGACAGAGAACAGGATGATTCCCAAAACGATTCATGTTTTTGAAGTTTTTGATCCATCTCGTTAGACAACATAGCGATAGGTGACATAGCGCCCAGCTGTCTCACTTGGCCTGATAATCTTTACGACTTGTCCACGTTTCAGCCCGTAATATCTTGCAATTGGATCGGTCACCTGAATCCGGGGAAGCTGAATTCACAACAAACACAGGCAGATGGAATTAAAGTCATCAAAATCCAGGGCCAAGTCCAATCACCGAGTCCCAACATAAAGATTTCCAAAGTAACAGTACAGGTCCATATCCCCAACCTCAAAACGTCAAGCCATTCAGCCATCAAGAGCAACTCACTCAATCAATAATCGCAAACATCAAATCTGTTTACTTCTCAAAATGGGTGAAAGGAAAAATGACATGAGATATGTGCATAGTGGCACTCACTGCAATCTATCACTCAAAAGCACAATAGAAAGATGATGTCCCTGAGCATCTACTGCCATCTCATTCTTAAGCATAAGATTTCTAATATTCCGAACCAGGAACAGGCGGAAAAAAATAGTTGTCTCCATATCACCACGAGGTGACGCATTTTCTAATGGCCAACTCATCAAGTAGCAATAACGTCACAGATTTGCAAGTATTAAAAGTTCCAAATCTTTGACCCAAAAAAAAAAAGTTCCAAATCACCACAAAGTGGAAAATGGTGGTCGTCTCCATTTCACCACAAGGAGACGCACTTTCTAGATCGTCACAGCTAGTCAAGCATTAAAATTTCCTAATATTCCCAACAGGGAACATGGAGAAAGTGGTAGTTGTCTCAATATCACCACAAGGTGATGCATTTTCTGATGGCTAACTCATCAGTAACATCGCAGATTTTCAAGCATTAAAATCTTCAAATCAAGCAACCCCGCCTTAGAATTGGAAGTTACAAAGAACATCAAAGATAGACACAAACCTGCGTCTCTTTGACAGTGTATCTCTCCACGAGTGTCTTCTTCTCCTCGGTAGTCAGCACCTGATGCTCCGGCACCAGAACGTGCTCCTTGATATTGACCAACAGCTCCGCCTCCTGCACCCCACATCAAATCAATAACAACACAACACTACATAGAACGACGAAAAGTCCCCGGCGGGAGAATCACCTGAAAGACCTCGAGGTGGAACTTGTTCGAGAACTCGGAGATACAAGTTCTGGCAAAGGGTGTGAGCTGCTGCTGGACAACCAGGATAGCCCTAAACACGTTCTCTGACTTCATCCTGTTCACGTACGTCTTCATCAGCTTCACCCCGACCTTCGCCTCCTCCGGAAAGAACACATATATCTACAATCAAACAAGAACCCACCCCCTTATTCCTATTAGCCAAACAAACCCTAGGCCCGATCGAAAGAGTAATAATTAGGGTTTGAGATTACCTGGTCGTTGGGATCGTTCTTCTTGGACTTGTTGATGACGAGGTCTTCCCGCTTCATGTTCTCGCCGTACTTGCTGACGAATTCGGACTTCTCCATGGCGATCTCGAAGTCGGCGACGAAGTAGCCCCTGTCCTTTAGCATCTGCATAACCGTTTTTCTTATTCTGAACAGCCTCTTTATCTCTTCCTCCGATAGCCCCATCCCGTTGTTGTTCTTTTAGCTTTAGCTTCTCCGGCGAACTCGGATTAGGGTTTGTCGGCGTTTTATCCTCCGGCGAATTGGTGGTTATTATGAGAGGGGTGGCGGCTCAGTCGGTACTTAAGCGGTGGGTGCTCTACTTCTTTGTTAATTACGTTCGAGTAACCGAGATTCGTGTGCGATTGCAAATCAGTCCCCTGTTGTTTGTTTCCCGATGTTGCTTGGAATTTGGTTTTGTTTCGAGTAACAGCTTCTTCGGAATCAATTCTTAGAAAAATAATATTATTGACATATTTTTTGTCAAAGAAAATACAATAAATTTTCAATGTTGGATCGGAATTGGGAGAATTTTTAACTTCTTCTGAAAATTCATTACTCTGTAAATTACCATATTTATCTCGTTTGTTTGTCCTTTACTTCATAACTATAAAAAATATAAAGTTAAATTATTGTTTCATCATTTTTACCCTTTTTCTCTTTAAGCAATCAATATCTCTACATCTTGACAACAAAAAAAATCAATATCTCTACAAACGTAAAATTCTAATATCTACCTAACCAACTATCCCGAAATTAGATCGATTTCTCAAATGATATCAACAATGTATCATACGATCAACTCGCTATAATATGATCTTTAAATTTTCAAATTCAACCCAACATTAAACAATAATGTGGGGATTTTCAACACTTAATAAACAAATTCATCAAATACCTGAATGATAACCTAGTAGCTAGATAAACATAAAATGAAACCAAAAATGCAAAAGATTTTTGAGTTGTAATCTCGAGAGTGAGGTTATGTTGAATTGTATGGCCAAGTCTGTGAAGGTTATATTTGATCCTATTAAAATTGGAAATGCACAAAACTGGATGACAAAAAGATGGATCTTAACTAGGGAAAGATTGTTTCTTTCATCAAAAACTGAAGATACAGGAGAAGAGAGCAAAAGATTAAGAGCTTGCAAATCCTTTTTAACATAATAATGATGCATCAAAAGCTTCATTTCGCTTGCCAAGTACAAAATTTTATCCATCAGCGGCGATGCCCTGGCACCAATTTCCCTTAAAGTTGAAGCTGCTTTTCCGTAGTTCGCGGTACTGAAGAAGCAAATGCAACGGAGGGCGTGAGAATAGAGCAGAAGGTGAACATGGTACTTGCATTTGGAAACTTAAGAAACTGATGAAATCGACTACCTAGTCCCATCGCCTCTGAACTCTTCATGATTCTCAGCCTTCGACAAGTCTCGGTAAACATTCTGCAGCAAGAACAGAACAAGCTCATCAACATATGCTTCCCTTGTTTTAAAAGATTAAAAAACTTAGAAGTGGCAACTTGCAAGCAACAATCTGCTACAGAACAGTACTTAAGATGGCAAATGAAACTATTACTTGGACACTTGAAGTTGAAGCTTAGTATTTATAAGAAGTTAGGGACGACATGCACTTACTTCCAAGGAACATCACCAACAAGCATCCAGTCACCATCTTTGTCTTCATAGGTAAGCAAATACTCGGAACCATTCACGAGATATATCGGCCGGCTCTCACTCGGTGCGCCTCCGTCGGGGACTCCATCAGAGCTGCATTGACCTGGAAAGAGGAACATACAAATGAAATGAAAGCCGACAGACATAGTATTGAGGGGCCGTCCGTACTGATGAAGATATACCAATGGTGAAACAGCTGAACATGTTCTCTAGTGCCGCGGATAGCTCCGAATAGCTAGCAAATGCGATGAGATGAACTTTTCTAAGATAAGGAGCACCATCCATTCCGACCTTCACGAAGAGACGCCTCGATCCGGCCTTGATGATTTCCATGTCGTTGTCAGCTCTGGCCGGGTGAGAAGCCATGGTGTTCTTTCGGAACGATCGAATCGGGGGCCATCCCACCACCTGTGTCCTGCATTTGCACACACCAGAGCCACCACTTACTCCAATAGCTCACACATTTCAGTTGGCAAAGCTTTGTTTTATTGGAAAACAACTAAGAATCCTACTAAGTATTGTTGTTGGGAGCTAGCTGATAGCTGAAAGCTACCAGGAGCAGCACTAAGGCTGTGTTTGTTTCATGGAAAAATATATTCCAACAGAAAAATATTTTCAAACAGAGCCGTGAAATTAGGAAAAAAAAAATGAAGAAGAAAGAATCGGGATGTATTTGCTTAAAAATTTTGTCCACAAACACACTTTGTCAGCAAATTCATCCTAACCTATTTCCAAATACGGTGTCGTTAATATTATTATATTTTACTAAAATCTTAAAATTATAAAATAAATTGTCTGCATTAAAAATAAGTTCATCCTGGCAACTTAAAGAAATTGAATTTGTAGTACTTGGAAGAAGCAGGAGAAACGGCGCCGGAATTCTCCCCGTCGACCACTGACCGGGTCGGCCGACCACCATCCTCGCGAGAAACAGGGATGAACAAGTCCACCTCCCCCAAACCGGGGAGATGCCTTCTTTCTCCGGGTTCGTTCCTCTCCGGTGAGTCGGACCCGGGAAGCCCGAGTCTCAACTCGGTGGCTCTAAAGTTGAGGACTTCGTCCATTGGAGTACACGCAAGTAGTTGAAGCTAAAAATGTAGATGGCTATATGTTGACGACTCTTTATAGTTTTGAGTTTTTTTTGTGTGTGATTATGTTACTGCTATTATATGGGGTTAATAGTTTTGCGCTTTGGTTTCTATTTATATATTAGGATACTTTATTCTGTAGGTTCTTTTTCATTATTGTGTTTTTTTCCTGTCTTGCTTGTTATTTTTTCAAGCGCGGGATCAAGTGGTTTTTGCCAGCATGTTCAAGTGGTTTTGCCATTATGTTCAAGTGATTTCGTTAATATGTTCAAGTGGTTTTGCTAGTGTGTTCAAATGGTTTTGCCAAGCGGATCAAGTAGTTTCTTCAAGCGGTTTTTTCAAATGGTTTTTTCAATCAAATCAAGTAGTTTTTTCAAGCAGATCAAGTGGTTTTTTTAAATGGTTTTTTCAAGCGGATCAAGTGGTTTTTTCAATCAGATCAAGTGGTTTTTTCGACTGAATCAAGTGGTTTTTTCAAATGGTTTTTTCAAATGGTTTTTTCAACCGGATCAAGTGGGTTTTTTCAAATAGTTTTTTCAATCAAATCAAGTGGTTTTTTCAAGCGGATCAAGTAGTTTTTTTAAATGGTTTTTTCAATCGGATTAAGTGGTTTTTTCAATTAGATCAAGTGGTTTTTTCAACTGGTTTTTTCAACCGGATCAAGTGGTTTTGCGGAACCACTTGATCCGCTTGAAAAAACCACTCGATCCTGACTTTAAAAAAGTCCAGGACCGTCCTGGAAATCCGGTCCAGGACCGAATCCGGTCCCATTTTTTATTTTTTTTCGTAGAAGTAAATGGTACGTGTATTTAATGACCAAGAACAATTAACCAAGTGCTGAAGTGCACCAGATCACAACAGCAATATTAATCATGTGGTTACATGTGATAACCTCAAGAGTGGTCGGTCGATTGTGCATTGTGCTACGTACTTGGGGGATAAGTTTCGGAAGTGCGTTTAAGTGTCTTTGGGTTCATTTAGCATGTTGGTTCAAGTTCGATCAAGTTGTCGCAACGAAATTCCAAGTTCCGTAAATGTAGTTGGTCATTTATCGGGCAGATTGACCTTTGCTTGCTAAAATGGCCATAACTTCTTCATTTTTGCTCCAAAAGACACAAGTGAGTACAATTTAAAAACTAGACACATAGAACTACAACATGGTTATACACAAGTTTGGTCAAAAATGAAAGGAAGTGGGTGAAAAATGAGCTCAAAGTTGCTGGATTGTGATTGGACCACCAAGTTACTTGGACCAATCATAAACTTACCTAAGTTAAAAGTAAAAAGGAGGTGAAGAAGGGCTGGAAAATGACTCACCTACTTACCTCTTGCACTCAGGAAGGATATAGAAGAGGTGGGAAGTTCATTTGGTCAGCCACAAACCGAAACTTAAAAAAAAGAAGAGAGAGTTGGAGGAGAGAGGAAGAAGCAGGCAGGTCAAATAAGTCGACTTGGTAAGTAATCTTCCTCTCCGAATCAAACTTTGAGATTTTACCAGATTATAGAGCACATCCATAGGTTTCTAACGGTATATCCCACTTATGTTTTGGATCATGGAGTCAACGGAAAAAATCGTTTTGAACACAGCACACGTTTCTGGGGTAGTCAGTGAACGACGGCCAGAAGATTGGCTTGGTAAGTGGACTTAAACTCGGAGTTAGATCATGAAATTTGGACAGCTTATAGAGGACTTCCGTAGCATTCGTGTGATATATTTTTGTGGATTTTGGATCCGAGAATCAACGGGAAATCGGTTTTGAACAGACTGGTTGTTACTGAGGTGGTCAGTGAACGACGCGGAGAAGATCAGCCTTGTAAGTGGTCTTAAGCTCCGATTTGGACTTAGGTGTGTTAGAACCGTTTATAGTACACTTAATGCGCTTTCTGAATATGTATCATATGATGGAATTGGATGAGGGAAACGTCTTGTGCATGGTTTTGAAGTTCGGATAGTGTTGCTGAGTTCTTGGTTGAGTTCTGGTTGGTACGAATTTGAAGTGTGAAGCTTGATAAGTTGAGTTATTGAGATTTTGAGGTTAATTGAAGAATCTGAGGTTTTGAGAACATGAAGATGAGTTGGTTTGAAGTGATGCTTAGGGTTGTTTTGGTGTACTTAATGTGTTTCCGATTGAGAAATTGCGATGAAACTTGCGATACGCTTCGTTGATGTTCGGATGGCAAAATCAGATTGTCGTATGCATTTTGAGCATGAGTGAAGTGTGTACAGAATATATATGTGTGGATGTTTGATATAAAATCAAGTGAATGAAGGATTTGAGCTATTTGATTATGGCTGAATGATTTGCGATGACGACTTGCGAATGCACCTAAGTTGGTCGTTTTGAAATGTATGAGGTGAATTGGTTTTGGAAACCAAGGGTTAACCTCGATATGCAATTTTATGTTATGGTACAGATTTTGGACATTGAGAAGCTTCGTGTGGAAGGACGAATTGGATTTGGGAAATCTATGCTTTAAGCGCTATTTGTCCGAGTAAGCGGATAGTACATGATAACTTTGGTTGTGTCTGTTGTATGTTTGTTTCAGAGTTTGATTGTGTGCGTCACATCCATATGGTTTGGTCCATAGTATGTTTGGACACATTTGTGATTGTGTGGTGAGACATGTGACGTTTGTGAACAGCCTCGAGCTGATTTGATACGTGTGACATGTCCATGTGTAATGGATATGATTCTGGACCGTTGGGTCATTTGTTCTGATAAGATGTGTTCTGTGTGAGAGAAATGAATGGGTTTTCCCGTACTAACCGGGGATGTTAGTCTATGAGCTCATAGTTTTGGGGGTATCGCTAGTGTACATTTGTAAGCTTTGGCCGGTTTACATTTGTGCACTAGTTTCTGTTATTTGTGAACGAAAGATTTGCTTGGCCATTTGGATGCCTCTGTCACTGAAGAGGTGGCGTTACAAAAACCTATTCATAGCTCTCTGTGTGTGTTCGTTGATATTGTGTTTGGTAATAGCATTTGATGATCATGCATTTGATTTGAGTGAAGTCGAGCATGATTAAGTTTTGTCACATGCATATTTCAGCCATAACTAATATATTATGTTCTATTCCCTTGCTAAGTGCCTTCAGACACTTACCCCTTACAAATAATCTATTTCAGGTTCTCAGAGACCTTAGTTCGTTGAGTTTTTGGAGTCCGTGGATCAGGCCCCACTTCTTTGTTCGAGGGCTGCTTTTTGGAGGTCTCCGGATCATGTTTTGATCTCCTTATGTATAGTTGCTCCGTAGTATTAGAACTTTTGGAGATGTTTGTTGGTTTTGATTAGTTTTGTATTATGTTTTTTTGGTTTTGGTTTGTAAATTGTCTTTGGCCTATTCTATTTTGGTTTGAATTTGGCTTCCGCATTTGATGAGATCTTTAAGATGATTTGAGGCTTGCTAGGCCTGTATATTGGTTGTTGATATGTTGTATAGTCTAGCGCCGGTCACCGACCTCAGTTTGGGTCGTGACATTACACCATTGGTCTGATCGCTAAAAATACATCCTGAGATTGAAGTTGGAGGATACACCTGACCAATATTTCGGAGAAATTAGATTGGAGATCATACATGCGAAAGCCAGAATATTATATCCTCCCGAAAAAATGTACAAAAGTTTGTTAGTCCGCTAAGAAAAAAAGAAAAGAAGTTGGTTAGATAAAAGGCACATTGCCAAATGGCATGAAAAATGTTGAGCTATATTCATTTGTAATATTAAAAAAGAGTTCTGTATTGCAATTATGATTTACGAGTACATTGAAAACATTTATTTTATGATTAAAGAATAATGTTTTGGGACAAGTCATTTTTATTATTGTATAGTTTGATTCTCATTTACCAATATTGTTTTGTCTTATAGCAAGTTTTCAAATTGAGGTACAACTTCATAATCATCGTTAATTTTTTGTCAACTTGTGCTCGTTAAGCTTGATATGATAGTTAGGACTGTACTGGACCTAATTTCCTAATTTCCAAATTATTAATTTTCATCTGCTGTAATTAAATATTGTTGAGCATGAAAATTGCGGAAGGTGGCTTATGAAATGGGTGATTTCCGAACCAGTTAGCATTGATTCGAAACCTTGAAACATATCGTTTTGTCCGAATTTAAAACCCTCCCATGCATGCAACGGCGAACAGAAAAGAAAACGACAGAAGCCTAGGATCGATTAGGTGCACGAACAAATCCCCAACAACTCCAAAACTTCTCGGATTTTGAAGCACCAAAACTCGATGGGTAATATGATATATGTAGGTACCACCATCAGAGATTCTCAACGTTATTGTTCAAAGGAAATCCAACTTTGGTGTCAGAGGCCAGATTTTGTTCTTGTATTACTTGTTGTTTGGATCTCAAGAAACGTCTACGCTGTGACATATCACCATCAAGATAACATACATTTAGATCAAATAATACGAGAGTTATTTTAACCTAAATAAGAATTTATAAACAAATTTTTGTGATTATCATGATTTAACAAATACTCTCTACTTCTAGTTTAGGTGAGGTGTCTCGACTTATCACCAAATACTCATATAACCTTGTCAGAGTATTATTCTAGTTTAACGAGACTCGAATTCGAATCTTTGAAAATATTATTTATTGAGAGAATTTTATCATTTTTCAGAAATATTATACAACTCGAATATATACTTATTAGCTCATTAGATGCGAACACCAAATAGTTAAACCGAACAAAATATGTTTCAAATTTGTACCATAAGAAAATGAAGCATTTGGTAAATATTTATCACGATCCAAAACTTTTAATTTGAACAATCCTTGGATTAGCATGGCTAATAGTTGTCAAGATCAACGTGTTATCTTCTAACAAAAGATCAATGTGTTTCCAATCGAGAGAAAGAAAAAAACAGTCTGTCCACGTGAAAATAACAGGAGTAACCCAGATAGGAAAAAAGATAACAGGGAAATTCGGCAGTTTAGAAAAGGAGTGCCCAATTTTAATTACTTATTAGGGGGTCTCCTACTGCTTTCTACATCCATTGGGTTATTAGGGTGGTGAAAGGGAATTGACGAAATGTGGCATATATGTCCTTTGTACGTTTTATGTCGGTGATGGGTGTTTCAGCTTTGGTGCTTGTTAATTATATGTTCCTTTCATGTTACTGTTTTCGTCTCTCTCTCTCTCTCTCCCTCTCTCTCTCTCTCTCTCTCTCTCTCTCTGCTTTTGATAAAATGAGGTTTGGAATTTTCGGTGGAGGCAGGAAATTCATTTCGGAAATGGAAAGGTCGCTTCCGATCCAAGACTGTCTTGTACAGCACAAGCAATCATCCCCAACCTTTTCTTTCCTATATTTTTTCAATATTGTTTAACATCATGATATTCGTTAAACAAATTGATCATGTTTTATGTCGAATAAAATATTTGAAAAATGATAATTTAAAAAAAATAAAATTAATACATTCTACTCGAATTCAAAATATCTTAAATTATAAAACTTTTATATATTTTTTCTTTGGTAGGATAGGAGGCGCAAAGACCAACTTTCATATGGTTTAATTTAAATGTTTTGTTGATTTTCTTTGGTGTAATTGTACTCTCCTAGATTCTTTGCCCACCCATATAGGGGAAAGAGGGAGCAAATCGTATCTTGCTTTTACATATTGATAATTATTACGTTATCAACCAACAGGATCCTGGAAAATGTTGCCCTGGAATTAACCATTTTAATTACATCACCCTGGAAAAACTGATTATCATATCGCGTCTGTCCCGAAAAGGTTACTATTTAGAGAATATTTCATGATTAGTGTCGGGAACGCCTCGAGACGCACGGCCACAAACTGACTAATCAATTAATTATTGTCGATTTGGCTGATTAGGAGAAGGCTCACTCACACGGCTTTTTAATCGTCCCATGGGCAACTTGCAATCACGTTGTCTGCCTCGGACAAAAACCTTGTGTGCATGGTTTATCCAGCTTTGTCCAAACCACTTAAAATAGATGCTTATGCTGCAACCATTTGGCTGTTTGCAAACCATAGTTTTTTTTTTAATCGAATACAAACCATGGTTCCTTCCAAGTTTACATTATGGTCTAGTTTTTTTTATTATACGGTCAAGTACTATTAAAATATATTTAACTATATAATTTTTTAACATTTTTTTTGTTCACAAGATCCAAACTGAGATTTCGAAAAAATTTTAAGTTAACTCTTTGCGTACATTTTAAATGTACGCCTCGGAGTCTGAACTTTTGAGAATTTATTTGATTGTACTTGGTTAAATTGAATAATAATATGTTTAATTTT